>VZTA01009240.1:339428-567616 GCA_013398855.1 Mohoua ochrocephala | reverse complement strand
AATAAGAAGCTTGGGCATGGCTCGGGGTATGATGTTGTTTGTGGAGCGCGCTTACTGGACTCTCTGCGTGTGAGATTTTAGGCAAAGAAATGAAAACTGGATCTTGATCAAGCTTACATTGGAGACAGGCACTGAGCTTTCTCGGACTGCAGTAGTGCTGGGCACACCCAGAAGGAGAACCTGAAAGTTCTCAAAGCATTTAAAATAAAAAAGAAAGGTACCTGCAGGGCTAGGTGGAGTAACTTGCCATTTTTGTTTCAATAAAGTGTTTGCTCCATGTAAGTATCAGAACTTTTCATCAGATCTAATGCTAGATTTCTCTGTTATGCAGCTTTCAGAGACAAGTGTATGTTTTAATGTAGTTAATGAATATTTGAAGAGATTAAAAGTCTGGTGGTAGGTGTCAACAGCTGCAGTTCAAGCTGTTGGCTGTATGCACAAATTATGTAGCTAGATAAACCTGGCACAGTGTGAGTGCTTTATCAACGTCTTGTGAATGTAGTGAATTTTGGATGCAATCCAAAGGACTTGCACTGAACATGATTTAATCGATTTGAACAACTAAGCTAACAGATACACTACACTTTACCAATGTGCAAGGCAACAGGCAGTCTTAAGGTTCAAAGGCCGTCTTAAAGGGTGTAATATTTTATTTAAAGTATTTCTAGATATCTAGACAGTCTTTATGATTTCTTACCCCCCCCCAATATTACAAAAAGAGAACTTTTCATATCATTGTAAACATGATTTTGGAACAATGCTCAACTTTCATAGCTACTTCAAGTTGCCATTGTCAGTAGCTGGCAAGATACATAATCTGACCAAAAAGATAAATACTGAAGGAAATTGAAGTTGGCTCCATGTATATGTAAGTCACCAAGTTAAAAGAGGCTAAAAGCTCAGAGCACTTCTGAACTTGGTTGAGTTAGCATATGTTTCTATATGATAAATCTCACATTCCTGTTGTGAGTTAAAATAGAGGGTCTTGGATTGTTTTTGTATCTACTGTACACACACGAACACATACACACACACACACACATTCAGGAATTTCTGTTGCACTTAGTACATAGATGCAGGTGGATATATGTAAATTGACAGGACTTACAAGAAGTATAGATTGATGTTAAAATGACATTGGAATTCATGGAAGTGAAATACCCTCCACTCACAATACACAAAGGGTACAGTCACATGAGAAACCACATGTGAGTGGTCCCATGATAATTAAGAGGTTAGGATAACATTGGCTTTCTGCAAAATTTCAAACCTCTTAGTAGGAAGACGTTTCTTGAAGTTAATTAGCCGAAGGGTAAATCTTACCTTTGACTTCCCAGAAGGACTTTCTGCCTCTTTTCTTAACTTTCTGTACAGTGTCTGTGGTGTCTGTCCAGATAATTCTGTGTATCGTGTCATTTAACTCTTTGAGAAATCTTTTTTTGTCCTTATCAGCAAATTTCTGTGATTGCCTATGAGCCTATTAGATGATGTTTTTTACTGCCATTGTCCATTTCCACCCCTTTTTGAAATGTCCATTACAAATCAGTATTTTTATTTTCTAATGTTGTTGGGAGAAAGAGTCTGGGTGGATGTCAGTAAATACCAAATTAAGGGATGGTTATGATTGGCTCATTGCTTGGTAGGGTAACTGCTGAGACTGGCAGCAGCAGTTGGAAGGTGTTAAAACCACTCACCTGCAGTGTGAAAGGGGATGAGACTAAAGCAGGGTCCTTTAATCATTTTCTGTGACTCAATGCACATTTTATTAAATGCAATGAAACACCTCTCCCTTTGATTTTCATCCCGTGGTTCTGGAGAGGTTTGTATTCTATTCCATCCTGTCAGGTGGGTTGGTTTGTTTGATTGATTGGTTTTCTGGGAGGGGTTTGTTTTTGTTGGGTTTTTTTTCCTCCACCCAGTTTCACAGATTGATCTTGTTTTCATCCAGCTTGGGAGTGAAATAGGGAAGACTGCTGCAATGTCAAATATTTTAATGCAGTGGAGTCTTGCTGACTCTGTGAAGTAGAAGAGTGTGGGTTGTTCCAGTTGAGAAATTAATATCTATTCTGCTGTATGCAGGGTTACTAGAGAGTCTTTTGCTAGATAGGTCTATAGCGCTTTTCAGCCCCTTCTGGGAAGGCAATTTGACTTTTACAATGCAAGACTTATCGAGCACAAGTACACCTCATCAGGCTTTTGAAAGTTTCCCTGCCAAATTCATGTTATTCAATCCCAGTGTTAACTGTGTAGCCATTTCAGGTATTCATTTTGCCCTGGATCTTCTGGAGGAAAAATGATTGTCACGTTTGCACATTTTCATATCAAAGACACCACTGCCAAAATGACATGCCTTTCAGTAGGCTGTAAGCACCTAAGGTCTAAAATAATTTGGAAAACAAGCTCTTAAGTCACTTCAATATTTAGCAGTTTTTACACTACGTGCTAGAAATGGTACTTCAAAAGAAATGCATCTGTGAGTTGTGGTAAGAGGTGTTCTGAAAAAGGCATTGAAATACAGTTGAAAGTAGAGTTAGTAATGCAGCCTGCCATTGACAATGAAGATACAAATGAACTGAAAAAAATTAAAAACATATGCATGGACTTGAAGCACTCTTTTTAAGAACAGTCTCCAGAAACACTCAGGGTCCTTCTCTTGTTTCTTTGCAAAACTAGATCTACCATATTATTGTTTCTGCTTTTCAAACGAGGTGCAGTTTTTAGAAGGGATTAGTGGAGTGTACATTGCTTTTTCGGTGTTTTTGTATCCCGTAGCAGTGTTCTTTTGAGACTGTGTCACTCCATACAAGGTTGTTGGATGAAAAGATTATTGTGGAGTGAAAAATCTGAAAGAGAGTACATCTGGAAAAAAACCCAAGGTGATAAGAACTTGAAACCATGTTGGTTACAATCCATGTTACAGGCAGATTCTCCATCTTCAATGAGTGATATAAACGACTATTGCCTCAGTATGCCTGGTAATTAAGAGTCAGGTTGTAGGCAGTGAGATAGGTTTGTCCTTCTCAGTTCAGAATTAGTAAGTCCTGTGTTAGGGCATCTGCCTAAATGCCTGGTAGTGGTGCTGGAGGTGTAGACTTGCCTAATGTTTAAAGGAATGTGGCTTTTACTGAATGTGCTAAAATCTCAAACGGTGTGAAGTGTTGCAGGAGAGCTAGACTAAAAATCTGTTTTCAGAAGTACTTCTCATAACAAGCCAATTTTACAATATTAAGTAGTAAAAATGGTGAATAAGATTGAGAAAACCTCTTAGATCTACTGACAACTGTGAAACTGCAGGAGAGGATGAAGTTTAGATCAGCCTTAGTGCTTTCTTCCTCAGGACTAACTCAAACCTGTTACATACAGAACTTTTGTTGTGATACTTTCCCAAGTACTCAACTTTTAATGCCTTCCATTAAAAAAACTAACCAGTCAAATCATTAGTCAATTCTCTTTTGAAGATGTTACGAGTATTTTGTGATTTCCTAAACCAAATTTATTGTTCTTTGATTTTTAGGAGTGGGTGGGGAATATTTAACCTGTCCAGTTACGTGCAAACAATCTGCATTTTCCCAGCAGCAGGACCTGTACTTTATCTAACTGCACATTTCTTACTTTCTTGTCAGTCCTGTCCCATTCTTGGCAGTTTTCAATTATCTGGCTGTCTGACAGAAACTGAGAGCTGTTTATCTGTGAACAGCAATGTCCTCTTGTTTCTTTTCACTCCACTGCATTTCAACATGTAACTACTTGTAAATGGAAAGATACAGACAGCAGTTGACCAAGTTTTGAAATGTATGGATTTAGGTTCAGTTTTAATAGTGTTTTATTTCCTCTTTTCCTCCCTCCTTGCCAATCTCCTCCCAGCCCTCCTGATTTGTACTGTATGTCCTTACTGCAAGGATCTCTTTCCTGCCTGAAAATTCTGGTGCGTTTTAGGTGCCCAATATATGATTACAAATTTACTAAAATAGGAACATCTCAGATGTCTGAACATTTGAGATTATTTACAAACGAATGAAAGTGTACTTGGGTAATCCTCCCAAGGGCTGGGAGGTTTTCTTTGCATTCACAGTAGTTGTGATGCAATGATAGTACTTAGAAATAAGGATCAGTTAAATTTATATTCAGAATGCTGTTTAACTCCAGATTTCCTCCTTGACTGTGGACAAGGCATTTAACTTCATTGCAGGTAGGTTTTCCATCTGTAGTGGAGGAAACAAATGCTGCTCTTCAGGTTTTTTTCCTGCAAACCGTGTGAGCACTCACAGAAGCATCATCCTTGCATTGTTCACAAAATGCAGAGTGTATTAATAATATTACTGTACATTAGAAATTGGTAACCCAGTTTCAGTGCTATGAATTTTATTAACACAACACTTTAAATAAGGTTGTTTGCTTTATTGTTATGCAAGTGACATACCGGAAATGTGAATTAAAAAGGCAAGTAAGTTTAACATCAGATTTGCCTCATTGGGAATCAAACCAAGATTTTGCATCCCACAGTCTTTCTGCAGAGCACTTTAGTAATGTTGAAATCTGTTGCAAAAAATGGTGTGCATACAGTTTATTCCTGTAACATACACTGGATATTCTGTTTGAATTGCTGTAAAGTCCCAAGAATTGAAGTAGAGATGACTAATGTAGGTCTGTATGCAGTTTTATATGGAAAATACTGAATAAGCAGTGTCGTTTTTCTCCTTTCTTTCTGTAGGATTTGTGTGTGATTGGCATTGTGCTGTACCACAGTGAAGAGGTATTTTTCACATCAAGATACCTTGCATTAAAAGATCATGGTAGACAGTTTAATAGTTTCTTTGAGGTAAGTGGTGCAATAAAACATTTAAAATCTTATTTATTATGCTCTTAACACACTGCAGTAAATTTCAATTTGGTGGTCTCTTGCTCTGCTGTTAAAAGCGTCTGTATCATAGGAGGGTAAATAGAAATCTTGTCCCAAGACCAAATACTCAAGTATATGCATACCAGACATAGCATTCTTGGGTGATAGTGAAAAAAGAAAGTTCTCAGTGTTTGTTCATGCTTAGAGCATCTGTTAGTGTGTGCCAATGTGATGGCCTGTATTACTGGAAAGTTCCTGTGTTTTGATGAGGCTGCACAATCACAGTCACAGAGCTTAAATTACTGATTTACGTGTTTTAGTACCTGTGCTGCAATTCATTCAGGGATTTGTCTTAGGCATTCCTGAAACAGTTTGCCAGTGGGCAAACATAGGAAAGACCTTTCAAAGAGCTTTCCTAACAAAGGAAACATTCAGCTGTTTCTAAGCTGGTCTGTCCGGTTCTGTCCTGTCCTTGGGCGAGCAGATTCAGAGCAGACCGGCAGCCGTGATGCCACATAAACACAGGCTGACCTCCTGCAAGGAGTGACAGCCGAGTGCTCTGTCTTTTGGATGGAGTTACTGTAACACCTCTGCTCCAACCTTGCTTCTCCTGAGTTTGAGACATCAATCTTTGAATTGCAGTTTGGCACCCTCCTAATATGCCAGGGCAGATTTCCCATCAAAATGGATCTGTCACACATTACCGACACTACCAGTGTTATTTTTCCTGTTGAAAGATGACCTGCAGAGCTCCTCCCAAGCTGTCCCAGACTTGGGCTGTTCAGCAGATTTGGGAGGAAGTCGGGAATTTGAGACAAGAGCCATGCTGCACTAGTCAGTACTGATCACTTGGCTAAAATGCTTTCACCTGTATGTGGACAATCCACATTTGGCCATAATATTCCTCCATAAAATGCAGCTACTAAGGGACAGCAACCATGTGAAAGATCTGCTTTGCTCCCCTCTAGCTGCATTCATGCAGAGCTAACACTCACTGCCCTGGCTAGGAAGAACTCTGAGAGGTGTTCCTAAATGAGGTGTTACATTGCAAAATTTTTCATGCTACTCCTACAATAGATCTAATATTGCTTTGCTTTGTGCTTGTGCCTCCCCCTCTTCCTCAGTTGTTTATATTTATGCTTATATTTATGTTTATATTTTATGTTTTTATCTTACTGGCAATTGGTGTTGCCAGTAAAAGAAAGTGAGACAGTTTAAAGTCTGACTTTGCTTCAGACTAGGTGCTTGGCTCCAAATAGTGCCCTAACTGTGAGAGCAGGGGCTGTAGCAGCAAGGTTCTTAGAGGCATGAGTTATACAGCCATCAGTCAGCTGCAATTGGTACCTCACCCGTTCAGGTGTACTTGAAAAGTTTTGCCTTATTTTGAGGAGCACTTGTTCTTTTTGGTTTTTCTGCACTGTGAGAATACCTGAACCAAACCCACTGAAATTGGAGAAGCCTATTTTTGTAGCTTGGGAGGCCTAAAGTTAGTCACGCGTGACAAATAAAAAAGCCTGGTCCAAAGGAGTTAGCCAAAGCAAGCTGCTGAGGGGAATAATATTAAAAAAATCAAATTGCCACACACTGATTTGAAGCTAGGGGCTTACCTCAGGATAGCTTGAGTATTCCTGGCAAATTTCCTGTGTGTTTGAAATAGTAGCTTGATACCATTGTTTCTGACAGATCCAATTGCAGATACAGAAGCAAATTTAAAATCTGTCTTTATTGTCCTTGAGCCACGTACATACAGATGGTGATTGCAGTGTAACCTCCTTAAAGAAGGGTCAGGAAAAGCCTCGCACAGAGTAATCACACAGATACTAAAAGTTTGCATTTTAGAACTGAAAACTTTAATCTGGTAAGTAATTTGCTTTGAAGATTGCAGTTCTCATTCAGCTCAGAACTCACAACCTTGTGCATGATTTCAGAAGAATTTATGCATGGAAATCTGTAGACTGTCAGACTGATCAGAAAAATCCTGTCCTGTTGAGGATGAAAGCATTCATTTCCTTACGGAAAGCCTGAACTTTCTTTCACATGCTCTGAGGGATTATAGGGAGCAGAAGCCATAAGGGAGCAGGGGCGGGTAGGAAGATTCTGAGAAGGAAGTTAAATATTATTTGCAGAGGATGTAGGCTGGACCTGCCAGACACTGCACTCCACCTCCTTAGATGCTTGTCATTTTTCATTGAGAAGAGTTGGGAGATCACTTAAGCACTTGGAAAAGAGATAGGCAGGTGAGCTGCAGACAGATTTGATGCTGTGATTTTGCAGTTTGGAGGTCTGAGTTCTATTTCTGCCTTTGATTTCAGGTGTGTTTTGCAAATCAGTTTATTCATTTGTGCCTTTGGCTTCTATCTACCACTGTGGGATTGGGCCCTGCTCTAAACTACATGTTTTGACTCACACTGTGATTTCTTTCTAGCATCTTACACTGGCTCTGATTTCAGCCACCTCCACCGTCCTTTGTTTTATCACGAATGATAGCTTTGTGAAATACAATACTTCCTTCTAACACATTTTTTAAAGGGCTTCTTTTTCTTTTTCTATATCGATGTGGCAGTAAAGAAGTAATGACTTTTTCTAGCCTTTAACTGGTTTATTGCTTTGATAGAGAGGGGCACAGATGATGAGGTGATGATAGGCCATGTATGCCATGTGCAATCAATACTTACCTAATGGTTCCTTTTGCACTATGCTAGCAAGAACAAACACAGAAAACACAAGATAAACATTCTCCCTAGCAGAAGAATATTTGTATGGGTGGTAATGAAATGCTTAGTATTAAAAAAACCCCTTTCTCATTGGGAGATATGTCTCAGAAGTACCTGAAACAGTAAGAAATATTTAAAAGGTTACTGGGTAGGTAACAAGGAAAGGAGTTGTGAATAGGAAATGCAGCTGGATTTTGCCTTGTCCCTTAGTTTGCAGATGAGTATTTCTTATCCAAATCCATCAGTTTTACTTCTGCATTGAAATTCAGCAAATCATTAGCAGCTTTTCCCCTTATAATGGGTCTGAAACACTCTCTCTACACAGCCTCTGTAGGCTGAAAAGTCAAACTCCTGGTACAAATAAAGATACCTTGATCCTATTTGTCATACCTGTCCATGTTTTCTGATGAAGGGGCTTGTTAGAAGGAGACAAACCAGTCCCTATTGCAAATTATAGCAAATAAAAGACTGAGCTAACTGTGCCTAAGTCATAACAGGCTCCTAGGAGTCACTACAGTGGTGAGGCTTGACAGAACAGTTTGTTTGGGCTTGGTTCCCATTATGACTCCTTTCAGACTGAAGATGTGGGGACTGGGGTGATGCCTAGCTGCTTATCCTGAGTCTCTGGTGGGCTGTGTCCACTACTTTCCATCTTCTGTGCCCATTAGGTTATTCAGTTTTCACAAGTGTTAGGCAATTTTCTGTTTCCTGTGTGCTGGAGGTGGAGTGTTCATCTGTAAAATGAGGAGCCAGAGCTAGAAGCAGATGTGGTCCACAGATGGGTGAACTCTTACTTAGCACTTTAGAAAACCTGCAAAGCATATGTCAATTGGTACCTCACCTGTTCAGGTGTACTTGAAAAGCATATGTCGGTTTGACACTGAATGCTGAGGTGTTAAAATATGCACTGCCAGGAGTTTTTAAATTTCAACATCAAGTTGTGTGAAATACTATCAGTGGATTCTATTTGGTTCACTTTTGCTTTATAGCTGGACAAGTCTATGTATGAGCCTGGTTCATACATTCAGGTATGAGCCTGCCGTGAACAGAATCTTATAAGACCATTTCATATAGTTTAGTGAGTCTGCTTTGGTTAGCAATGGCATTCAAGTGTCTAAATAGTTTCTTGCACTGTGAAGCCTTGTAATAGGTTGTAGATGTGTTGTTTGTATTAGTAGTAATTATCTGTTCTGTTTCAATGTTTGCCTTTTCAGACTTCTCAGTTCCCTAGCAGTGCTGGGATTTCAGTTTGTCATCCCACAGCCTTCAATTGAACACAGAAAGGTAAGCATTAGAAACATTCAGACTGTGTACTGAAAGGTAAATGTGAAAGTGTTAAAGTAAGACATGTGAAGCAATGCAATCTGAATAAAGTTCTGGGAATAAATGGCTTCTGGTTTGTGCAAGGGGGGTTTTTTTTGGTTTCTTCTTTTTTTTTTAAAATAAATATATACTTGGTTGAAAGAGGCTCATCATGGTTAATTAGCTGAGCAGTTGTATGGAGTATTGTAGGTCACAAATAGTTACTAAAGCTTCGGAGCATTTTCATCATGTAAGACATGGAAAAAAGAATTCCTGTGAGTGAGAGCAGACACGGAGTGAGTAGAGAACCACCCAGTTGCTCATAGGCAGCTCTTTCTCTTGCAGAGATAGAAATGTCTGAAACAGAAGCTGGACCCAAACCACTCTGTTGCTATTCAAATTGCTAGAGACTGGAGCTGGAAACTTGCTGGGATTTCCTGAGATGCCAGCTCATCCTAGATGTTGGCATCTCTAAGGCGGCTCGCAGTCTGCACACTTTCCATCCTGCTCAGCATTAGTGAGATCTTGGCTGGAATCCTTGGGTTTTTGCGCTGCTTTTCAGGAAAGTAGTGGACAATTTGGAGAGAAACAGAGAGCAGCAGGGATTATCCTTAAGAGATTTTAAAATCTTACCTCTGAGGAAAGTTTGAATGAATTCATGTTGTTTATTCTAAAGACTGGAAGACTGGTGCTAGAGGCAGATATAATCTTCAAATACTTTTGAGTACTAATGGGAAGGCTGTTTTTTTCCGTTTGGTGGAGCAGATGAGAAGAAATAGATTTAAACCGAGGCAAAGGAAACTTAAGTTTTATGTTAGAAAAAACTTGTCATGGTAAGGATATAAAGAAGATTATATTGACTGGATAATATTTAGAATTTCCATGATGTAGGTCTCTGTGAATGTGTTGGACAAATGTTTATCAGGAACAATGTGCAGGTGTTGCTGATTCTGCCACAGACCTGAGGCAAGACCCCTTGAATGCTGTTCTGTCTCTTCATGGACTGTCACTTCATATCAATGTTGTTTGCATATCTTAATTGGTATTCAAATGCAACCAATTAATTATCGAAGGTATCAAACAACCATTTAAAAACAACTTTGCTTTTTACTATAGATTTTTAAATAATAATCAAGATATGTATTTTTAAAAAACCCTATACTGTTGAAAGGAGATAAAAGGCAAGTTTGCTGAGTTTCCTTTTTTTTATGTGCATGTGCCACTGTCTTTAGGGTAAAAAGTTATTTGGACAATAGCCTCATAGGTATGGACTAGAAACCTGAAGCTGTCTGATTGTCAGAGATCCAGAAGAACACAGAAGTCTGTTAACTCCTTGTGCAGCCTATTTGTAAGACAAGTTAAAATGAGGTCAGAAATGATGCAGTCTGAAACTGGCACAGTCCAGTCTGCAGCCAGCTGTCCAAGGGCTCTATTCTAAACTGCAGGACAATTTAGTATTTTTGCCTATCTTACATCTCTTCTCTTTTGTTGTGCAGTTGAGATGGTCACGCTGCTGCTCTTACTCTGTCTGATTAGACATTCTTTTGTAACACTGACAGTGGAGAGATGCTTCAGTCCAGCTTCCAAATGGCCTTAGGGGGAATAAATCTACTAACTAAAATAGAGTAACTGAGAGAAACAATTGCTTCATTCTGGGAAGCCCCGGAATTAATTTAGATAAAATCAGATTCTTTGTTTTCAATTGAATGAGAAATGCCACGGGTCTGGAGTGTGTTCTATACTAGTTAAAGGGACTTAAGGGCATGGTAACCACCTTAGAGACATCCCTTTTACTGAGAACAGGCAAGGCACAAGTTTCTTAGTGACGGTCTCACAGAGGCCCCAAGGCTGGCTGTCATTCTCTGCTCTTACCCTACTGGAGAGGATTCTATTCGTGCCAAACTGTGTTTAGACTGGAAGTCTGTGCTTACTACACTTTTCACAAACCTTCTTCCCCACATGTAAGCTCCAGACAAGAGGGGCTGTTAGTAACTCTGAAGGCCAAATCAGACATGTTTCTGAATGTGAGTTCTCAGCTTTGTAGCTCTGGAAGTTCTTTCCATTCTTTTCCTGCAGCAACCCCGACATGTATTTGCTGGCATCTCCCATGTATTTCTGGTTGGATGTCTGTGCTGTTTGGCAAGGCTCTTTCTATGTGAGAGGAGGTCAGTTGTGCAGGAAGAAGGGGAGAGGAGGAGGAGGAGGGAAGGATTTAAAGAACAATTTTAACAAAAGAGTGAATAATGAAAGTAGGTATCTATTTATGCCTTATTCATTTTAGCAAAACTGGTAATGTAAACAGTAGTAAAATCTGTCCAAATAAAATTTCTGACATGAATATTCCTTTAACATCTTACTTCTGTTATGGCACTAAATAGGAGTGTTCAAGCAACAGAATTGCATTGAATTTATGCATATCTTTTTGTCACTCAGTTGTAGATGAGTATTGAGTTCAATGGAGGTACAGTGTCTTAACAAACTGATTTTTATTGTATGGAAGCAGTGGCAGCATTTATTTTTACAAGCTTTTCATTGGGGCAGTACAATACTGTTAAAGAACGTTGAGCTTGTTTGGGCTCAGTGTAATTTCTTTTTGCTGGCTCAAAATTAAAGAAGAAATAAACTTGATGTTATCTCTATCAGACACACAATGTTTCTATGAAAAGCAACTATTTATCAAGTGAATGTGACTATACTCCCCATGGAATTTCAAGATTAATGTGCTTTGGGATGTGTGTTGGGGTTTGTCAGCTTGGGGGTTTTTTTGGCTATTTTTTCCCCTCTCTCTTGTGTTGGATTCAAATATGCTTGTGGAGGGGTCATCACTGCTAAGCCAAGAGAAGTAAGGAACAAGATCCCGAAGTAAGAGCTGAGGGAAAAGAGTGGAACAGGGGGAAGGAAAAGGTGGCCAAGATCTCTCATTTGGTCCTGGTGAGCAGCTTGAGGAGTTGGGCTACTTGAACACACTCTGAGAGAGTACAGTGTGAAGCATGAAGCAAGTCTGCTATATCCCTGAAACACTGGAGGAAACTGAAATAAGACAAAGTAGTTAATATCTCAGCTTGGCTTTTGGCCAGGCACCAGGACTAAAGCCTAACAGCTTTAAGGAGCACCCTGGGACCTCCACCACAGCTGGTCACCACCTTGCTTTTACATAAGCTCCAGAGCAGAGGCTTGGAAGGGAAGGCCGTGTTCTTCCTTGCAGTCCAGGCAGGGTGAAGCTGTGCCCTACGGTCAGCAGTGACTCAAGTGTGTAACTTGTCAGGATTTGCTGAGCTGGAACTCAGCTCTTGCTAACAGAACCACTGCAAAGTCACCGGGGTCTGGCTGGCTGGGCTGTGTAACTAAACTGGATTGCACTGGAGAGGCTTAGTCACTGTGGATTTGCACACAGCTGCTGCTCCTTTGCGACCAATGGTTACAGGTGTCACCCTTTCTTTTCTGGTTTTCGTTTACAGGATAACTGCTGTCCATTATGATTGTATTTTCATACACATCACTTCTATAAAACAGTTCCAGCTGCAAGGGAGTGCATATTTCTCTTGCAGTTTTTCACTGGTCAGTATATCTGCTTGCCTTCAGCACAGATGCTTGACTTTAACTGTACAGATATACATCTGTTCCATTCATAACCTTTGGTAAAACAGAGCCTTTCTAGCTAACGATGTTGCTATTCTAATTGCAGTAATCCTTAGGAAACAGGAGAGGTGATTTAGTCCATGACAAGACTTTTCCTTTAAAATTAGCTTTACTGCAACAGACTATTTAGAACAACAGCTGAAAGAATTTTCTTGCTATCTCTGTGTTGTTACTAATTCCCTGTCCTTGATGTTATGGATTAAAGTGGTTAGGAAATAAAATTCACCTTTGTTTGGGGAAAGGAGACAGGAGAAGGATACATTATTTTATGTGAATATACTCTTTGAAAAATCAAGGTCAATGTTTTTGTTATTTTTAACCTGCTTTATCATGGACCTCTGAACCTTAAATTAAAAAATACTGACTTCTTTAAGCTCAGAGCAGGAGTTTTGTGTTTCTCTGGAAGAAAATATGAAAATATGACAGTTCCAGTTGGATTCCAGTGCAGGTTTGGATGAGAGGGATGATAAAGATCAGAAGCGTTTTGGATTCACAGATGAGTTCTTCTGTTAGGGAATGCTGCTTTCTATTTTATGGCAGCTTGTCCTCTCTGCTTCTGGAGTGATGGGTGGATGATTCACCGAGAGATCTGGAGAGGTGTTACGGCAACTACAGAATAAATAAAATGTGGTTTTCTACCACGTGTGGATCCCAAAGAATTTTTCTAAGTGTAGAAATAGATAGAATGGCACCAACTTTGTCACAGCTGTAGATGGCTGACCTGGAGGAGGCCAAGGGTAGTATAGGGCTGCTGACTTAGGCCACAAATGATAGCGAATGGTGAGGGAATGGATTTAAAAAGAAAGAAGCCTAATTTGTGATATAGTGAGGGCCTGATGCTTATCATCTTTAGTTTACTGTAAATGAGAAGCACTCCTACCATGGATAAGGAGCAGTTGTATAGAAGTGGTAGAAGTGATGCCAAGAGTGAGCTGTCTGTTACTTGAGAGCACTTAATGGTCTCAAAGAAGAGTGGAAAGAAACCTCTTCCTTGAAACACTAATCTCCTAGAGTGCAATGGAGGTGGTCTTGGTGTGAAAAAATTAGCCAGACTTGGGGGAAACTTCAAGCTTTGTTGGCACAAAAACTGTTCTGAACCTTTTCCAGAGCTGTTTACTTTCTAGACTATTCAAATAATGTTAAGGTTTCTTCAGATGTGGTCAAAGTTGGTTGAAGGGGCAGTGAAGCTGTCCAGGCATTGTAACTCCCTTCAGTGATTTGTGAACACAAAGGTCTTCTATTTCCAGGCTTTTTAGCCCTTTAATCTTCACAGGCACAGATGTTCAGACAGAGATTTGATACAAAGAACGGAAACCCAAATCATTTACGCTGGTAATATTTACACTTACCACGTACTGTAAAATTCAAATGGTTTACTACATCTCTGATTAAAGGCTTCCAAAATGCACTGAAGGATTAAAATAGCTGAGCACACGAACCAGGCAGACATGTACACATTGTGTCATGATGTTTTGTTTGGCTTCTGCTCCCTTTTTCTGCTAGCCTTGAGAGATCCAAGAAGTTATCTGCAAGTTTGGGGTGGGGGGGAGGGGGAGGCTTGGTAGATTGTTTTTTATCAAATCACCAATGTTTCACATGTTTCTTATAAGAGGCATAAAAAATACAGTTGTTTCAAATGAACATAAATAAAATGGACTGCAAAGCCTTGCTACTGGGAAATTGTCATGGCTACATACGTATGGACTTTATTGGAAATCAGCTGAGCTAATACTGGAAGAATACTCCTTTAAGATGCTTAGATTGGTGAAAGAATTAAAAGAGTTCCATAGATGTATTTACAACACTGGCAGGGAAATATAATAGTGTTAGACTTGAACAGGTTCTAAAACTAAACTATCATTTCCTCAGCCCATTCAAAATTTGGCATGCTCTGCTCTGAGCAGCAGTTCAGGTCTCATTTCTAGGAGTCTGGTTTTGTTTTTACACTCTTGAAATTTTAAGAAGGTGAAGTCCAGCTTTTACTTTGTGGCTTGATCATTGATCAGTTATGTTCATGAAGAATGCTGTGTTCATCTCATCCCAATATGACATATGCATTTTAAATAGTATCAATATACTATTTTACTGGTGTTTTGAATCCTCAGTCAGTCTGAGCCTGGCCGTGGTAAAAGCTGCATGCATATCCTTTGTGACAGGCTGTGCCCTAGTGAAATCTTTAATTAGAACTGTAAAATAAAGAAAGTGCAACCCTGGAGTAATGGAAAAAATAAGGAGTCATTTTCCAAGTGCCTTGATACTCCTTTAATAACGATGGGGACAGTGTGGTGTCCTGGCTGGGTTATCATGTGTGGGGTGATGAGAAGAAGGAACGTGGAAAAGACAGTGAACAAACACCTAAAGCCTGGAGGGTTTTGGGGAATGTGAATAGAATTTACAGGGGCTCTTTGCTCTGGGAAGCACAGGACAAAGAGGGTGGTAGCAGCTGAAAGTAAGACACACAGACTTCTGTTAATTCCACTTTGCATCCGGTATATGAATGTGAGTTAACTCAGTGAATACCACTGGTAGCATTTTTCTGAGCAGGTGATAAAATGTTCTTCTGGATACAATTTCTTTGCCTTTTGGGGAAAGTAATACCATAAAGCTTTGAGAAACATACATTTATGCCTGTTATATCCCTTTCAGATGTATGTTTAGGAATATAATGTAGTTAATTTGTTCGTGAGTCCATTTCCATTCTGGGCATTTACCCAGAAAAAAGAATTACTGGATAATATGTTAAAAATTAAATCTATGAAATCTAATAACATTATTGTATCTAAACTGAAATGGTAAAAAATGCCAGAAATGTCTGACTTGGTTTAGATATCTCCAGATTTAGAGCTTGCCATTGTCTTGTATCCCTTTTCAGTTTTGAATTTGGATTGCTATAGCATGCTTAAAATCTACAGAATACCTAGTAACACTGGCTGTGGCTATAACAGCTTAATTATGTAGCTGGCTAAAAGGTATATACTGTCACCAAGCATTATAATCCTTATTACTGTGAAATTCCATCATTAATTCACATTTGGAGTACTGTGTGCAGCATTGCACACCCGTGTAAGAATGTAGGAGTGGACAAGGTGTTGAGAATGAGGAATTCCTTACAAAAAGAAACCGAACAGATTAGGACTGCTGAATTTCAGAAAGAGAT
This sequence comes from Mohoua ochrocephala, assembly GCA_013398855.1. Classification (NCBI taxonomy): domain Eukaryota; kingdom Metazoa; phylum Chordata; class Aves; order Passeriformes; family Acanthizidae; genus Mohoua; species Mohoua ochrocephala. The sequence continues at coordinate 551,964 of VZTA01009240.1, read as the reverse complement.
CCTGAAACGGGATTGTGTTAGCAATTGCAAATCAGACATCATAGTATGGTGAAGGAGAATACAGAATGATCATTCTTCATTATCACAAAGAAAAATTTGGGACACGTAGTGAAATTGTCAGGCGGCATGTATGACCAGAGCAAAGAGAAGCACTTTTTCAATGTAAAATGTACAATCTTTTGGAAGCCGAGATTAAAAATATGCTAAAGAAGGTATTAATTGTAGTAATGGATAGTAAGTCCAGCAGTGGGTATGGAAAACAATTGGAACACGGTATTTAGCTGAAGGAGGCCCTTAAATTACTGACTAGCTGTAAGCAGAGGGTTCCTGGATGTCTCTGAATGTGTCCTGGTTCTTCCACTGTTTCCTAAAGTTTTGCTTCTCCCCTCAGTCAGAAACACAGTTCTGAGTTAAATGGGCCTCTGATCTAACCATTTTCCCCCCTTACTTTTCTGAACTATTTGTTCAGAAAAGTTAATTTGTATTTAAGCTACAGTTTAATAGGATGAAGTGTCTTACAGTATTTAAAATTAGTGATTGTCAGATCAGTACTGCGTTGTCTGCCATTGTCTTCCTGCACAACAAGTTGCATTTTAAATAGTTGTGGCTTTCAGTTCATGTGACATTTCCTCTTCAGGGACATTCTTGCATAGTATAGTTTCAACAACTGCTGCTGAAATCCTGAGATGCGGATCTTATTTCTAAATTCTGACAGAGGCAGTACTAGAAATTGGCACTGAATTTCTGTAGCTTGTGTACTCCTAATTTTTGCTGAATTTTTGACTCAGGATCAGAGTGAGTGCTGAATTACATGAATTAAACTATTTTTCTATTTAAAATGTCATCTCTGTCAGCCTGCCGGTAATATGTTTAATTCCATATGTTTTTGGAAAAAAAAAAACCCAACAAACTCTTTTAGAATAAAACCTGTATTTAGTGCAGCTCCTGTGTACAAACGTGACAAAATACAGGAAAACTGGGGAAAAGGATCAGAATGGGATGCAGGGTGCTGATGAGTAAAGGAAGGGGTTGGCCCCTAAACTACCCTTCTGAAAATCCAGCCTCAATTCTGTTTGCCACTCATGGGCCAAAAGGTGGCAGATTGAAAGATATTTGGTACATAACAGTCATTACGAAGAAAATTTCTCATTTAAGGAATTTTTGATAGCAAGTTAATAGGAGGCAGTGCAGTTGTAGAAATTGCAAGCACTTGCACACCTGAGAACTTGTCTCACTTTTCTTTACATTGTTTATTGTACAGCTGCATGTAATGAATGGTATTGTGTCCACTTCCAAGCCTTGGCTTGCAAAATAACTGAAAAATGTGTAGGAAAGAAGGAAAGGGGGACATTAAAGGGGAAGAGAAATTGAGTTTGTAGAGCAAAATATTTGGTTGTGATTAACTTGCAGTAGATAAAAATCTTTTTGGTGGTGCATTTATAGTTAGAATGAGTCTAGGTCACCTAGAGAAGGAATCAAACATGAACTATGGGAAAGTAGATTAAATGAGTTAGTTGATCTCTCTCTTTTTACAGACTATGTGATTCTCTTAAAGAAATTACCCTCATGACTTAACTTGGCAAGAAAAGTTCAGTTTGCATTTCACTTATTCCCCAGTGCAGGCTCAGACTCTTCCTTTCAGAAAGTGTGATTTTAATGGGTATTTCTTAAAGCAAGAGAAGGAGGCACCTAATGTCAGGGATCTCTGAGTATGTGGTGTGTCTGAGATGTTCTGAAATCCATCAGTTGAATCCTGTAGCTACCTGTAATTTCTTGCCTATATCAAAGAGCTGTGGCAGAATTTCTTACTGGCTACAAAGTTATCTGGAAATCACAGGATCAAAGGACGGGAACCAGCCTGTGAGTGCTGTAATTCAGCTCCTCTGCCCTGGGGAAGGGTCAGTGATACCTCGTTTTGCCTGGTAGAGCTTTAGGGTTGGTCTCAGTGCTGCCGGGATCTCCTCAGGCAATCTGTTTCCATGCTTTGTTTGCCCTCCCTCTAAGTAGTTTTCCTCCTTTAATTTGGATCCCCTTTGATTAAACTTAAATCCATTTTTTGGTTATTTGTGTGTTGGCTATAGACAAGAACAGTTTGCTGCAAAGAGAAAAGGAACAGCTCTTTGTATTTATTTATGTAAACTGTTTGGAAGTGTCATTATTGTCCCCTCCGTTTTTCATTCCTTAAACTAAGCAGCTTCAGTGTATTCAGTCTTTCATAGTAGAATTCACTGAGCAGATTATGCCATTAATCACATCATCTCCTCTAAAGATTCCTCTGTAGCCCATATCTTACTCAAAGTAAGAAAACAGTAAGAAAAGCAAGAAAATAAAAGTTCATAACCTGATTTGCTCCCGAAAACTCCCATCTCAAAATTTTATCTTACAACTTAGTATTGATGAATTTGTCTATCAGTATAAGACATTATAATGTTACTTTTTTTAAAGTTCTATTTTTATGTTCTTCCTTAACTAGCTGCATTAAATCTTTTTGTGCTGTGTCTACAACTCTGTCACTATGAAGATTTGGGGGTGTGAAATTACTTTACGTTGCCTTCAGTCATATGAAGTATCATTTTATCTGAACTAATTATTCTTGCTGCAATGAAGTTTGGCAGCCAGAAGGTTCTCTCTGTAGCAGGTTGACACTTTTCACTGTTCAGTTTCTATTTCTGCAAAATGATACATTTCCTATGCTAGTGAGAACTTGAATTGCTTGCAGATTAATAGTTTTTAGTTGTTGCCTGCATGAGTGTCCGTGGCATTTTAAAAAAACAGGTGTACTGAACCATTGTAGAAATGATTAAGAAGTAGTCCAAAGAAGTGAAACCTTACTTGTCTGATAACAAAGGACTATTAGTTTTACAGTAAGTAAATTTTACTGCAGGCTGAGTTCAGGCCAGAACAGTGTATCTGTGTGTAGCCATTACATCTGAGGTAGAGCACATTAATGCATAGTGTAAGTATGGGCAGTGAATATTCACTGGAAAAATCACAAACTGAAGAATAGCTTGTTTAGTTGGTCAAAGTGTGAGCCAGTGGTGCTCTGTTATTGGATATGAAAGCAAATGTAGCAGCCAGAAAGACCTTGCTGCATGTTATAAGTCTGACATGATGCGGTATTAGGTTGTACAGGCTATTGGATTGTAAAGGCTGATGCCAAATGGGGTACGCACAGGAAAAAAGACATTAAATACAGAGACATCTGCTCCCGTTTTCAAATAACATGGGAGAAATGGGTAACATATCGCACTAATGCAGATGCTTTTTATTAATCAGAAGTTATAATTAAATGCAGTTTTTTCTGTGGTTGGTGATGAAAGTGTGAGGGCAGCCTCAGAGGGGGGAAATGTTTCAGATTATGTAGACCACAACCGACTATTACACAGCAGCACCACAAACCCTGCGCTGGCTTGGCTTGTATTGTAATGCTGTATTCAACCCATGTTTGCAAACCACGTTCCAGCCCAGCCTGCCATGTCTCCAGCCAGCTGATGAGGAATGAATGTGTGCTCCCTGGCAGAGGTGGGGCACAGCTCAGTCACCGCGGCGCATGGTGGCTGTGATGGGAGGCAAAGTGTCTAGATGGTAATCTTTTGCTATTATACAATACTGTTTGAGGCAAAATTATTAATGGAAGTTATGGGTTTAGGTTCTCATGCTGTGAAGCGGGGAGAAGTGAAAGACAGACAGACAAGGCTGGCTTTCCAAAGCTCATTTTGAGGCAGCTGCGCTAGAATAGGGCTGGAGAGGTACAGCAAACGTGTTTGTGGACAGTGCCTTTTCTTGTCTCTCTCTGCTGATTTGATGCATGTGTGTGCTTGTTGGCACAAAGCTTGTTCAGGGAATTAATAAACTACTTAAAGGATACTCATTTAAAAGAATGTTCTCCATATTAACAATTCTGAGAATCAGATATTGGAAACCTGCTTTGGAAACTTGTGATTCAACTAGTTGGTCAAGAGAAGCAAGAGAAAAACCACAAGTTTGAATACTTTGCTCAGTGCAAAACACTGAGAAATCCTGGCTATATCTAGCTCCAAGAATGGGTAAGCCTTGGGGCACGAGTCCACAGGGAGTTGGGGATGGGTGGTTGTAACTTCCTGGCTGTGCTGATACCTTTCCAATCATAAGGTCAGGCTGTGTAAAATATTTGGCTTGAGGGGTTAACTCTCCTTGTGGAGAGACTCTCCCTTCCTAATCCTTCCTAGCTTCCTTCATGAGAAGGACCCTCTCTCTTTGGGCTTCTTTCTTTCACTTTCCTTGTGCTGCTGAATGGTGAGTATGGACTAGGTGGCACTGAACACCAGAGATCAACAATTTGTCCCATCTTTTATTGAGTTTGATGGGAATTTCTGTGAATGTAGGATTGAGTGCGTCCTCTTGAAGCGGTCATGTGGGGACTGGGGCAAGAGTGGTAATGTAAGAGTTAACTATAGCAGCATTTTTGATTGGTTGGAAATCAACCTGTCCTCTTAAATTACTGCCTTTGTAAAAAGTTCCACATTAGACGGGAGTTCCTGAAATATTACTGCAACCACCAGCACTCTCCATTGTTGAAGCATCAGAGTGCAGCAGAGCAGTGAGTGTCTGTTAACCCAATTTCATTACCAAAAATGACCTTATTTCCTGCTTTTGGTAATATTATAACACATTTCCAAGGTTTGCATCATGCAATGTTTTCCATTGCTGAGAACAAAGAAAATCTATTCCTATCCAGATAGCCCGAAAGAACAACAACAACAACAAAAAGCCAACTCAAAAACCCAACCAAACAAAAAAACCACCACAAAACCCGCAAAACCACCAACCCCAAACTTTTTATCAGAATGGTTGCTGGCTGTAGGAGACCTCCTCCTCCTACACTGGCAGTCCTTTGACAGGCAGGGAATAAGACAAGTTACTTCCTAAGTCATTCCGTTTCACTTGTGACTGCGGAGTGAATGGCTGAGCACCGGGGTATTCATGCTCTCTTCGTATTCCAGTGTGAATTCTGATTGCTAAGTGTGTGTGTTGTGTCTGCAGGTTCCGCAGAGGATAGAAGAGCAAGGAGATGCACCTGAGGACAGCAGTGCTGGAGTGCCCGGCCTGTGGGGCAGCTGGGGCCCCTGGTCCGCCTGCTCGCGGAGCTGCAGCGGGGGGGTGATGGAGCAGACGCGGCCCTGCCTCCCCGCCTATTACCGGGAGCGCGGCTACCGCCGGCCGGGCCGGCACTTCCCGGCCTCCGACCGGGCTCTGGCCCACCAGAGCGCCCATCACGAGGACTCGCTGTCTGCCTACCCCGGCCATGTCATCTCTGCCATCCGCACCTCTGTGCCGCTGCACAGGAACGAGGAGCAGCTCTGGGCCGGGCTCCGGGCCGCGGCCGCCCCCGGGACGCGGAACAGCAGCCAGGGCGGCCGGGCGGCCCTGAGGGGCAGCCGGCACTCGCAGGGCCCGCGGCACAGCGCCAAGCCGGACAAGAGGTACGAGCCCGTGCCACAGCTTCCCTCCCTTAGCAATGACAGGGCGCCTTAGAGTTGGCACTTTTTCACACTTACAGGAAAGTTATTAGAGGCTCAGACTGACTTTTACACTGTTTGCCGCCTTCTGGGGGAGGCTGCCCTCCCGGCTGACTACTTACGTGATGTCCAAGGGCAGATGTAATTATTCTACAATTGTGCTAAGAGATTATCTCGATTCCCTTTAAGATTTGTGCTATGATTTATTGAGCGATTTTTCCTTTTCTACTGCACTCTCATTTGACATTTCCATTAAATATCAGAACAAATAACTGTTCTATAATTGTATTTGTAACTTCAACAGCCAGTCTGATATTAATTGGTTGAAAAAAAAAATAACTTTTTTCCATGAAGGATGGCCAACTGTCTGTTGACTTTATTTCTACTCAAAACTCTACTTTTGTTTTGTATTTCTGTTTATTGCCCTTTTGTTTTCTCTTTTTTTTTCTTCCTACCACCTCTTTTAGCAAAATTTCCTGTTTGAAGAAAATAAAAAAATTTAGTTGCTTAATACATAGAATATTTTAAACACGGTATATGTTTATATTAATTTTATAGTAACAGTTTAAGGCTGGGTGGATCTGTGCTGTTACGAGTAGTTCCAAATAATTTTCCCACTTCTGGAGAAACACTTTTTTATCTTCTTAGATACCAGTCTATCAGATTTTTTTAATATATGTGTGAAAGGAAAATAGATGTGTTTCCAGTTTGGAGACCGAGCAGAACAGGCATAGAGATCCCCTGGGGTGGAGCACTCCTTAAATGTCTGTTCTCTCTGTCTTTCCTCTGAATATGTATTCCAGCAGTTCTCTGGTTCTTTCCCTCTCAGCTCTCTTCTGGGATATGCATAAAGAGAAGTTTTTTTGGGGTAGTTGACAAAAAACCCAGCCCAAACAAAACAGAAAACACCCCAGCCCCCCAAAAACATAACCAAAGAAACCTTCCTTCATGTCATCTGCATCTTTAAGATTCCTAGTGAAGCAGTCAATTGTAATTCCCTTTTAAAAGATATTTTGCTGTCCTTAACAACAAAAAAAAGAATATTACCTTGGGGCAGTATTCCAGCCTGAGCAGAATGAGACAGTAGAACTCTCTGTTGCTGCTGATAAAGACATTCTCAACCCTTGCACAAAACTCCGTCCATATAAAAGAATACTTGAAAATAGAATTAACCTGTTAAGCTCCTGTCTGTCTCGGTGAAGCATGAGTTTCAGAAATTGGGGCCAGCTGTTCAGATGTTGGTCTTCTCAGGTGTTGCCCATTTGCTTTGTCACTGCTTTGTCCTTCTGTCAAACCCATGCAAATGATAGCCTAGACCTGCTGAGTATAAATTCAGTGTGGCACTGATGGTCTTACAGAAGCTCAGAGAGTGCCAGAGACAGAATTAGTAGTGTTAACATGAGTGCACTGAGGCAGAAGTAGTATTTTCTTTTTTCTGTTTTCCTACTTAATAATTTGCTATAATGCACTTCTGTTCTGGGCTGTGCAGTGTGGCAGCCCCAGGTTGTGCTGCACGCTGGGTTATTGCTGACACTGGGAGCCCGGCCTTGAACCGTCAGCACAAAGTCATCCAAAGGCTGTTTGCTCCAGCCCTTGGCACCCTCTGTCTCCGAGGGAATCCCAGCTGGCCCGGCTGTGCACAGCCCTGCTGCCTCTGCTGGGCTTCCGTCCCCACGGGCTGTCCCTTGCTGCTCTGGTGGCCTCTGCAGGCCGGCACAGACTGGAATGGTTTGGAACAGTCACTGCAGGATTGGCTGGAACATGAGAGGATGGTGAGCAGAAAATGATACTGACTGTGTGCAGAGCTGAAGCGGTGTTATTTCCTAGGAAATGCCTTGCCATGTGAAATATTAAAATGCTCACTTTCCTGTATGATGGAGCCATTTGCTTTTGAAAATTCTTGTGCTTTCCTAAGCACAGTACAAGCTTCTGTACCACAGTTGATTTTCCACCCCCACACACTCTGCCCCTTGGCAAAAGACTCTGGATTCAAGGTCAGTGTTTTAATCTTACTTGCATAATAAGTTACTTCCATCTTGTGTTAGGAGGTCCCTGGTGGCTTTAAAGCCTGTTGTATTGCATAACTTTCAGATTCCTTGGTGGTGACTGTAAAAACAGAATGAGAACAAAAAATGTTATTTGAAAATGGAATTATTTGAGTGACAAGCCTAATAGTTTTCCTCGATTTACAGAATCCAGAGTAAAAACTTTCTTTACAAAGGAGATTACTGTTCTTATCAAGTATATGGAAAATGGATTTCAAAATGGGAGTTACTCTACCCAAGATTTTTATACTGTAGAACTGTGTTTACTGTTCACTGAATGGATGATACTGGAAATTTATGTCAGGCTGTTAAATAACACCTGTGTTTTCACAATTTGTACAGTCAGTGGAAACTTTTTTGGGTATTTCTATTCACTGTACTGGACTTTATATAAAAGCTGTAATTTTAGCAGACTTCCATAAAACAGTAAGAGAGGAATGGACATTTGTGACTGAGATAAGCTCGCATTGATAACATGGTAGAATGAAATTGGATGGCTTCCAAGGCAAAGGGTTTTGACAGCAACAGCAGTCCTATACAGCAGCCCAGTATGTTTGTATCATTTAGCAGCAAGTGGAAAAGTTCTCTGCCTGTTTCAAAGCAGCTGACAAAGAACTGATTAGGGTTTTTTTTTAGCAAAATCCAAAATAGAATTTGTGTATCGTAAAATTTGCTATACCTTGTCTTTGAAGAGGATATTCACATTTTCAGCTTTTGAAACTTAGTTTAGTTAGGCATTAGGAACCAGGACTGCACAAGAAGTTCAGGGAGAGTGAAGTTTGAGGTACCTGCAATGAGAAGCCTGGTTTAAAAAATTTCAGTGCTCCCCTGTTTAACTCAGTGCAGTAAGTAGAGTTCCTGCATGATTGAAATGTGTTAATTACAGTTAGTCACTGGAGTGAGTGTAAAAGAAAGCTGATGGTTCTCTGGGTTGTCCACTGGCAGAGGAAGGGAGCTCTCCCCAGCTTTGAGGAGTTGAGTTCCCTTTAGCACAGACTTGGTTTGTTATTTTTCCCTATCTAGAGTGCATGGAACACATCACACATTAAGAGCAAACAGGAAGGAGGACATAGTGAAAAAATATTAAAGCATTTGGACATCTTTATAGAGAGGCACATACGGAAAAGTAATAAGGGCATGCAGAAAGATAACATGCTTTAAGAGAGAAAACACATTCTGAAAGGAAATACCATTCATGGACTAGGGTTTAGTGCTTCTTAAATGTTGCATTTACAGTTCTCTGTTTTGGTGATAGAGAAGACAAAACCACAGTTTCACACCGATGTGCTGAGTGTAGGATGTTTACAGCTGCCACCTTTACTGTCTCTGCACTTGGGCTTTTGTGGAGCAGCAAAACCTCAGTGTCCACTTGTGTGAGCATGATATGTACTTTGTATCTGGTTCATAGGAGCAGAAAGAAAAAGCTAGAATTATCACCAGAATCACGAAATAACTAAAGCATTCTTGCATAAATAGTGCAAGTTAAATAAGTATGTTAATAAGGAGAGGGCTTCCCTAAAGGTTTTTTTTTTTTTTGTATTTGGAAGAGGAGTGAGAGGAAAAATTTGCGCTGAGGAAATAATCCAAAAGTCATCGACTTCTCACGTGGCTGTAGCTCTGGGTCTTTATTCTGCTGCCAGCAGCTGACGTGCAAGTCTGCTGTGCTGCTCTATAGCCTGTATAGGGTCAGTTTGCATTTCTAGGCCTTTGAGCAAAGGAAAGGAAGAGTGCGTAATTTAATGTCAAACCAGAATTTCCTTTCTGAAAGTATTTCTTTTGCCCCCTCTCACAGATGCTTTGACCAGGCAAATGTAGGTCACTCTGTTGGCCGGTCTACAGTTAACTTTTAAAAGGACAGTTCTGTTGTTTGCTTAACCAATAGCCATGTGTTGTGATCCGATTTCTGTGACCTGTTCTAGTCAGTTCCGGTTCCTAGAGGTGGAAAAATGTGTGATTGCTGGACCTTCAGGTGCAAGAAGATACTATTTTCTCAAGTTGCGAGGCTTTATATTTATTGGCATGAGTGTTTGCTTTTCTAAATATCTGGAATGAAACCCAGCTCAAGTACTTAGCCACCCCTCCTTTCATTATTTCTCATAGAACGAAAATGTGATGAATTTTACCCCAGGCCCCGTATGGTCACAAAAGCTTATTGTGGGTTGGTGTGAATACAGAAGGAAGCTAGAGAGAGAAGGATTGGATCCCTTTCTAAGGATAAATTTTCCAGAAAATCCAAGAGCAGCAGTGGTAATCAAAGAATTCATTTTGGTAGCACTTGGAGCATTTAAAGCTGTGTGAGAACGATGTTTGCTTTCCTTCCGAGTAAAATTCCAAGCAGGATCCAATAGCAGTAATGATCAAATGAGGTACTTCTTCACACAATGAGTAGCTAGCTGGGATGGCTGTGGCCTCAGGTTGACTTTGTGCTGTCACACCTCTCATCTGGTTATTAATCCCCACGACATGCTCTAGGTCTCACTTATTATTACCAAATTAATGTAAATTTTTAGTATGCTACTGCAAGCATGCTTTGAGTGGGATTACCAGAAATAAACTCCTAACACAATCCTCTAATTGCAAACCGCCTGAGCTTTCTTATTCTTACTGCTGAGTATTTTGACCCTTCCTGAGCTGGGCTCCCTGAAGGAGGGGAAGTGAGAGCACTGCTGCTGTTCGGTCAGATACCACTGAATTACTGCCTCATCTCTGAGGGGTAGAAACAACCAAACCTCCCATCTCATTTGTGAGGCATCTCAGCAGAGTTATGGGGTTACTTGCATTGAATTTCTGCTGGTTCACCTGCCAACTGCATGGCTGCATGATTCAATCAAATCTTAAAGAAGAAGCTAAGAATTTCCTGGGGATCAGAGGTGTTATTGAAAAAGAGGATTGTAGTATTTGGGTTTGAATTTTGGAATCCTATCTCAGTGTTGAAAGTCACGTAAATGAGGTTATATAGCACTTGCTGAGAGATCAGTAAAAGCAAATATACTGAGTTACTGTACTGGGCATATTGCAGCTGTGCTGAACTGGGGTATCAGAGATGATCTCTGAGGATGGAAAATTTCATTTAAGAGAGTTCACATCCCATTAATTAAACCTGTTCCCAAGAGACCGTTTAGTGACCTCATTCACTAATTCTACTGTCTCAGAAAAATGTAAATATCTTTTGCCCCTAATATGATACAGAAATGAGAGAGTGTGTGGTATAATGTGGTATAATCCATTTTGCTTCAAAAGAAACACTTTTTAGGCATTGCTGGTTACTCTGGGAATCCCAGCAGTTGAAATTTTTAGGACAAATATGCTCACAATAATTTTTATACTCTTATGTATATGTGATACATGGGAAGCAGTGCATATCCACGAATCGTGGTGTGGTTACCAGAGTTACCATGAATGTAAAAAAGGCAGTTAGTTCCCTTGCTGTAGTTAATGAAAATGGCAGTCAGTGAGATGCAGTGACAGCCTGCCCTGCAGTACTGCCCTGCAGTGTGCTGATGAAGGGAACAGCGGGCTGGAGTGTGGCAGAAGTCGGTGCTGCTGGCCCCGCTCTGCAGCGTGTGATACTCTCTCAGAAGGGCTGTCTGAGCTCTCGTGACCAAACGTTTCACAGAGATATCTGCTCGCTGCTGTAAGGCCAGTTTCTAGGTCAGCGAGCAGACAGGCATGCATTTTGTAATATAAAACAGTCAAAGGGCTCCCTTCTTTCATTCATGTTTAAGTGATTTTCTCCAGATTGATTTAGAGCCGGTGAAAAGTGAGTATGTGGAATGCAGAGCAGCCCAGGCTGTGGTGCAGTGAGAGAGGCAATGCATGCTGGCTTTTGATGTGAATCAACCTGACTCGTGGGAGCTCTCCTTCTTGAGTAGATGGAAACATGTTCCCAGATCCAGTATATCAGTCATTTTTGTTAAAAATGATTCCCGTGAAAGAATCTGCTAAAATACTGTGAGATGTAAACTCATTAATGGTTATGAACAGTAGAAGACAGTTTATTTTGTGACTTAAGGGGGAAAAAATTTATGGTGGAATCTTTTTAAAGTAAACCTTGTTAACTGTGTGCCTAAGAATATATAAAACATGAAAGAAAATTAAAAGCAGTAGGAGGGCTGGTAAGTAAATGATTGACTTGGACAATTGTAGGCCAGCCACAGTTTTGAATTATGGAGGAAATGCCAGGGATTAAAAATGCATATCTGAAATTATTTTAAGAATAATATCTAGGAATAATTTAAAAAAATAAAGTACATTAAAAATATATGCCTATACTGATCCTGTTAACAGAAACTTATGGAATTAGGACCAGGTTTTTTTTCGATTTGAAGTTTTATATCTGCAAGGACTTTTCCATCTCCCTTTATTTTTTTCTTAATTACATTTTAAATATTGGAGTAATATTTCAATAGCTTCCTTGCTGACAGGAATAGCTAATAAGTCACTTTTAGTTCTTCAGAAAAAGAATCAAGGCAACTGTACTAAATACTTGGGCTATGAGTAGATGGGTAGTGTCCTTTAAAATCTGTCAATTAATTACAGTAATGTAATGCTGCAAAACGGATAATTTGCTATGACCCACAATACTAGGTTAAATATTGGTGTAGTTATCCACAGAAATATATTTAATTAAGTTAGAATATATGTAATTGATTTAGTTATAGAGGATTTTGCGTACTAAAAAGCAGTTCTGTTAAAACCGTGATGAGTAGAAGGGCTTACGTTTAAGCCAAAGAGCTTTGATAGGGATCTAGGGGGACTGAGCTCCTTTAGAACTAATTTTCTAGCTGAAAGCAAAGACCTGCAGTTTTGGAGCATTTTTTGAAATAGAAATGAATAACAGCAGCGCCAAAGCCCAAATCAGTACAATTTAAAAGACTTTTGCAGTGGTAAATAATGTGGAATATTGTTTGGGAAATAAAGCTATAAATCACATTTTTAACCTGTCTTCTGTCTTCCACTTTCGTCTTGCACGTAAAACCTCTGTTTCTGCCGGCAGATCACTGTTGAGTGCAGCTTGAGTAGGTGCTAGCTCTGGGTTGGTTGCTATGCTGATAGGGCACAAACACAGCCAGCAACACTTCAGAGAGCAGATTCTAGGCTGCTGCTGAATTCCCAAGTGAGGAGAACAGGCAGGAACCTGGAGAATTCCTGGCCCTGGGCACCCAGAGCCACCTCAGGCTACAGATGCAGTTAGACCAGGCTCACTGAGTGCAGGGGTTTCCTTAGCATGTTAGAGGACTTGGATGTTCATTCCAGGACAGGACTCCTGCTAAAGGAAGCTTTTGAAGATTTTGAAATAAGCTTCAAACTTGACCAAACTCTACGCAAAATTAAAAGAGAGGTCTAGGTGTTGTTTTCACATCTATCTGATGATGTGTGGTGAGATTCTGTTATCTTTCATTAGTGTGGTTGTTGTGCCTGGGAATACAGAGAAGAAAACCATCTCCCTCTGCTTGTGCAATTATTTCTGCCAATAGACAAGAGAAAATCTTGGGGGGGAAAAAGAAATCTGTAATTTCTATGCAGTTTTTTCTCCTTATCTCTGGTGAAACTGGTGGCTAAGGTTGTTACCTTTCCAAAACATAACATTATTTCTTCAGAAACAGTGAAAGGCTGTGAACTGAAAATGTAAGAAATCAGAAGTTTCTTTGGGTTCATTCTAAGGAAACTTTCCAGCAGTTGTACAACGAGTCTTCCTCGTTGTCATAAATGAGTGTTTTTGCTAATGTTCACCCTTGCAGTTTTTCGTTTACAAGAGAAGTACTTTGATACTAGGAGATAAGATGAATGAAATGCTGAAAAGTTCATGAAAATACATTCTTTATTCTGTCTGACATCAGAAGAGAAAGAAAACGAGTTATGCTTCAGCTGGAAGTGAGCCAGGGAATCTCCATTTAGAGGCAGTGGGAGAAATGTAGGGAGAGAGGAAGTGATGGAAAAAGGGAAGAAATGAAAAAGGTGTGTTGGAGAGAGGCTGTGTAAAGAGCACTTAAGAGGTGGAGGCCCAGGAAATTTGTAATCTTACCTGTGTATTTGAAAGACACTGTATCTCCTTGTTTCAAAGAGGGTTTCTATTCAGTATCAATAACCAGCCCACCAGCTCCGAAAGTGCTTCAGTCCTGAAGACCACTTGAGGTTCAAAGCATTGTTCTTAGCATAAAGTCTGTGAGGCAGTGATAATGCATCGATTTGCCAAGGCACACATTTGCTTATGGCTAAAATTAGAAAAAGCTGTGACAACAAAATTCCTTTTTGACACTGCGAATGTTCTAAGAGGGGCCAGTTCCTACTCTTCACAGCTGACATATTTTCATCACAAGAGAAATTGTTAAAAGTTAGAACAGTAAGAATGCTACATCATCGTCATCATCATCATCGTCATCATGTTTGCTACAACCCTTACATTAATCGCTCAAAACCTGATTTTCTTACTTGTCTGGGCAAATGTCTTTTTTGAAATAAAGAATATATTTAGGTTGGCTTAAGTTTAAAGGGGCTTGTCATTTTTGGTATCAAAGTGCTAAACAGATTTGTCTGAGCAATCAAAGAAGTGTATGTGTTTATGAGAATTATGCCCAAAGAAAGGAGGTTGCCAGATCTGCATTAATCAGCTGTTGTGCCTCTGCTTGAGATGAACACAGTAGATCAGAGATATTTGCTGGCTGTGGTCTGACATGAAATACGTAATGCTTTTCTACGTATATTTGTCTGTTAGGCAGTAATTTACCTTCAGATGGTAGCTCTATTCTTGGCATTTTTTCCCCATTTTTGTCCCAGCTGACTGCAAATATTGTTGAATGCTTCCTTTCCTCTTCTTGTTCTCTCTTGCTCTTGTGCAACTCGGGGAACAGCAGAAAAACTAATGCTGTGTAATCTCACTCTCGCTTAGGTCTGACTAAGTAGGCACAAGGCTTATGGGTTCTCTTTCTTTCCTCTCCTGTTTACTTCTGGGAAGCTTTTCTTTCCCTCCCTTAATGCCAAAAACCATTATACTGCTTTTCTCTACTGTAACTACCAAAAGCTTGCCTCGACAATGACTGTCATGGTCACAGAGCAGATTAACAGGGATAAACAGCTCAAGAGTGCTGGTCGATTATCTGCCAGGGCAAATCAGCACTCTCCTTCACACATCTTGAGCCAGGGAGATTGATTAAAAGCCCCACGCGGCCATCAGGCTGGAATGTGAGGTAAATGACTTTCAGGATTCCCATCTAACAAGAGTCCTGTGAGAAAATAAGACTTGGGAAGAAAACAAACCCAAATAAAAACAAACCCAAAGAAAGGTCCCTTTGATCTGGTGGCTGACATCTGTAACACTTCTGTTTCTAGAAAATAAGTACGTCAATTTATAATCTCTGTTTTTTACTGGAGTTCAAGTCTATTTTGCATATATATTAAAAACATAAATATATTTTATGTACAGAAAGAAAATTACTTTTCTTTAATGGTGTCTCCCTTCCTGAGCAGCAAGTGTCACCCAGAATAGCTGTATTCACACATTGCTCTGAACTGGAAGGAATGTTTTTTGCCAACTTACTCATCAGACTGCTGTGTTAGGATCAAGGCCTTCTGAGATTCCTAATATCAAGCTAGACTACATCTTGTGCATATTTATAGCAAGTCATGTAAATACCTAACTGCTCCTTCACTTATGGATTCAGTAACTATTTTCTCTCTCTTTCTCTTGTTTCTAGAAGCAGAAATAGAAATCCTATTGGTCCAGGAAAGTATGGATATGGAAAAGTGCCATACATTTTACCTTTACAAACTGATACTGGTCAGCAGCCTCAGAAGCTGCGGAGGCAGCGACAGTCGTCAAGGAACCACCTATTCCAGCAGAGTCCGAGTCTCATCAGCTCCTACAGCCAGGCAGCTGCTCCTTCTCTGCAGCACGGGAATCTTTACCAGGAACCAAGCGGGCCTCAGGCGGGACACCAGGTCCTG
Source organism: Mohoua ochrocephala (assembly GCA_013398855.1). Taxonomy (NCBI): domain Eukaryota; kingdom Metazoa; phylum Chordata; class Aves; order Passeriformes; family Acanthizidae; genus Mohoua; species Mohoua ochrocephala. The sequence goes on along the minus strand of VZTA01009240.1, from coordinate 536,477 downwards.
GGGCCCTCGGTTTATCAGTCACCTTCGTTCCCTGTGTCTCAAAGTCTGTTCCACGGCGGTGACTCCAACCCTCACGGCCCTGCCTCCCACCAGGCCCTGCAGGGGCAGCCCCAGCCCCAGAGGGCTGCAGCCATCGTGTGCATTGGTGCCTACAAGCAGTATAAACTCTGCAACACAAATGTAAGTCTATTTTTCCTGGATTTCATGTGTTGGACAGCTATTGGTTTTCCCTAGTGTGCAAAATGTTCACCTAATCATTAAGTTAAATTCAATTTATTTTTTTTTTATTAATTTAATGAATTTTTTTGTGAACTTATTTTAGAGTGTCTTGGGGAATACTGAAAGTTGATCCATAATATTATAGTTACCTAATACCATACCTTGAAGGGTTTTAAGCAGTCACTTCATCTACCAATAAGTACGATTCTAATTTGATAGGAGAAACTGGTCTTTTTGCTGCTGAAACCTGGGAACATGAGGAATTTGAGATAAGGCTAGTAATTGAGAGAGATAATGGGACAAACATGGGCTGAACAATGTCAGAGACTGCAATAATTGTGGAAAATTTTAGTTGTAATTGTGGTGAAGGGACAAGGGATTACTTTAGTGTAAATTTTCCACTTTCATTCAGTGTTGTGATGTTATTTTGATTTTTGGGTGATGAATGTGGATTTTAATGATAATTCTTCAGTACGTGGTTCACAGAGGCGAGGAGTGGAGTGTATCGGGTTTGTGTGGTCAGGTTTTGGTAGAGGGAAGGCGTGGGGGGACTGTAGGTGTGGCTTCCATGAGAAGCTGCCAGAAGCTTCCCCCATGTCCAGCAGAGCCAACACCAGCCGGCTCCAGGATGGACCCACTGCTGGCCAGGGCCAGGACCATCGGAGTTGGCAGTAACATCCCTGTGACAACACAGTTCAGAAGGAAAAAAAGCTATTGTGCAAATGTAGTGTGGCCAGAGGAGAGCAGAGTGAGAATGTGTGAGGGGAACAGCCCTGCAGAGGCCCAGGTCAGTGGAGAAGGAGAGACAGGAGGTGCTCCAGGCACTGGAGCTGAGACTCCCCTGCAGCCTATGGGGCAGCCCGTGGTGCAGCAGCTGTGGCCCTGCAGCCCATGGAGGGCACTGGAGCGAGTGGGTGCCTGAAGCTGCGTGGAAGGCCCATGCTGGAGCAGGCTCCTGCCAGGGATCTGCAGGCCCATGGAGAGAGAGGAGCCCACGCTAGAGCAGGTTTGATGGCAGGACTTGTGACCCTATGGGGGACCCACACTGGAGCAGGCTGTTCTTGAAGGACTGCACTCTGTGGGGACCCACGCTGGAGCAGTTAATGAAGAACTGTAGCCCGTGGGAAGGACTCACATTGGAGCAGTTTGTGGAAAACTGTGTCCCATGGGAGGGACCCCATGCTGGAGCAGAGGAAGAACTCTTCTCCCTGAGCAACAGCAGAAACAACCTGTGATGAACTGACCATAACCCCCATTTTGTCTCCCTATGCCACTGAGGGGAAGAAGGGAGGGATGGGGGGAAGGTGTTTTTAAGATTTGTTTTACTTCTCTTTGTCATGCTCTGATTTTGATTGGTAATAAATGCAGTTAATTTCCTCAAGTCAGGTCTGTTCTGCCCATGACAGTAATGGGTGAGAGATCTCTCCTGATCCTTATCTCAACCCATTAACCCTTCATTATATTTTCTCTTCCCTGTCCAGTTGTGGAAGGGAGTGATAGAGTGGCTCTTTGGTGGGTACCTGTCACCCAGCCAGGGCCAAACCACCACAGTCACTGACAAGCTTTATGTTTTTCCAGGAAAGAAATTGAAAAATGGAATTTGGATAGGCCGTGTTATGAAGGCTGTCTACTCCTCAGTCCCATAAGATGAGGTTATCCTTTTGTGAGTGCTAGTCATGTTCTGAATAGCATTTAGAGCCAGCCCCCAGTAGCCTGGATCACTCTAGTGTCTTTCCATGGTGCTCTGTGCATTCTATGACAGATGCTACTTTTACCAGCATTCAAGTTCTACGTGCTTTGATTTTAGCTTCCTAATTTATTGGAGTGAAAATCTGGTCTGTGTTAATTTTTAAATAAAACTTAATCTGTTATTACTTGATTCAAAAATGTTTGGCTGGGTGTGGCTCCATGCTCCCGGGCAGTCTCCCATTGTATGTGGGAGGCGAGTGAGGTTTTGTTCTTTGTCCCCATTAGTGGTTTTCATCCTGCTAAAATTTCCAGTTTCTGCCTGTGCCCTTTTAGTATTTCCCAAAGTATGTCTTCCTAATATGTTTTTCTTATTTGGACTGCTAATCTAACTTAATGTTGCAAACATGAAGAACTTTGTATTTGGATATTAGAAGCAGAATATTCAGGAGAGGTCTGAATATGTTGACATGACGAGCCATATTTTTTTGGATGGGTGAACATCTGATTCTTCTGCCTCCTAGAAATCCTGTTTTGTTTAGTGGAAGCTGTACAATGGAGATGTAACAACGGAACACAGGATAACAAAACCACAACCTAAACAGATCAGATGAGTTCCTTTATGCTTCTTAGTGTAGCAGTTATCACTCTCGCTTTATTTATGAATAAAGTCATTGACTGAGACTAGAGCAGTTGATTGAAAAGACCTAATGTCAAGAAAGCTTTAGTGCATTTCTCTGGAATGGAAAACATGAAGGGCTAATTTGAGCCTCTGAGAATAGTCTCTGGGACAGATTGCTCTTTCGAAAAACACTTTCTGTTTTTTGAAGGAAATGGGAAATGACCTTAGTGCATGGGCATTAATTTGGAAAGTTTTCTGTGCTAAATTTGCTCACTGTGTCCAAGTGATACACAAATGTCCCGGTCTTTATTTCATCCCTCACACATCAGGGCACAAAGTTGGACAGTATTCTGCCTGACTTAATGTGACAAAATTGTTTCCAGGAAAGAGGTCTTTTCAGAGGGCAAGGGGTAAGAGATGAGGAGGTTAGAAATGAGGTGGAAGAAAGAAGCAATCTGAGATTTCCAAGGTATGGAGAAGGAAGGTTTGTAGAGGATGTTTGTTGAGAATGACAAGTGGGCTGGAGAGTAGAGGGCAGTGAGCTTGTGAATTGGACAGTGGTCGGACATGCAGGTCAGCATGGTGAGTGGTTTGGCCATTGGCAGATGGAAAGGAACAGGAGTGAAAATATTTTCATGTTGGTTTTAGATCTGTTGTTTAAACAGAAGAATTCAGCAGATGAAGAGAAAACCCAGATGAGCACACTGCTGCTGCCTCTTTGCCATTGTTGCTTGTATAAATGCAGTTATAAAGAAATCTTTGATTATAGTACAGGAGACTTAATAGCAAAGAGAAATTGTAGCTGAAGCAGCTTCTCCTAGGCATGTCTACATAGTGATATTCTTTATTTAGTAATGTTTCTGTTACCCTTGGAGAGGCTGTAATTGCTGTTCAGGGTTATTTTTCTCCCTAGAATGTGATAATTAATGTAATTATTAAAAAGAAGTTGCTAAGAACAGTTTTAGTATAAAGGCCAGGATGAGAGCAAAACAAGGCTGATAGTGTTTCACTTTGTTTGCTTGTTCTTCCTGATTAAATGCTTCTGCACGCGGGCTTTAATTTAATTTATCAGCAGCGACATGTACCAATGGTCTTGCCAGCAAGCAGAGAACAGTATCTTTTTATTTCTTTTTTTTTCCTTCACTTCTTCCCGGAGCATACCAAAACTGAAAATCTCATTTATTGGAAGTACTCTGTTAACCCTTATCCTGGTGTTTGGCCACTCCCTCTACAGTTTCTCCCAAGGGCAATTCATTAATAACAAATTAAGTTAATCTGCCTTGATCCATTAGGTCATTTCCTCATTATTGTGCATTTATTGTTTTTTCATTGATAGCTGAACTCATTTCACATGACTGACAGATTGATTCATAAAAGGTAAACTTGTGCGGTTTGGTTAGGGACAAACTCGGAAGTGCTTGTATTTGTTCAAGTGTTCCTGCAGATTGTTAAACCTATTTTCTTGTTCTATAAGTGGCTTCCCCTCTTCAGCACCTTGCAGACATGCTCACCTCAGAACACACAGCTGCCTGTCACCCTCTTTGGCAGGAAGCAGGCAGTAAGCATCTCTCCTTTTTGCACAAACAGCTCTGGCAGATCTAACTGAAACCATGAGCTACCTGCAATACAATAGGATTCTTCCAATGTAGTCTCTATTCCTTCAAAAATGGGAAGTGGTGAGTAAATCTCCCTCGCTTCCCCCTGCATTAAAGGAGAATGAATTATATGGATGTGTGGCTGAAGTAGAATTTGAATTCAACCTTCTTTGCATGGTTCGTCACCAGAACAAAGGAAACAACTCAAATGGAACATTTGTTTACTGAGCACTTTCTGTAATTAATTGTCTCGAGCATTGCCAAGTCACTGGCTCTTCGTGAGTGCCTGAATGTGTGAGAATATATTTGTAGATCAGCTCCAGGCTGCAGGTCTCTTGGGCAGTGTGCACAAGGAAGCTTTCAGACTTCTGGATATTCCAGACTACTTAAGGTAGTTTCGGCATGAAGAGTGATGCTAAATGGACATAAAATCTGAATTGTCTTTAGCTATGGCTTGAGGTGTTTTTGACCAAATTTATATAGGACTTCAGAAAAGTCAAGGTAAAATGCATGAAAGAGTAACTCTTGAGGGCCCAGTGAAATATTTATGGCTAAAATTTTGCTGAGCTTGTCCAATTTCATTCCCGGTTGCCAGCTTGCCCACTGGTTCATGTGGGTTACTGTCATGTCTCCAGTTACACTGTTGTTTTTCTCAAGTATTTTATGTGATTGGTGTTTAGCAAGAAGTCAGTTGTGTTGTGGAGAAGCATCTAGGTAGGATCAGAAGACAGTGATTACTTTTACTTTCTTGGCCTGACTCTTCAGCTAGGCCTGCCATTATTCTGGTAGCACAGCTGTGGAAAATCCGGCTTTTGGTTCCGAATAAGAGTCCTCTGCTTGGATCTGTGCTCCTGTGTGCGGAGCACTTGAGAACGGCTCCTGAGCAGGGAATGGGAGGTATCTGAAAAGACAGTTTTGGAAGTGGAAAGAGATTTTACAGTTGAAGAGATGAGGTGAGGTAAAAGACTCAGGATCAATCCTCAGCTCTATTGTGATGGGATAAATTAAAATATTTGATTTCCCAAAGAGTCTTACCGATGACACTGATAATAATTTTGACTGGTGTGAGTTAAAACTGTGCCATTGAAAGGCTTTTTTTGGATGCAGAACCCTAATTAAATAGAATTACAATGTTCTGCAGGAATGTGTTGAGTCCATTAAACAGTGATGTGCTTTTCTGTCACCTAAGCACATAGGTAGGCATTGGCAGGGTCCCCTGGCACCTGGGATCTTGGGCCATCCACCAGCTCACTGGTGTTCTGCCCAGGCAGTTTTTAAAATTTTCCACTCTATAGAAACCGAAGCATTTCCAGCGTTTCAAGTTTTAGCTAAGGTAGAAATGGAAATGTTTAATTTTGTATGGAACAGGAAATGTAATTCCCAGACAGGTCTTTTCAGAATTGATATGAGGTGCTGCAAGTGTGCACTCTTTAATGTAGTTGGGATGCTCACACATTGAGGTGAAGACTGACAAAAGTCCGTGTATTTTTTAGGTGAACTTTTTTTTTTTTAGACTGAAAAGCCCGTTCTTGTTCCCAAAGAGTTACTGTGGGAAAAATCTCATTTTGAGATTTGTATAGAGTAGGTGTTTGACATAAGTGGCAAAGTGGGGTTAAGATGACATATCTTTTCCTGAGGAAATTTAAACTTGACTTTATGTGAGGAATTTTCCGTGCAAACACTGTGGGATTGTGTGTAGGTTTGGTAGTCTGACATTCCGTGGATGTATAGGAAACTTACTGAAAGCTTGCATTACTTTGGGTTGTACTGTCCTTTTCTTGACTGTTTTGCTCTTTGCAGCAGAGTTGTGTAAATATTAATTCAGAGTGATTTGTCACCAGTACAGGCTGAACTTACCGGAGGCTGGCACAGAGATATTGCCCTTAAAGGGTCTTATGTAGTTTGATCAGTTGTCATTTGTGTACAAAAGGGTCACAGAGAGACATCTTTGATGAAGCTCTTGGACCACGATTGTTTCTTCTGTATCTCTGCACTATGGCTTTATGACATCTCCTTCAACAACCGAGAACCCTGTATTAGAAAGTATTTTGCATTAAGACATTCTTATTGGAACTGAAATAATTATGGGGAACTGTCTGCCTTAAATCGTCAGGAAAATGTATGTTGGGGTGGCTTTAAAAGCTCTCTCAAAGAGATTCATTATTACTAGGTTAATTACTTACTAATGTAGTAAAATGTTCATAGTAAGTCCAAAATCACACAATTCAGGAAACCTTGATGTCTAGAGGCTTGTAGGTTTTAACTGAAAATTGAATTGCTTACTTTGATCAATAAATCTAAGCTATTTTAAACTAATTAAACATCTAAGAGTCCTGGAGTCATGCCCTGTTGTGACAAGAACTATAAAAGCACGGACCAAAAGGAAAGGTGCAGGTGAAAATTTGGTAATGTATGCATGGCTGTAGCCATGTCCTATATTCTCCAGGTCAGGGAGAAGTGACCAGTGGGATCTGAAACATTCTTATGGGGGAGAGCTTTGATTTTATTCAAAGGCAGTAAGCTATAAATAAAATACAGTAGAGCCTAGGGTAGAATAAACACCTTAAGTCAATAAAACAGAAGTGTTCCGCTGGAAAACAAAGGTTGGGAGTACGTATCAGTGATAAAAAATCTACTAAACGTGTTAGAGTTAGCCAGTTCATATACATTCAGTGTCATCGATGTGTTTGGGGTTTTGCTTGAACGCTCTGGGAGCTGAATTTTCCAGAGACTTTGTCAACTTCCCAATATATATTTTCTTGATTTTTAGTGTACAAGAGTACTTCAAAATGTTTAGGTAACTTCAGTATTTTATGGTACTGCAGGAGAAGCATTGAGCTGCCTTTTTTTTCCTGTGAGGTTTATTTTGAAGTTCTGAGCCTGTTGCATGGGTTGCGTGATGTAGCTGGAGAAGTCTGCCTCAAGTGGAGTGAATTTGTATCTAAGAATAGCTGAAGGTTCAGTCCCTCATTTTTGTGTAATAGCAGTGTGACATAAAAATGTTAATAATTCATCTAGTGCCTCAAAATCAAAATACAAATCGGTTGGCTAAAGCTTTTGTTTCCTAACTTCTTGGTGAACTTTGAGTGGGAGGTTTCACGTAGCGGTTGGAATTGTCTGAGAAGTTACCTTGCTAATTCTTGGAGTAAATGGAATACATGTGTCTTGGAGGAGAGGAAAGAGGAAAAACATCCACAGTTATTCCATCACTTCATCAGTTATGAATAGCAGCATTAGCACTTAAGATCCTGTGGAGTTATTTGGAAGCTTCATTGGGATGCTTGTAGAAGTGGAGCAGGGGTTTTTGTTCTGCAGTAGAACAGGACTCAGGGTGATTTAGGTTGCCTGGTTATCATTCAGATAGAACTTCTGTTCCAAGTTTTAAGGAGGAAGCTCACCTATGAAAATTTGGACTTCAGAGTTGCAACCAGATGGTTGCATTCCTGACATTTGTAGTTTTGTTTAACAGTGTATTGTAAATTTGAGTAGTTGTCATTTATCAATATAGACAAGTGTTGTGGGAGAGATTTTAAGGCATTCCAGCTTTGTTTCTTCTTGTCAATTCATATTGACAAAAGCGTTTGTCTGAAATTCCAGTGTGGAATTTTTCAACACTCCCATAATTTGAACAAGAAATGTGCTTTTTATTCTTATGTTAGTTTAATTGTATCCAGGTTTTCAAAGCAGAGGAGGCTGCAGATGTCATGGTTAATTTACATATAACTTTTTAATGCTGTTGTTACGAATATTTGTTAACTATTGCATTTAATTACAGGTATAAAAACCACCATCTGTCAGATGTCAGTGTCTGCTTGATTACATGAAAGCACTAGTTTTTTCCTGGTATTTTTAGGAGATTAGTTCAGTTATTGCTGATATCAGGGCATAATTTTAAGACATTTTCAAGCCAGATAGCAGGAAAAGAACATAAATTACATGAATAGAGGAACTTACGCTGCCATCAATACAATCCCAGTCCTCTCTTGTACTGACCGAGGTGAGTAGAGGAAGAAGGAAGTGCAGGAGGAGCTGCCAGAGTTAAGCTATGGATGCTGAAGAAGTTGTCTGTTAGCCGTGCTGTCAAGTGTTTAGTTTTATGGGGTTGGGGGGGGATGTTGGTGTTGGTCTTGTTCTTTTGTTTTGTTTTTTTAATTTTAGAATTTTTAAGCAGGGCTTGGAAACAGCAAATTGCCAAGACTTGTGTAGAGAGTTAGGAAACATAAATGTCAAGTTATGTCTAGCAAGCATGTGTTCTTTTGCCTAACCACAGAATAGTTGTGTTGAGGGCAGGAACTCCAAACCCTCTCCCTGAGAAGCAGTCAAAAAGAAACCTGGCGCTACAAGCCCTGCGGTGCCCAGAGCATGTAAACAAACCTTTTGCACACCATACATTCAGAGCTAACTGCCTACAGAGCAGTGCAAACCCCAGAAAGAACTGAAATTGTGGTGAGATTAAAAAACCCCAACAAAACGCAAACCAGTCTGGTGTGCTCTCTCATCTTCTCTTGTGTTTCATCTCCTTCATCAGTTGTACTGTCTGTCCAGAGTAACACCTCTGTGGGCAGTGTATTGCACATGTAGGGACACACAAGTGGAATTAGTGAAACAGAGCTTATTCCTAGTGATAAGCTGGCTGTTTCTCTTCAAACCCTTGACTTATATTTGTGGAAAAACCAATCCTGTGGTTTTTCTATCTGTCAAGCAGTGTCAGAGAGGCAGTGGGTGATCTGTAGGGGGAAGAGGCCAGGGAAACATCCCCTGCCTTGTTCTGCAAACCGGCTTTGGGTTTTGGCTGCAGCATTCAGTAACTTGCCAGCCAGCCCATGTATCGCTTTTCCTGAATTTCTCTTTGCATCTTCGTTTGTTAAAGATAGCAAGGAATACTGATTGTCTTGATGGCTGTTTTGAGACCTCAATTTGGGTCACTTTCTGATGACAGTTTTTTTTGGATGATGTGAGGTTTTTGTTTGAGCAGCAAAATGCCATTAAAAGGACAAAGTCAAACCTGTAGAGGTTTAGAGCTTTCAGACCTGGAGTTTTGTCAGCAATCCTGTGGTAACTCTCGTGTTAAGAAAACTATTTAATTATCTGATAATATACTATTTTACCCCAGGGTCCCTGCATAGAGCAAGAGCTTAGTTGTGAGTGATACACTACTCAATGTTATTCTCTTTTTATTCAGCTTTTGGCTCCCTGCCTTAAAAATGCTCCTTGTAGAAGATGAGGAAAAAAGGCTTCTCTAAGGACTAGTTGTTGATGCTATTACTGCAGTGTTTGCTTTAAAATTCACAAAGCTGCTATGTGATAGCAAGGTCTAATGTATTGTAAGAAATGGAGCTGGGATGTGGAAGAATGAGGTTTAAGAGCAGTACTCCATAATTAGTGCTGCTTGTCAAGTAGTTTGAATTGAATTTTTTTTTCCATATTCAGTACCATATTTATCACTTGACAATAGTCAAAGCAAAATTTGCACCGGCAAAACTGTAATTATGATTTGGCAGCTTATCTGCACATCAGGTCCAGAGATTTTCAGTCAGACCCCCAAAACAGAAAGTACATAGTTCACAAACTGGGAAAGGATTGGATTAAGTAAGTGCACCATGGGTGACATTTTTTCTCTCAAAACTGGTAGAGTAGCTATTCCAGAAATGGCAGACTGTCCTTCATGTCCCTTATTCTGTATGCCCATTTTATACCTACTAGGTTTTACAGTGAACGAGATAGAAATTATGTGAATAACCCTTCTAGCTGAACATTCCCCAGAGTAAGTCCATTCTGCACACTGAGTGAGTCATGGATCACATGGGAAAAAATGGTATGCAATCATGTAATCGAGAGGGGACCTCACAGGCAGGAGGAGCCAAGTGATACATGCATGGCCAGTCTCTTCTAACTTGAGATCAAACATTCTTTTAAGGCCCTGGGACTTACTTTATAGTGTTTAAACAAACCAAAAAAGCCCTCAAAAGCAGAATGCCATCAGTATTCTCAGAACTCGTCAGATCATTGCAGTTGAGCTGCTGGCAGAGGGAGTTTGCCCTCTGCGAGTGCCACAGGGCAGTGAAAGTGCTTTGCTGTGGTGTTCTTAGGACTTTCTCACCGCAGGTGTTTCTGGCCTCTCTCCACAGACAGCCCATCTCTGCTCCTTCCTGCTGGCAGGAGCTGTCCCACTGTATTTTCTCCTCAGTCACACTTCTCACTTTCTTAGTACCTTGTCTCGTATTTTTCATCTTTTCTCCCCATCTCTTCTGCCTCCAGTCTCTCCTTTTTCTTAGTTCCCTGCTGCTTTCCAGTTTCGTCCAGTTTCACTTTCTTCTTCTCAATACCTTCTTCAGCTGACTTGCTTATCCAGCCTCACCTCTTGAATCCCAGTCCCAAGATTTCTCTGTTTTTCCAAAGTATTCCATGCATTTTAGGTACAGGCTCAAGTGGTTATTAAGAGCAGAAGAGAGATGTGTTGTTTTAATTTTCAGTCCTTGCCCTAATACAGACCTCAGGAGCGCTTTCCAATAATTGCTGGAAAGCTTCTCAGCCTCTTTGAGCCTCAGGTATGGAACACACTTGTAAACATATTGTTCCTCTAGTTTAGCTGGAAAACTTTAACAAGTTTTGACTGAAAGTGTACACAGTACATTATCAGCATTTTTTTCAGAATTCTTGTGGCCTGACTATACTTGAGTGGATTTCCATAGAAAAAGCAGAGGGTGCATTCTTGACAAAAAACCCACTTTCCTGGCTGACATAATTTCACTCATTAAAATAGAATAGGCACTTACATTTGGGAAAAAAACCCCAGAATATTGGCAGCAAGGGAAAAAAAGAAAAACACTTTTCCCTTTTGTTTTCCTTCAGGCTCATTCTGGGATGAAATGCTTCAGTCAAAAAAAAAAGAGACTAAAACAGATACCAGGAGCGGAAAGTTTTAGTCTGAGCAGTTAAAGTTGGACAAACTCATCAGTAAATGGGCAGTGCTACCTACTAATAACAGCTGCAGCTATATTAAACCATTCTAAAATAAGACAAATGTATCTGCCAGTTGGTTTAAGGTGCTTTTTTTTTTTCTTTGAAGTCTGTGACCTAGGAGGAAAGAATATACCACAGAAACAGTATAAGAGTGTATTGTATCAGAAACTCATTTTTGATGGAAACAAGAACTCTAAAACCTGAATAATGCTGCAATTTCTGTTACACTGGGTTCCTGCAAACTCAAGGTTATTTTTAAGTTGCATTTACTTTGCTCTGAAGATGTTTACTTTTTGAAGAAAACAAATTGTTTCCCATTGTAGGTTTTATTTTTTTTAACAAAACCTAACAAAATAAATTGTCTCAACAGACTTATTTCAAATTCCCTCTGGTTGTAGTAACAGCTGTACATTTGCCTGTATGTTTCTCTCTCATCTAACACCGCATTGACATTTCTGTTGCCTGGTTGTTACTTAGGCTAGGGCTCGTTCCCTAAAAATATTGTGATTACCGCTGCAATATGAATTTTTAATTAAAAAGTAGATTATCATGGTAATACCAATCAGAAACTTCCTTAAACTTCCAGTCCTCCTGCCGGAACCGTTCAGGTAATGCCTCCTCCCACACAAAGGCCACTCATTTAAATGGAATGCATGCAATTGAGTTTCCATTGAAATCGATTAGGATTTCATAGAGAAAACTGCTGGAGGGTTACTCCTGCCCACTGCCGAAGGTGGTAGAATGAAAGAGTCACATAAAAACTGCACCCCAGAGAGAACAGGCAGCTCCAAGAACAATGCTTTTAGAAAATGTAATAAAATACTGCTGGAAAGCCTAGATTAGATGTTTCATCACAGTGGCATAATTTTCTACAAACTGAGGACGAGATATATCAACTTTGCTTAAAGTCTATAGACTTTACTAAAGATAGATCAAGCATGAGTGTCTCAGGGTCTTTCATAGCTAATATTGGTGCCTTTCAGAGAGGGTTTTGGAGTGGCTGATCTTTCTAGTATAAAGAAAGCTACTGCTGGTATATTAAAGCAACTATTCTTAGTACATAAACCTCCCATTTTCTGAGAAGTACTAATAAAATGCTCTCTTTTGCAGATGTATTTGGACAGTGTAGACAGATGGGACAGTGAAAGATGATGAAGCTGAAAGCTTCCACATTTAGGCATTCTTCAGAGTTTGAACCAGATTGTGTGAATTGGAGATAGCTTTTCATTGATTTTCCATTAAGTGAGGCACTAGCATGCAGTTTAAGCACCTTGAGCACTATGTAGTGTTTCTATAAATAGGTATTTGAACGGAGGGATTCTTGTATCTGCAGGATTTTTTAATGCAGCATATTTATATAGAAAAGTGATAGCACTGCTGAGACTGGGAACAGCAGCTGTACAAAGCAGTTATGATTTCTGCTGCAAATGGCAAACTTTTGATGCTTGCTTGGGATCATGGAAAGCATATTCTGTGTAAACTCCAGTCTTGTTACTGAAGTAGCTCTCTGCTCAGGGGTCTGGGTACTAAAAGAAATTTGGGACAGTAAAATAGTAACTACATTAAAAAAACCCCCAACTTTTAAAAGACCAGTCATCTGGTCTTTTGCTGGATCAAAAAAGACTAGCAACAGTCTTCAGTCTGCAGATGTGAATTGACATAGCCCTGACTTTCAGGACAGACTTGTGTATCACTTTACACCAGATAATGCTCTGTTCCAGCATGGTCTGTTTTCAGTCTTTGTCTTCCATTTTCTGCTTGCTCAACTTCCATCTTGTAGAAACCAATTATTGTTTCTCAGAATTGGTTGGTTGGTTGCTTGGGTTTTTTTGGAATAGTATTTGTAAAATTTTAGCATTAAACAGAAATGGAGTATTTTCTTGACACATTTTTGGTATTGCTGAGGAAATGTACTGTTGATTTTCCTATTATAGCTCCTTGATTAGCCCCTCCTAAGCTAGTAGTTCCAAATGTTTCCAGTCATGCACATTAGATCATTGTAGATGCTTTGTGTGGGATGGATGAGTGACTAACATTTTATTTAAAACCAAAGCTGGACTTGAATCTTTTACAAGTTGTTGTAAATCTGAAATAAAATAAGTTATTTCAGTTTAATCAGATGGATCTGTCAGTGAGAATTTAAAACTAAAAAAGCCACAAACCTGTGAAGTTAAGCAGAAATACTTCTTTTTCCATCTGTTCGGTTGAGCTTTCTTCCCCATTATTAGACAGACTGCATTTTCAGATGTAAAGTGCTACAGAATGGAAAAAACGTAAAGCAGTAATAGATGCACTTGCCACATTATGCATGAATGCCTTATGTGTCTGATTGCAGTTAATAAAGATCAGGTTTGGGTAACACTTTGAAGACTTTTCTAGTTAGGTTCAGAGAACCTTCTGGGTGCAAAGCTGAAATCATTAATGGAAAGAAGGGTTCTCAAGTTCCAGGCTGAGAGGGCAGCAGTTCCCTGACTCGTGCCGGTGGCAGCCAGCAGGTAGCTTGGGGAAGGCAGGCACTCCGTGTGGAGCTCTGCCACGGCCCATCTTCCTTGTTCCAAATACAAGCTCTTTGCTGCCTGGATGGGATTTGGGTAGAAATACAATGATTTTGTATTGTGCACACATCTAAGGTCTTTACGGTCTGTGACAGGCAGCCCCTTGAAAGGAGTGAGGGAAAAGAGAAAAGCTGCAAGCCCCTCTTGCTGCCATAGGCTCTGCATCCCCTGGAAGCAGTGGTCAGTAAAGCGCCCTGGAGTTTACAGCGATTGTCATTACTCTGCTTGTCTCCAGTGCAGCAGACACGGAGGTGTAAATTCATGGCTTGAGGCAGAGCAGAGCCCGCCAATACAGGTGCTCCTTCCTCGTAAACTTGTGCAGATACCACTGCATTCCCAGATGGAAATTCTCATTGCATGTTAGGCCAGACATTTACAGTGGACTGTCTGTGGCTGTGCACTGTAACCAGAGCTGGCTAGCACTATTTTTACTGCAGAGCTGTTCTTCACGTGCATTTTAAAGTTTCTTGCACGTTTTGGGTTTTCAGGAGCATCAGTTCCATTTGAATTGTGTCTGGTATTTTTTGTGCCATAGATATCTAGATATATTTAATATTCCTTTTTTTTTTTTTTTTCAATTGGCCGACAGTTGTCTTTATGTTCTCTTACCATTTAAAAAAAATTAGAACTATTGGGGGAATAAGAGAGTCTCCAGGATTTTAAAAGGATCAGTTGTTCTCTTTCAGTGTGTGTTCAGCTGGACAAAACTAGGTTGCCTTGATTTGAGGTAGTGCCTATGGAGCAAGCGTGGTCCTTGGCTATGGAAAGAAAAACAGCTTAGCTGGAGAATTAACATTTGAAGGACCCCGAATTCCACTTTCATACATGGACTTGGAACTTCTGTAGGTTTCAGGAGAAACAAGACCCCAGCAGTTCAGAGCAGAAGTTCAAAGTTCACTGCAGATGTGGTGGATTGTTGTGTAAAGGACTGGAATTTATAGACTCTGCGTATTAAGGGACACAATACATTTAAGCTCTGCAAAGGAAAGAACAATCTTCAGATTACTGTTTCAGAAACAAGTATTTAAATTATTTTTCTTTGGAGATGTGTTTATCCTTTGGGATGCCAAAGGATTAATATGATTATATAGAACCATTACAGAAATGAAAACTAGAGTACAACTAGATTATTGGGACTTAGTTGAACATGTAGCATTGCTCACACAGAAAATATTAATTATGAATTATGTCTGAACCTGGAGAATCGAGAAGGGATATGGGGCCTTGGAAAAAGCATTTGCCAGTTACTGTAGGTCATAAGAATGAAACACTGCCAAAAATCTTAGTCAATGTTTTAATTGCCTGTAGAGGTGGTTTCAGGACCAAACCGGCCCATTTACACGTTTCCAGAAGTGTGTTATCTCAGCGCAGCTTTGACACAGCTTTGCTAATGGCAGATGTGAGCCCACGTCTGCTGGCAGACTGATAATTTTTTGATGTTTTGCCAACACTTCTTTAATTAAACCGAGTGTCAAAGATTTGTTAAAAAGTGTGCTTTTCAAATGTTTCCCAAAAGCTAAAAAGCTAGTGGGGTGGTTTCTTTGTTTTACAGTCTTAGCTGTACTAGCAGCTCATTTTAAGAAAACTCTGATGGTACCTGACAAAGAAAATACTGTGTGTTGCTGTCCCTCAGACTACTTTCATACCTGCATATTTCAGGAGAAACTGAGGTATAAATAAAGCTACTGTTTCAAAAGTACAAAGTTTCTATCGACAGCAGGCACAGTGCATTTCAAGAGGTTTGTCCCACGACACAAAGGGATACTTCTAAAATGTTTTGTCTTGAGTGCTGCCTCCCTCATCACTGCAATGCTGTGCTGCCGCTGGTAATTTATTCACATTCTGAAAGCACAGGAAGAAAAGCTGGCCAAGGTGTTGTCCTCCTTGAAACAGCCCCATGAAAATGCATTGGGGGCAGCTCTGAAATGCCTTACCTTGTGTGAAAATGTCCAGTACTTTGAAGGCACTTTGCTGAATGCAGCCCCACATGCTAAATTTACATTGTTGCTTTGTCTGAGCAGCATATTTTAAGTTGGAGAAACATCATCTAAAAACATACAAAATTATGCATTCTAGATGTTGTATCTAATTTTACAGTGCACAACTGAAAGAACAATAATTTAAAAACCCTCTCCCAGCAGAAAGTATATATTTCTAGATAATTTATATCTGCCTCTACACAAAGGAATCTGGGATTTATCTTAGTAGATGAAAAGTGTATTTTTTGCTGCTTTGGCCTCCATAGATCTGTTTTAAAAAGGAGATTTTATTTCTTTTTTTACAAACATCCAAAGAGGCCATCCTGTTTTGTGTATCCAAACCTCTCTGAAAAACTTCAGATAACTCCTCAGTAATCAAGACAAAGTTTTTGAGGAAAAAAATGAAATTCCAGATCTGTCATTAACAAAACACTGAATCGAAGTCAACATTTTGTTTACCAAACAATTGTTTTCAAGTCCCTCCCAGGCAGCATGATTTTAATGCCCTCATGCCACTGAGGGGGAACCGAGGGAGAATCACATGGTAAGTTAAATATTTTAGCGAAGTTCATTCCAAAAGTCTCTGGGAAATTTTGGAAAGAGATCTGGGCTGTTTAAATCCTTGTACTCTGGCTTAGCCAGAGGAACATTCTTCACCTGCAGACGTGCCAACGTGCCTGCTTTTTCCAACACATTGCCCTTGGCTTGGCTGGGGGCCGGGCAGGGGATCTGTGCTGGGCAGAGCTGGGCCCGGGTGAGCCAGGGCCAGGTGATGCTGCAGCCCAAGGGCTGTGTCCTGAGCTGGGCAGAGCTGGGCCCGGGTGAGGCAGGGCCGGGTGATGCTGCAGCCCAAGGGCTGTGTCCTGAGCTGGGCAGAGCTGGGCCCGGGTGAGGCAGGGCCAGGTGATGCTGCAGCCCAAGGGCTGTGTCCTGAGCTGGGCAGAGCTGGGCCCGGGTGAGCCAGGGCCGGGTGATGCTGCAGCCCAAGGACTGTGTCCTGAGCTGGGCAGAGCTGGGCCCGGGTGAGGCAGGGCCGGGTGATGCTGCAGCCCAAGGACTGAGTCCTCAGCCACCTCCCAGTTCTCTTGCCTGTGGGCTGGGAAGCAAATGGTGAGCTCTGGAAGGGACAACTGTTAGACATTGTTAGTAGGAGCTGTCTTTGGGCTCGCCATCTCACCACAGATGCTTGGTGCTGTGTTTTAGGAGTTTTATAGTCAAGCTATATATGACAGAAATAGTAATTAAATTGAAGTGTAAAAATAGCTTGTACTCTTGGGGAATAAATAAAAAATGAGAATCTACAGGAACCCCTATACTGAAGCATCACTTTAGGTTGTACAGGGTCACACTTTTTCATTTTAGTGATTTTCTGCCTACAAAAGTGCTAAAAAGCCGGAGAGGCCAAGAGAAAGTGCCTGACGCTCTTAGGTCTTCTGAGAAAGGCTCAAGAATTTCATTTTCAGGGGGGCTGAGCTGTAGGCAGCATAAAACGGTCATTTCATTCAGTAGTGCATTAACAATTTAGGTGGGGTTAGTAAATGGTGCATAGATATTAACTAGTTTATATGTAGAGTATAATATAACTCTTGGTGATTCATGAACTGTAGTAATTTTGCCTACTTGTACTTCGTAGTTAACTCGAATATTTTAGAAGACATTTAAAAATAGAAATTAATATAATCTGTGTAAAGAACAAGGCAAAGTGTTTTTGCAGACCAGGTTGCTCAAATTTTTACTCAAAATTTTATATTGTAATTATACCTTGATGAATGAAATGAAGGAAGGGCAACTGAGTTGGGGCTTCTAAAGTAGCAGGGATGTTCTGAGTTAGCCTGTTCTTCTGATTTTCGCTTGATCCACACAGAGTTTAGTGCATTTGCCAGCCCTTTGTCCTGCTTTAAAGCACTGAGGTCTCTGTCTTGTGGGCAACTGTCAGTAAGTTTAAAAACAGAAATTGTAGCTATATGAAAAGGATCTTAGAAAGGGTGAGTGTCACTATTTGTTGGCAACAGCAGTGAATATTTTGGTATTTTTACTCATACTTTGCCTGCAGTTGGTATGAGCGGGGTGTACAGGAAATGGTTTATGAGCCAGAAATACTGGTACACGAGAGCATGAGCTCAAGGGTCAGAAAAGGAAAAACAAGAAACAACTAAACTTCACAATAGGCTGGTAGAAAATGTGTGCCAAAAAAAAAGGGAAAAGCGTTCCAGAAAGAAACCCTTCAGGCTGACTTCTTGGCTGGTGCAAACTGATGTTTGTTCTGCTGCAATTTAGTGTAGTGACCTTAATTCATGCCAGCTCAGGTTCTGCCCCTTCACCTTTAGGATATGTGCAATAATTGGTTTCCATGAAAAATACGTTTCCTTGCCTTGGTTGGTGGTTGTGGCTGAATAACTGTTCTGCATTGCTGTGCCACACATAGAAGGGTCTGTGCTTCAGTTGTGGGAATATAGCTTTGCTTTCTGCATTTGGCACTAGGAAGGTTTTTGGTCCCACCCTTCCAATGTGGTGGTTCGTGGTCCTATTTTCAGGGAAGGCTTTTTGGTTTTGTTTTTGTTTTTTATTAGAGGGTTTGTTGAGGAAAGCAGTATTTGCATGTACTTGGAGATCTCAGACGGGTGGGCGAACGAAGCACAGATGGCTGCTTGGCCAGAAACAGTGTTTATTCTAGAAGATTTGTTACCATGATTCTAATAGAAGATAAAGTAGTCCATGAACCTTCCCCCCCGGGCATGTCTTTGGTGCAGTTTATAGCCCACTTGAAAACTCTTGACTTTGACGTCTCTTTGATCCAGTTACAAGCATCTTCTTCCAGAGATGGTGGATCCAAAGCAAGAACTCCTCTGGGACCTCTGATGTGCCTGGCTTCCCCTGCAAAGACAACCAATCTTTCCTACTATACAGACATAAGAGAACTGACTTGCAGTTGCAACAAGAGTTGTTCTTAGTGATTCTCTTCTGTTCCCTTCGAAAACACTGTTATTTAGCCATGCTCTTTTCATGTAATGTTATCTCTAGCTTTCCCTTGAAATCTCTGTCATGTAGAAAAATATTCTGCTGTTCTAGTCAAGTACTTCATGTGATTTCTGCTGTTCTTGAATAGCTTTTTTAGTAGGCATTTTTATTATCTAAAGGCTATGCAAAAAAATGCAACTGTGCCCAAAGCTTGCCTGTTTTCTCCAAGCATAGAAATTGTTCTAATTAACCCCCTGCATTTGGTGGAAGTCTTTCTCGCCTTTGTATGTGCCCACACACAGAGTAATCTCCTGCTGTAACTGCAGTAATATGAGGATTCAGGCAGAACAAAGTCATTAAATATTTAACTATTTAACTTGTCGTTGCTTTTGGAATCTACTTCACATGCAAACTAGGCTGGTCTGCCAAATGTGTGCATTGCAGGTGACCTAAGGAAGGATGCTCCTTCCACCTGTAAAACCTGTCCTGCCTCAATACCTGTGTGTGCCTACGTGTGCTTGTCTAGAAGCAGCTCTTCTAACTCCTCAGTTGCAAGAGCTCAGGATCTGAAGGATCTGTTAAAATGCAAAATCATGCAGTGACTGTACTAGCAGCATGTAGAAATACAGAAGGGAAAATGGAAATATGGTATGGAAGCATAGGATGAGAATGAGAAGCTGCTGTGGTCAACTTCTAAGTTATGGAAGCATGTATGTTAAGTGTTTAAACTCTGTTGAATCTGAGCCCAAAAAGTTAATGATGAAAAATGTGAAGCTGTTGTGGAAAGGAAGTAATTCTAATCTAATATTGAATTTATCTCGAAGTTTTGTGCTGTCGCTGAGGAAAATGACAGCTCAATAAAAGCTTTCCTTTTTTTTTTTAGTAGAACTGTTGCTCCGTTAACTTCACAAATTAATTTTCTTCAACAGGCACTTTTGATACTGTTATTTAAAAGCACAGTTTGTTACCTGTTTTAAAGAGGTCTCCTGATGTTTATATCATTCATCTGGATTAGACTTTTGCAATGCCTTCACTAACCTTCTACAGTTAATTAATAGGAAGGCAATAATAACTTTGTTGTTGATTATAATGTGACTTTTTTTTTATCTAAACAGATGTGTCCTGAAAGCAGCAGAAATATTAGAGAGGTACAATGTGCATCATACAATAACAAGCCATTTATGGGTCGATTTTATGAATGGGAACCCTTTGCAGAAGGTAAGGGAAAACAACTTGGTTTTGCATTATTATACAGATTGTGTTTTGGAAAGGCAGATGTGACTTTTACTCAGTGGAAGCCATTGGGCAGCTTTGATCCACAGCTGATGTTGCCTATTTTTACAGCTGAACATGAGTCAGTGCAGATGAAGGTGGGTTCCTATCTGACACCCAGTCAGATCTAATAATGTTTGTTTCTAATGTAGCCATGTCTCAGTCCTCTCTTATCTGTTGTGGGCATAGTGAAGACTGGTAGAGCTGTACCTCTTTATCTCCAGTTATGAACGTTCACTGTATACTGTGCTTTTAGTTAAAGCCACGTTTGGCTTTGTGAAGTTGCCCAAAGGGAAGTTTCAGAGCTGTACAGCTCTGGCACTTAGTACCATGCATTTAGGCAGAACAAGGAGCCAGGCAGCCCAGCAAGCACGTGGCTGAAGGTGTGTTCTGCAGACAGCATGACTTCTGCGAGGTGGCCCTGAACACTTAGGATGCATTAGCTTTGCTGCATCCCTTTTCAAACCCCAATTGACAAGACCCAGCCAATGCTGAGCCAGCTCAGCCCACCTCCCTCTCCTTGCTTCCTACACAGCAGCTTTAACTCATTCTGTCTTTTGCCAGGAAACATGAATCAGGGGATCTAGAACATGCCATGATCATTTCTTTTTCCCTCCCCTGCATAGCACAGCTTGCTCCTAATGTTTATACTGGATCAATAAGGGCAGTTAAACTGTAATTTACAGCACTGTCTTGATGGTGAGTTAAGTGTGATTATTGTTATTTAAAAAAAATACGCCTATTTTTATTTCTCTCTTGTTCAGATTGGTGCAGCTGCATTTCTAACCCATTTTATCTGCTGCTGCTCCAACATAAACTTTTGTCTTTATTAAAAAAGTCATATTAGAAGGACTATAAACCCTATGAATTTAGAGTATTTAATGAAAAAACCCTAGTTTGTGTGGGAGAACCAATAACACATGATGACTTTAAGGGCAGGATTTGAGAAGAAGGATCCAGTTGTGGCAGAGGGAAAACATCACACTGACATAACCATAAAACCTGTAAGGAAGTTTAACTCTACAGAAATAATAAATGTTTTAATCGTACTGATAATTGAACTCTTTAATTTGAAATCTTAAGTTCAGTTAACTTTCATTTTTAATTGTGATGAAAAATTTATAACCTTTGGATGGCTGGATGAAAAGAATCTATTGAAAGGAGAAAACCTATTGGTTGATTGAAAAGGGTAAGTCTGTGGGGATCTGGCCACAGGAGTTTCTTTTAGTGAAGAATGGCTGCATTTGTTGAAAGGAGGGAGACAGCTGCAGACTTTTTTGTCAGAAATTTTCTTTAAGGTTAAAGATGGAATAAATTCCTCTCCAGGAGAACTTGTGTCTGATACTTTATCTTCAGGAGGATACCTGGATAGTCTTGTGCATCCAAAATACATCATCAAATGCAGTATTTTCAAATGAACAACTGCAAAAAGCCCTGGTCAGCTTCAGACCCTCTTGCTTTGAGTTCTGTTTGAAAATGTCAGCCAGGTATGTGTAATAAAGCCTTTTAAGCAGCAGCCCCAGCCCCGGGTTTCTGTTCCAGCTGGTAGAGTTACACTGGTGCAGGCACAGGCACTGTGAGCTCTTCTCTCTGCAAGGTCCTGCAGGGACATTGGGCTCTCCTGGCCCAGTTGCTCTCCAGAATGGTGACCGGTCGGGGCTGCCCCCCAAGTGGGTAAAACTTGAAAGAGCTAAAAATGTATTCTTTGGGGACTTGGCTTTTTTCTTCCTTCTAAGTGAAGGAAATTACAAGGAGAAAAATACTGCAAGGTTTGAGCCATTTCATTTTCTTAGAGAAAAAACCAGTTTTTTGCAAATCAGATCTTGGCCCACTGAAAGTCAGACGTGATTTACCCCTAACAGATATTGAGGCTCTGCCCCCTTCCCTCAAAGTAAAGAAAATGCTAACTTTTCATGGAAATAATTCTGTTAATTTTTTTGTTTGTTTTGTTACTTTACAGCAAATTTTTAATGGGAAGTTTTCTAAAATGCATACTTGACCAAGCATTCTCTCCAAATGATGTTTTTGTTTGCTTTTTATGGTATATCAGCTCTAGTTTCAGAGCTCCCCTTTCAGGTGACTGCGCTTGTTTGCAGGGCAGGACATTTATTTCCCAGGAATCCTGGCTGTTTCCAGTGTGTGTGTGTGTGTGATTTTACATGTGCAGCTGTGGCTTGTGTTAGGGCTGACTGGATGTTGGCTCTAGAGGCAATAGTAGGAGTGGGGACGTGGCTTCAAGGATCATCGCAGTGGTGTCCGTACACACGATTTAGTTCCAGTTGGTAGAGTCAAGATGTCTTTGGCTGAAAATGCTGGATGAAGCCAGCTGAGTTTCTAGGAACAGAGCCACGCTCAGATCTCGGGAGCTGTTTAAACAGCTTACTGCTGGCAGCCAGGGGCTGGAGGCCTGAGGGCTGTGCAGAGCACACGGAGAGGCCCCGTTCCCGCTGGATGCTCCGGGGGCTGGCGCGAGGGCAGCGCCTTCACCTGCTCCGGGCCCGCAGCTCGACCGGCACAGGCGGCTCTGGCAGGCAGCAGCATCTCTGCGAGGCCTGGCAGCCTTTCTTTGGTTCCTTCTGATTGCCAGGCCTGGCTTGCTCCTGTGACTTCTCGCTATTCTTCTGTTTGACTGCTGAGAGACAGGACTTGTACAGAGCGTGAAACACACATTGCTCCTGGGAGCAAGGCTGGAGTCAGGCTGAGTTTCAACTGGGATGAAAATTCCTGTAGCTGAAAGCAGGTTGTGTCATATGGCACTGATGCCACTGCTGCATTTTCTGTGGGGGGAATAATGTGTCCCCAGTGTCCCCCAGTATTGCTGCTGCCAAACCTAACTACTGATAGGCACCATGAAGGGTGATTTAAAATCAGCTGGGGCTAAAGAGGCTGATAGGGCCAGGAATCAGCAGGTGTCAGGTATCAGCACCCAGCCTTGGGGCAGGCCAGGAGGCAGTTTCAGCTGGCTTCTCTTTACTTGAAATGTATCAGAATTAAGCACTGAATGAATGGAAGGATATTTGGTCAGCATGGTTTTTCATGCTTAACTTCAGTGGTACTCTTTTCTCTAAAATGACACTTGTGTCAGTACTCCATCCTGAAGCCTGTGTTGTGTTCAGAGACCTCACTGTACAGGTAAATCTGCATGTGCTGTAAAATCATGTAGCAGTTTGCTTTTGTGTTAAAATACCTTCTAGTAACCTGACTTCTAGCTAGAGATGTCTGCCTGCTATAGCTGGGATAAATATAAGCTCTGAAGAAAATGAAATTTATAGCTTCCACAAGCTTTGAGTAAATACTGCAACTTCAATACTTTGTGTCATACAAGAGGCCCTCAAGATTTAGTCTGAATCAGTTTGGGTATTAAGATGGAGACTGAAGAATAATGCAAAGCTGCTACATTTATTGATTTGTGGTTTTTTCTTGCTGGATTTTTAACAGCAGTTTTCACTCATTTTGAATGACAAAATAGCTTCTTCTAACAGATCAAAACGTAGTGGCCCAACTTAAGATGGTAAGTTGCTAAGAAACTTCTCCAGTCTGCTGGCAATTGATGACCCTGAAGACACTGAATGAGGCCTGATTAATGTGATTTAAGTAATTGTAGAATGGAAGAAAAGCCTAATTGATCTCTTAAAAATCTTGGTCAGATGCTGAGAGGTGTAAGTAGCATCAAGCACTTGGAGAACCCAGGAGTCAGAGGGGAGGTACAAGGAGTGCACTTAGCAGAACAGTGCAGAAGCTGCTTATGGATCCTCGACAGTCAGCTGTAGGCACAGAGCAGTTGTGCTGATGTTTCAGGTTTGGAAGGTTGTGGCTCAGTTGCTTAGGCTTTGTGCAGACAAGGGTATAAGGGCTTGAGAGGAGACCATTTATTCACTTCCAAAGTCTCATCAGTAAGATGTTCTGTGGAGTATTTTCCATTCAGCAACAGAACAGCAGGAAGCTGTTCCAAGGCCAATCGTGCATATATTATGCTTGTTTTCAGTGGTTTAGTGTGGGGTTTTTTCCTTCTCTTAGAACTGTGAGATGTGTGTATAAAAAAATTATATATTGTTTATATGCACATTATTAGAGCAAGGATTCATTCAGTGTCCATTGCTGGAGTTCATCACATCTTAGTATTAAACCATTCTAGAAACCCTGTGAAGGTTGATCTATGTGGACAAACCTAACATTTGTGTTGTCTGATTAGGTTTACTGGAAGTGAAGCTTCAGATTAGAGTACTTAGAGAATTGATTCTTGTGTATGGTTAGGAAGGTGGGCCCTGGTGTGTGTTTCCCGAATGTCTGTGATTCCTTGGCAGTGCAGTCCTGGAGAACCAAAGGTAATGTCCCAGTTTATCAGTGCTTGACCTTCCCTGATTTGTGACTGCCAGTTCCTTGTGGCTCAGGAGAGGCTGTGCTGAACTATGTTCTCTCAGCTTTGTGTGCAATACTTTGACAACCTGATGTTTTCATCCAGAGGACAAGAAGTCATCCTACTGTTTTATTTATACTTTCTCAAGTAACTTACTTCTAGTTAGGGAACATACAGATATACATATAGCCTGCAACTATATATGTATATATACATATATACTGGGAATATATACACAGTATCTCTGAAATAATGCAGCTGTGCTGCAGTTCACCCAGCTGCAAGGTATTATATTCAATGAGGCAGCTGCTTGAAGTCTTCATTTCTCATTGCAGCAGACCATACTTCTCTGCTTCTCTTTAGCCTCCACCTGTTAGAAATCTTCTTGATTGCTTCTATTCCACTTTGTGGCTAGTTGTTCTTTACAGTGCATGTCCTTTAATTGCATGCATTTTATTTTCTATGACAGGTTTTTTTTTTTTTGCTTCTCCTGTTTTATGTGAAATGCTGCAGGCAGACAGATTTATCAATGAGGCATCAGACAGTTTTGGGAGACTTGAAATGTAATGAGTAGATGGTGTTTATATTTACTGATTAGCTACAACTCAAAGAGGGCCGCTTCCATAACAATAGATACAAGACATCCTGAAGCATAAACCTGTAGTTACTGACTAGAGGCATGCAATTCCTCTTGAATTCTGATGGAATAGGATCTCTGATTTCCTTCAGTATCAGTGGAAATCCTTTGTGAGGCAGTGAAGTATCCATTTTTCACACATTACTGAAAATTCTATTTCATTTTTAACTGTTTTTGAAATGTTTGCTCACTTATGAGACTAGAATTTATTCAAATGCAGAACGAGGAGTTCACTTATACTATGTCCCTGTTTTCCCCTTTATTTATTGCTGGTTTGTGAATGGATCACAAGAGAAAGCAGATGGAAGCTTGCAGTTTTAAAAGTATGGCTGTGGTAAAGTATCTGAGGCATTTCTTTGACTTCATCTATAAATCTGCTTCCTGAACATCTGTTGTGTTGAGCTTGACCTGGAAATTGTAAATATCCTGTGTATTACTGAAATATGTAACTACTTCTATAGAAAGCTTTAATAAAAAAATGTGCTTAGATATTTATGTATATGGAAACCTAGTGCTTCCACATGGCAACTTACCTTTTATAGTTATTCTTTCTGTATAATTTTATTAATGTACATATTTTGATTTGCATTTGTAAGAAGCTTAGTGATATTAGAGCCTGGCTTTTACCTTTGATTCTGTGGTTTGTTACAATAAATAATAATGCATATGTAGTTTTAAGTGTACTCTTTTAAGCAGGGCCCTCCATAGGCTGGTGACTGAAATCAGCCATTTCCCTGTAATGGATCACACGCACCACATGCAATGTTTCTAATTCATTGTGCATACTTTAATTTCCTCGCTTTCCTACTTGCTGTTTGGAGGGGAAAGTGGGTTAAGAGTGGTGAGAGCGAGGAATGGGTGTTTATAGATGGACACCTGGATGAGCCTCAAGAATTGGAAATGGTTGTTGGTGCCTTTAGGAAAATGGGAAATTACATCCATCAAATGTTGTCATTCAGCTGTAAATTCAAGACACTCTGAAGTGCCATGGAAGATAAACCATCTAAACAGAATGTATTTTTAAGACAAGAAAGTGAGAGAAATGGCTTGTCTGCTTATCTCCTATCTGTCCTATTCTTACAGGGCTTAGATAAATGTAGCCTAGGTTTGCTGTGAGAGAGACACTGTCCTCCTGTCCAGTTGCATTATTTGTGAGTTGGGGACATGTCCCAGGAAGAATTATGCCCTCGTTTCAAAGCACACTTTTTAGTTCTTTTGGTTGGAGCAGAAAGTTAAGGACGGATGTTGTGGCTTTCAGGCTCAGATGAAGAAACAAAATTGTATCCAGATTGTGTGGTACTGAAGATTCTTAGGCTAGAACAGAACGTAGAAGGAAGATTTGTTATTTGCAAAGCATGTGTGGCAGTGAGTGGTACAGATACTTTGATAAAATGTGTCTGTTTTACCTATTAGTGTCCCTTGAAAGAAGATGCAGACATCCAATTCAGAAATGAATTAAAAACGAACACCTCCACCCCATAAAATGGAATCAGTGGAATGCTTTGACCCACAAAACACAACCTACTGGTATTAAGTACTTAGTAGCTTTGTCACAACGTTCTCAATGTCTGAGCTGGCTGTCAGGCAAAGTCTGTAATAAGCAGGGCTACGTGAGTCAGCACCATAGGACCTCATGGAATCAATCTGTACCAGTCTGCTTTGGGGTGCTTTAGTCTTGTTTGCTGGTATCATCTATTGACTCCTGTTGGCCACGGGAAGATTCCTCCTTTTAGCTTCAGAGTCAAAATTTCACTCCAAAAATTTGCCTTTGCTGTTGGATCAAAATTTTTGCTTCCTATGAATTCTTTGTAGCAAAACACCAGTGAAATGAGGGCATCTTGTCCTTATTCCTACACCTCTTTGGGGATACAAAAAATGAGTCTTAGTCTGAATTCTCCTAAATCTGTTCTGTTTGGTTATAGATTCCTTTTGTAGCAGAGCCAGGCAGGATCAGATGCTGTGTTTCCAGTTATTTTACAGCTTCACAAGAAACGATTTTGTATGAGTTTCATGTTTGTAGTCCTAGGAGTCCTTGTCCCGCAGATCTGCACAACCATTTCTTGTAGTATAGAGACTAGAGCTTCACAAGAAACGGGTTCACAGTGCTTTGCATGTGCACACTTCTTGCACAAACCCCAGTGGTCGTGCCCTGTCTCCCAAATTTATGAAATGGTTTGGAGGATAAAATGGAGCTGCAAGGTCAAGACTGTGCAATCATTTTAACATGTTATGCATTAAGTTTGGGGAATATTGAATAAACAGGGCAGCAGTTAAGCAAAGGATTATCAAGACATGTTCTATTTTTGTTGTTAAATGCATGAAATATTTATTCAACACATTTCTTGCCCAATTCAACACATTTCTCGTACAATTTGCAGTTTTAAAAATCAAGTGGATACGCTATCTTTGCCTCAGTTAATGTGTGGAAATTCTTTTTGTTGATTCAATTATGCATTTCTAAAGGTCTTAAATAGCTTCATGGTATTTTCCATGTATTTGATTTCAGAAAAGCTTTCACATTTGTCTATTCCAGCCAAGGGCAATTGTCCTAATGTGGTGCTGTGAGTGTAGCAGGCTGTGGAGCTCCCAGTCAGGTTGCTGCTGAAGTTAAAGAAAAGCCATATAAATATAACTTTTTATGGGTCCTAATGGTATAAGAATTGTTCAGGTTAGCATGAGTTTTTCCCATTCACTTCAATGGCTTTTGGATGAGGTAATTTAGAAGAAAATTCCACATGTAACTAAAAAAGTGAACAGAACTGAGGTCTGATCCTGAAAAGCTTTGTTGCAGGCTGATAATATCCAGATTTCTTTGTTTTCAGAGAAATGGTATGTACATAATTCCATGGAGGCTCAGGACCTCACTAGAAATTTTCACCGTTTCTTTGAAAAAGGATGAGTTCAAAGAGTGCACCTGCAGCCTCTACTCTGCTGAAAGGTTCAGGGAGCTGTAGATGAGTCTGGGCATGGTTCTGTTGGATGGGTGTATGAGCAGGGACTCGGAAAACAGCGACAAAACCGTGGGATTCAGAGTCTTCTTTCATTCTGTGAACAAATTACAAGTACACAAAGAAGGGCTTTAAGACCATTTCAGAGACCAAAGTACTTTCCTTCTTTACCCCTCCCCAACATGTCTCTGCCTTTCGTTTTACTGCGTGTGTTCCTGAGTAATTAAAATGGTGACTAGAAATGAAACGTTTATTCTACTGAACTTTTTAAGTATTGACAGTTGTCCTAAAAAGTCAAAATAGTACGTGTATTTCTAGTTCTGAAAAGCTCCAAACACTGAAGTAATGGAGAAATGGAGAAATGAACTATAAACGGGGTCCTAGTAAATAGAGATTCTTTCCCATCTACTTTGGAAGACTGATTTCTTCTGAGTACGTTACATTATATTGAAAGAATTACATATTAAGATACTTTTCACTTATAGTTTGTTCATTTTGAGCCTGTTCCAGTCTCAGCTAATACGAAAGAAAGCAATAACTTCAGAGAGAGTCAAATGTGCATCTAAACATTTATGTTCACAGTTTCCATTTGTGTACTCAAAAATTCGTTATGCACACTCTCAGTAGTAGAACTTGCACTTTTGGGAATATTTAGGTGTAAAATTGTATTTCCATAATGTAATTTCTATGGCATAATATGGGTTTTAGAAATTAACACCTGCATATACTGAAAGGGTAGATGTTCAAGTTCTGGTTCCACTGAAATTTGTGGATTTTACCTGATAAGTGTTCTAAATATTTGAACTTCTCAGTTTTGAAACGAAGTTTTGGGTCAGTCTAAAGTTGGGCCAAAGCCTTTGGTCATAGTTAACAATAGCAGTGTGGTACAAGGTCAGAAGTTGTGGCTGGCTGAAAATTTTAGGAAGCCTGCTGTAGTCTGGAAGATGTTCGGTTTCAGATCTGGCAAGGCTGCTGCTGCTGTTTTCCTAGTTGGTGGCTTGTTGCTATTTGACATTTAAAGATGGTGTAGGGCACTTAAAGCATGAGCAATTTTTGCCCAAAGTGAGAGATGCAAGGTGCCTCAGGTGAGGCCATAATTGCAGGTGTAATCATTTCCAGGGGTGCCGGGGTTGCTGCTGGAGGGACTGTCCCAGCACCTACCCGGTGGAGTTTTAGCTGTGCCAGTGAGTTCCTGCTGCCTAACATAAACTGACCCTGCAGGAGTGCCAGCTGCCAGTGTCCCTGCTGCTGGCTGTGACAAATGCAAGGTAAAAGTCATTTGCTTAAGCCTCTCTTATTCTGATAAGAGCACTGTCCGTGGTCTGGGAGGGAGAAGGCTCGATGTTTTGTGGTGTAGGAAAGCCAGGGTTAGTCCCTGTGGCTGCAGCTCAGGGCTGAGACTCGCTGAGCTCAGTCTTAGTGTGAAGTCACTGTGCAGGGTTTTAAGAGCGGGGGGAGGGATGAGAGGTTGTAAAGATAAACTACTACAGAGAGTTCAAAAGGATTAAGTATTACAGGGTATTTTTTAATGCGGCGTTCCTTTAAGAGCCCTCAGATTGACAGTTTCCAACTTCATCTCCCAGGCTTTCAAAGGAGCAGAGTTCACAGCTCTCACTGATGTTACTGTTTGCTAGAAAAATGAGGCTACTTATTAATATGAATGTGGGTGCCTGTGCTACACATTAAGTCTTGGCATTTCTGTGTCTCTGGAGCGTTCTGTTAGTGTTTTGACGGAGTTATTTGGTAGTGCTGAGTGTTATGAAGGGAATTAAAAAGATTTTGCCAATTTAGACGGTATAAGTAGTTGGACTGGCATTTATATATGCTCAATATTCCTTCTTGTTATGATGAATTACTATTTTCAAAGCAAGGAAACTCTTACCCACTGTGAAGAAAAAACTTATAATATGGATGAACATCAGAAGAAAGAGATTCCCAGTGGCAGTATATAAAATGAAAAGCAGAACTGGCTTCTATTGTGCTCTGTTTCCATTAGACATCTTGGAAGTTTTATAATGTGGTGCATAATAAATATCTAAGCCACAGTTTGAGGTCTTTTACAAAGGACAGACAATTCTTGTTAATATTTTTCTGGATCAGTCTTCGCTCTTACACCCAGATTGATACAAATCTCTGGCATTTGTCCACCGAGTCAACTTGTGAATTTGTTAATTCGCTTTCCATATTGCACTGTATAACTCTCAATTTAAATCCAAACACCACAAATTTAAAATTGAATTTGAAAGAGCCAGAGAAACCGTGCATTAGATTTGCTCATTTATCTACAAAGGGAGGAGTTCTGCTTTTGAATAATTTTGGTCAGAGGCCTAAAAACACTGAGGTGCAACTCACTCTGGTTGGTTCTGCTGCAATAGCACAGTGATTCCTCTGGAGAGAGATCACAAAGAGCTAACTGTTTGGACCCATTTCACCACTGAGGTGGATATCAAGTATAAAAACAGAAACAGGCCTCAAAAAGTCGAGCTTGATCTTTTTTCAGATGTAATAATATGAGTCTGGTGACATCATCAAATCTGAAAAGTAATGTGGAGTTTTACTATATTTTCTTTTCATTGCTCCTGTATAAATGTAACCCAGTGTATGCAAAATGCATTATAGCAAATCCACGAGCAATTTCCTTCATTGTAACAAATACTGCATCTCATTAGAGCAAAACAAGCCCCCAGTTATGGCGCAGAACATCTGCTTAATAATTTCAAGCTCCTCCAAGTATGCTGCCAAAACATCTAAAAAGTCAACATCTAGTCCATTACTTTGATCAACTGAAATAGTAAAATGATAAACAATGCACCAAACGGAGATCTGGTGAAAGGCAGAGCAGTGCTGCTGGCCCTGAGCTGGCAGAGCTGGGACTGATGGGATGTGGCACAAGGCACTGGCACTGGTATCCTCAGGGAAGGCAGGCTGGGATGCAGAACTGGATTTCAGGCGTGCATAGATTTCCTATCTAGCAGTGAGAACATTAGTTAATCTTTCTGTGTCCAGATCCTGGCTGTAAAATTCAGTTTCAAATGCCCCGTGTATCTCTTGGGTTTTCTGTAATGCATATGAGGTGCTTTAACATTACAGACAAGAGCCAAAGCATCCTTAAACAAACAGGAGGTCGTTGTTGATGTAGAAATTGGCATGAGCTGTAATGTAACTTATTGTTTGCTCTCTATGTCTTAGGGAAACGGTCGCATTGTGTCGTTGCACTGTTAACATTTTGACTACTCGTCTTCATTCCAACTTTGAACAAAAACTGAAAATGGGAAGATTTTCCAGGAATACAAAACATTTTTAAGTATCAAATTATTTGGGATCAGTATTGTCAAAACTTAAAAAAATATATATTATTAGTAATTATATATTAATAGTAATATTATTAGGATGTCAAATTATTTTTTTAACTTTTCAGTGAAATAAGATGTTTCAGCATTGAAATGAAACGAGGAAGTGAAAATGATTTTGACTCCCCTCTCTTCATTTTCAGCTAAACAAACATATAGTGAGGAAATTAAAAATTTTGAAAAAATGGGAAAAATGTCAGTTGAATGACTGCACTGCGTTTGTAACCAGATTGAAAAATATGCTGAAAATACAATATATAAAATACAATATATAAAAGAGATTCTTACACATGGCCAAGTCATTTGAATAGAAGAAAAGCTTGATTCTGAACAGAAACTGTCATGGGAAAGCAGAAATACCAGCCAGTTTCCTATTCCTCGGGTTTTATACAGCATGGTTACACAGACTGGCAAATTCAGTTGTGGCGTAGATGATGGAATTTGATTCAGGAAAGTGGCTGGCTTTACTTGGCCAGCTACAGCCAGGATTGACTGTGGCAGTCAGAGCAGGTCAGAAGAGGAGTATCCTTTTTAAACCCTGTTTCCTCCTTAGACCCAGCCCAGTATGTTTGAGAAAGTGATCTGCTCCCTGAGCTATTGCTACAGGGCTGTTTTTTCTCACCACAGGAGCAGTTGTTGCCATGGAGTTCAAGAGCATGTGAGAGAACATGATTCCCAGTGTTTGTCCATTAATCAAATCTGAATTTCAGCAGCCAAACACATAGAATAAAAACCCGTTAATTTTATCTCAGTGAATGTATAGAACATTAGTAGGGAAAAGAGTAAAGAAAGATGTGCTGATTGGCCTAATTTGTCTATCCTTGGTTTCATTATGTATTTAGAACTTCATTTTCTGAGTTTAAATGGTCTTAATTCTCCTTGAGAGGGTTTTCCATTATTTAACAATCTTGCTGTCAAGTGTTTGCTTTTTCTTTTAATTAGTTAGGTTCTGGGCTTGGTTGTGAGGGTTTTATTTTGATCTTAATCCAAAACCCATCTCAACTGTACTGAACATTCTTAATCCTTTATTGCGTGGTTACAGTATTTTCAGATGTTTATGCCTGACTGTCACTTATACCATATCTGTTTAGCTTAAAAATAATTGAAAGGAAAGTCTGGTTATTTCTTTCATCAGTTATGAAAAGAATAACTGAGTCTGAGACATCAGAAAATTTGGCTTTCTCTAGTGACTGTTTCTAAGCTTTTTTTAAAATAAGTGTTGGTTTTCTAGCACCATGGTTAGATCTGATACTACAGAGCAATAAGGATTACTTTTTGCTTGGTATATTGAATTTCTTCCCTCCCCTTTCTCTCTAACTGATCCTTCTTTTATAGGGACAATCCCTTAGTCCTCCCTATTTCTGATCCAAAGGCACATCCTGGAGCTAATGTGCAATGTGTTGCTCATTCCCACAGGTAAATTGGCAGGCCCAGCTTCCTGCAGGTTTGTACAGCCCAGCCCAAGTGCATTTCACCATTACCTGCTTTACAGTTATAGCAAAACAGAGCATTTCTTAGCACATTTTATAAAGAGAACAAACTCAGCTGTATAAGGTATTGTGGTTTGTGTTTAGGTTGAAAATCTTGTTCATGTGCTGCCTGCTGCAGAGCACGGGGAATTCATCAGTAAACATGTTTGGCATCAGCCCTGCGAGGCTGAGACGGAGGAAATGGGATCCTGGTGCTGTACGTGAGACTATGCCTGCCCTCACTGCATAGCCTGGAGCAAGATCGAAGTCTCCAGCTCACGTTTAGCATTATTTTTCAGGAAATTTTGGGGATAGGAATGATCTTTTAATACAGGATTGCTTTTGGCCCTTTTCCTGATACACACTGTTCTGTGAAGTCAGCTCTGGCTTATCCAATAGTAGCAGTAATTCTGTATTTTTGCTGCTACTGCCCAGCCGCAGAAATTACTTCAGTACTCAAGGACAACACCTGTTGGCTTCCACATGAAATAACGGGAATGGTGGGTTAGCGTTGAAGACCTGCAAAATTCAAATCATAACAAAAAATATGGTCAATGCCTTAAAAAATACTTTGAAATTCAGAATCGGGCTGTCTGCCTTGGCAAGTTCTATGGGTGCTGCCTGATGCATGCAGACAAAACTGTTTGCACGAATAAATTTTTACTTTAGTTCGTACATGTTGATATTCATTCCGATGAAGTGTGCCGCTAATATATCTTTTTATTTGAGATTCATTTTCATGAGAGGATTGTTTACAAAGAGACAAACAGTTACCAGTATTCAGAACTAAAATATGTTTTTTAGTTCACTGAACTGTGCACAAGCAGAATTTAAAACCAGGTATCTAAACCTAACAGCAGTTAGTCTTATTTATACCCTGGTAATCCCCCCCCACCATTTAATCGAGGATTAAATTATGTGTGTGCAAGCTTGTGTAGTGTTTGTGTATGAAGGAGGTGCTGCATGTTTGTATAACATGTATAATACATCCTAAATGTTGGTCAGTTTATGGTTTATGAAACCATACTGCAATACATATTAAGGTGTTTATTGCAGCATTTAAGTTACTGAATTGTTCAATAAATGATTGCGATTTTCAATAATTTAGCCCGACATTTCAATAAATATTTAATGCATAATTTCTTATTGAAATATTTATTGCATTCACATGAAAATGGAAATTTTGCTGATCAGACCACCTGTTTACATTGGCTATTGGTCACAGTTACTGCTGGATATTGAATCTGGAAGGCCAAGTGAAAGCAGCATATGTTCTATATCTAGTTAGCACGGGCATCAACTGCAGTGAAAATACAATGGCCTGAGGATTTGTGTATGTTGGCAACTGGCATATGCACCTACACCACAGACAGCTTAAAATCTGTATACATTTGTCTTCACAGCTGCTTCTAATCATATTAGCAAGATTGATATTCTTGTACATGCCAGAGGCGATCCCTCCGCTCTCTGTTAAAGCAGAACCAAACAGAACAGGGGCCTGAATTACAAATAGAGATTGGAAAGCAGGTGTTAAGTTTTCAAAGAAGAAAAGACTGTGTTGTTAAGAACAAATCCAAGTTTCAAAAGGATTTTTCTACTGCCTGGGATATTGGATCTCTTGAGATAAGATTCAAGTGGTTGTGAAAACAGGGGTATTATAGGCATGTCCTGCTATTATCAAAGGGATACTTTATTAATATTCCTGTTTGGCTGTGAACTCATTCTTCTGTGTTTCTTTTGCTGTGAATTGCAATCAGGCCCTTTGCTTCTGAGACTATTGCCTGTTGTCAGTTTTTTGAGACAGAGTTGGCATGAGGACAAATAAGTAATAATGTTGTTTCCTAGAAGACCTTTTTTCTAGGATTATTCATGGTAATCTTTTTTGTGAAAGTCTGCCTCCCGAGAGGCCCCTGCACTTATATCCCACATAGTGAGACTTCAGGAAAAGCAGTAATTTCATTACTGTACCTTACTTGACTTTGGCCACGGTTCATGTAACACAGCCTGTGTTGTTTAATCAGCCTATAACGTAGGAAACTATTCTGCAGTATGGTAACCTTCCCAAACATCGGGCATCCCATCCCAGGGCTGGTGCAAATAAGCAGGCACTGAAGGGGCAGGTCAGCAAGATATTTTGGGACATAGGAAGTCAATAAAAAATAAAAATGTTAATATTCTTTTAACTTCATCGATCGAGATTTCTGTGGCATAGAAAATATTTATCCTTAGGATGCAAAAGTTTTGGGTCTTCAACATTCACAGAATCACAGAATCAACTAAGTTGGAAAAGACCTTTGAGATCGAGTCCATCCATTCATCCAAGGGATTATCTGATTATCTGTTGCATAAAATATGTTATTTCATTTTTCTGATGTTATTTCTCTCCTTATGAAGGAAAGATGTTGTCTTGTATGTGTCTTATGTGGAGCCCACTCAGGTGATTGCATCCTTCTTTGTCCTAAAGGTCAAAAGAGATAAATCAGGATTCTGAGACTGATTTCAGAGTTTAGTTTGGCCTAAGGTTATACGACACACATTAAATTTTTTCCCTCTAGAACTGTAAATATTCGGGAAAATTACATAATTTATCTCCTTATAAATATAAATGGAAAATAATGGTTTTTTAAAAAAGAAAAAATAGTTGAAGACAGACCATGAACTTTGTCTCTTGATAGAAGAAAACAGGAAGAGAAATCAGACTTGCTGCCTACAAGTGCTCGTATGTTTCTAGGGATGAACAGACACTCAGCAATACAAAAAAGTGACACACATAAAATAAATTTTAACTGACAAGCTGAATCTGTAAATTGAATCCATTGGTAAGAATCCATGGAAATAATCTTAGGTGACCTGCTGGGTAGGAAGTTTCAGGAACAGGATGGAGATGTGTCTTTGTGAGCCCCTCTGGGGGACAGCCTGGACGTGGGAGCGTGCAGATGTGTGATGGGAGATCCAGCATCCCGCGCTGTCGGTGCTCTGCTCCTTATCCAGAGTGCATTAGGAATTAGAGCTGTGTGGCTTTGCATGAGCTCACGAGTTTGGAGAGCTGCCTTCCTGCTCTAAGGGTGGGGAAGGTATGCAAAGTATTTAGGGTATGTGTCCATGCATGTCCTGTAGATCCTGCCCTGTGTACCACAGCAAGAAGTAGTAGATAATTTCTTTTCAGAACAAAAACTATGTTCCTTTCCTTTTTCCAGGGTCAATTTTTTTCTTCGGGCTTCTTTTACACCACCTTCTATCATGTGGTTAGTTGGCTTACACATAGTCAAACTAAAGCCTTGAAAAACACGAACACTGCACTGAAATGATGAAGCCTCCAAGACTGTATTTTGGAGAGGGATTTTTGTTCACTTAATACATTTTGTCCTTTAATGGAGTTACTTTTAAAACACGTTGTCTCTGTACACTTGAAAATCAAGAAATTTTTAAGAAATGGACCTGGAGGTTGTAGCTCAAATAAAAATACCAAATATTGTGTTGTTTAAGATGAAGTCCAAACAGCTGGGAAAGCACTGCTGGCTGGTTTTGGTACAGAAAGGCATTGGTGATAAAATCCATAGGAGTTAGAACCTGCAGTGATAGCCAGCAGAGATGTTTCTGACTTGCTGTCTGGATGAACTGTGAATGCAGTTCCATCTGTCAGTCTTGTGTGGTTTCAGAAATATTAGAATTAATTTTATTGCCTAAATTGGGGAACTTAAACTGAAAGTGGAAGTTTGACTGTTTTGTTGTTTAGTATTCTGTGGTGCATTGCATGGAATGATCACAAATTACTGAGATCCTGTGGTATGAAGCTGTAATTAATTGTTATGTGTGTTTATGCTGAATTACAATGAGGGGTTTTGACAAGATCTCAGGGCAAGGTGGTGGTTTTTGGATACAAAGAGTAAGCTTTTCCTACTCCTTAGGGGAAATCTGAGAGAAAACATGAGCTGCAGGTTTAAGTCACAGAACAGCTGACATCAGAAGGGACCTCTGGAGATTGTCTGGACCAACTCCCCAGCTCCTTTGGGGTCACCTTCAGCAGGTCTGCCCAATACTGTGTCCAGCTGGGTTCCAGAATAACAGATTCATGTAATAACAGGTCTGTTGCATACTCTAGAATCAAAAGCATAGCTTATTTTGAACAAGAGAAGTGGGTGAACTGTTACAGCTGATACTTTGCAAGTAAAGCTGATGTAGCTGAGTGCTTGAGAAATAGCTCCTGTACCCTAACAGCAAAATGACTTGTTAAACACATTTTCATTAGAAACTTTATTATTGGTGCGTGCCTGAGTAGCAAATATGTATTACCACTAAACACCTTCATAACTCCATTGGGCAAATACATACTGCCCAGCCATTTTTTAATCGTCCAGTGGGGTTCCAAACTGCCCATTCAGAGCCTCAGTATGTTTTAAAGAGAGAGCTTAGAGATGTCAATTGATGTAATTGTGCAGTTCCCACAGGCAGCGTATGTGAAAGTTGGTGTTTCCAGTCTCAGGGACATCAGGGAAGTTTTCCTTTAGATTTACTATAGATTTATGTGGCTTTTTAGCACCCACAGTAATTTTGGATGGAATGGACCTGGATGTTCAAAACCAAAAGCCAGAAGGTGAGCTTGTAATGCTCGCTGGGATCATGCAAATGTGGCATCTGAAGGTTTTAGATGTGGTCCCATGTGCCATTAGTATAAAATGAGGTTCATACTTCTTCCAAAACCTGAAACCGAGATAGTTTCAGGCAGCCTTGAGTCCAGTAGCAAAGCTTTCATTCATCTTTGACAAGGGCTACTCCTAAAACTCTCTTATCTCCAAAAGGTTAAAGCAGGAGCAGTCGGTTGTCAAACACATGTGAGGAAAGATCTTTCAGTAATAAGAACCTGATTGAGTTAGAATCCACCCTGACTGTGGTGAGTCCTTACCCAGGGCATGTTTCCACTCTGAGCCACCCTGCAGGTGAGGACTGAGAAGGCTGCTTAGTTCAGCACGAGATTCCTCATCTTTCCCCTGTCCCAAACTGAAACAGGCAGAGGCCATCCCAAACCAATCACACAGGTGTGAAAACTTCGGACAGTATCTCCCAAAAAACTTGAAAAAAACCCCCTTTTTGTTAGAAAACAAAGGAAGCAGAAACACTGTAAGTTACTGTTTCAGTCAGCTGGAAAGGTGCGGATCTCTCCTTTTAGCCCCTGTACAACCCTGTAGTATTTGCTAGATGTTATACATTTTTGCAATGTATACATTGTTAAATGTTTTTTTCAGTCATAAAAGAATCTTCTGTTTCCTGTATAAACTTACTTAGGATCCAACTGCTTCCATCAAAGTGTAAAACTCATAATAATGAATGAAATAGCATCAGGATCAGACTCTTAAAAAATAAAACATCAAAGTACAGTAACAAAACTCTTTACTGTTCAGATTGGACTTGTGCCTATTGTCATGCTGTTGGAACTTACTCATCAAGACAAAGCACCAAATGGGAGAAAGCTTAATTCACGTGATAGATAAGAGCAAAATAACAATTTTCATTGTTCTTTCTCCAGAGACTTTTTAGGTTGCTTGGCACATCAGTATTTGGGATAGTGTTTCACGTACTTCTAAAAAGCATCTTTTGCCTTTGTCTAGAATGAAATTGGTCATTGCAGGTGCCCTGGAATAAACCCTCATCCCAACTCAGAAAGCTATTAAAGCAGCTATTTAAATGTAAATAAACATTTAATAGTAATGAATACAAAATAATCTAGCATGTGGTTATAGGCTGTCCAGAGTTGTGGCCAGTGTCACAACATGTTAAAAATCCACACACAGGTGATGTGCAAGCTGCAGACATATACAGCTGGTCTGAGTTCACGTGGCTTCAGTGGAACAGGGAAGGTTTCTCTGCACACACTTTCCGCTGGAAATTCCTCGCTCTGCGAGAGCCTTACAGAGTCACGTTGTTGACATGAAATATCTCGATTATTGTGCCTGAGCAGGCTGGCTGTGCTGGGGAGCTGGGTGAGTGCTCTGGCACTGCTGGCAGCTGGGGGCCTGCAGGCTGCCTTTGTGCCGCGCTCCCGTCGCCAAAGCGGCACGGCCGCCTCGGCCTGGTGGCATCCGTGCTCTGCTGATCTCTGAGGGGTGCCAGCTCCCTCTGATGCTCACAGCACTGCTGGGTTAAGTAGGCCAAGATGTCATTTGCAGGAAAAGAATACTTCAGAAAGAAAGAAGACTCTCGAGATTGTTTTTAGCACCCCCAGATTTCAGGCGTTACAATTTTCAAAGTGAATAGGGCATTTTACAGAAAATTCCCACCTTGTCGCTGGATTGCTTAGTAATTTCCGTGTTGCGTTGATTATTTCATTAGCATTTTATAGACTGGAGTTTATAATTTTCTCTTAGTATTAAGGGTGAAAATCTGCTCTTCAGCTTGTGCATCCAAATGTGTTTGATACCAGCTGTTTAATAAAAACTGTGTATTAATGAAAGCAGTGATGTGCCACATAATTTAAGTATTTCCATATGTGTGAAGGTATAGGGTACTTATCATTAGAAGTTATCAAATTAGAATTTAAAAAATTTTTTTTTAAATAAGTGAATTAATTCCAAAGAGCATTGGTAACTGTTTCAGGCATTTGGAAGAAACTGTGTTGTGTCAGCAAGTAAGACCTGGAGCTTTGTTTCGAAAGGTTTATATGTTTCATTATTAGTGTTCTTAAATCAAAGTATTTAGCACTTCTGGTTTCTGAGACTTGCAGGGACTGTTGGCCCTTCTCCCTAACCCAGGAGGAGTTGATACCACGCCCAGAGTCTGAAGCAACCCCTCTTCTGCAGAGCTTAATTTATTACTTGGACATGAGACTTGCTCTGTGGTCTACCAGAGGAATCAAGAGGCTCCCTGTAGGTTCACTCCTCCTTAGGTAGGAATAATTTGGCTCCCTCCCAGTCATGTCTTGATAATTGATCCCTCTGCCTTTTTCCTTAGGAGGGCAGCATGTGCTACTGCCTGCAGATGTAGGCTTGTAGAACTGTGCTTTCTTATATCATACATTGAAACTCATGGAAAAAAAGGAATTAAATGTGTTCCTGGACCTTGCAGCTGGACGTTTGGGTTGGTAGGTCAGGTTCTGGTAAGGCCCTGCAGAAAAAAAGAGGAGCCGAGCATGGAGGACAAGGGAGCAGAGAAAGCCGATCATTCTTTTCACAGGCACCTTGTCTGCAGAACACTGATGTATCTCAAATATATGCTTTGCAAAAAGTTGCTTTGACTTAAGGAGGCTGCCTGGTGAAAGCAGAGGGAGGCACACGGTCACCTCACCGTGCCAGTGCTGCAGTACAGGTAAGGCAGAGGCCTGGATTGCATCCCGTGCCCTGTGGAAATGAACCAGAGAGGCCTTAGGGAGAAGGAAATGCCCTGCATCCCGCCGAGGACCTGAGCTAGTCCTTGTGGGAGCAGGCTTAGTGTAGGTTCTGTATGAACTGCACCAAGCTCTGTATTCCATGATGGTTTATCCCTTATTCTGTCTTCAGACTGGGAAGCCTTGGGAAATGGGAGCTCAGCAGTGTAGTTGACCTTGTACCTGTGATTTCTCAAAGCAGTTTTGTGAAGCACCACTAAGTATCTCCAACATACATACAAATATTTCCTTTGTCTCTAGTTCTTAAGACAAGGAAAGTCTTGTCCGTTCTTTTGAATATAAGAGAAATATGAGCTGTCAGTGTCTTGAAGGATGGAGAGAGGGATATTTTTTGTTTCCTAGGAGTAACAAAAAGGTAATACTGTATGTGTGTGCTGTTGGATCTTTTTAACCCTTCATGTTGCTATGGTTACGGTTATCAGGAATTCTGATAATATATAGGTGGTTATACAGATTTAAGTTCTTGAACATGTGGAATATCTGCTGAATATGATCTTGTTTTAGATCCAGAGAGTGGAGATTTTAATAGCTTGCCTTTAATACTTCTAATAAATCACCAGTTGAAATGACGAGTTTACCTCATAGAAAGATGTGAATTGCTCCTTGCTGCTTCTTCCAAGAGTTGCCTCACTTACTCTGAATTTGGAAACATTTCGAGTGGGCTGGAAGTGCTTTCTGAATTGCTAGATTACCCATGTATACGGGCCAGATCGGGATTCATTTATTTGTAAAACTGTTGTATATTTATGCTAAGTTGTCGTCTGTCTGCGAGGTTTGCTCTCTGCTACCTTTAGTTTGTTGTTGGGGTCCTGCACGTGCCCATGTGCACCCATTTCCATGTGCACCCTTCTTTGAAGGAATCAGTTCATAGAGAGGAGTGGAAACTTCTGTGAAACCAGTGACCTACATACGAGTGATGATGGGCTCACAGTCTAAGAATGTGAGCTGTGAGCAGTAACCATTTCGTGGAATGCTGATCTTGTCACTGAGTGCTTAGGAAGTTTTTCAATATAGGTGTCTTTCCAAGGGCCAGATAAAAAAAGGTAATTTTTAAGCACAGTTTAGAGCCTCTGTTCTTTTTGGTGTAGAAGTTGGTTGCTAATCCCAACTGAGTCTTCTACAATCATAGAATCATTTAGGTTGGAAAAGATCCTTAAGATCATGAAGTCCAGATTCAACTGGTCACAAATACAGAAACAAAATAAATTCAGTGCAGGAAAAACTTGTGATTTTCAAAAGAAATTGACTGGTAGACAAAAGCGGTTCATTCACAGAATTTCAAAGGCTGTTGCAAAGCGATGGCTCTTAAAGAAAAAACCCAAGTAAATACTCAAAAATGTGGTTTAATTATGCAGTAATTCTTACTGAAAAATACAATAGAAGAAAAAAAGGTCACTGAGTCACATATTGTTTGCAAGTTCTAGAAGAGCAATGAAGTGATGTAAAACAGAAGAATGGGGCGAAATTGAGCAAGATTTTGGGGAGAAAGATTTAACTTTGCTATGTGATTCAGCATAAAGAACTGCAGGAAGAGGAAGGAGTGGAGTCTGAGCTGCCATCCTTATTGGGGCCATTTGCTTCTGGGTGACCTTGGACAACCAACTTGATCTCTGTGAGCTTCAGTAAATGGAAATAGGCAAAAAGCAAGCTCAAACACTTGTGGTCACTTCTCTGCAATTTCTACAGTAATCTACCGAAAAGAAAAGAGAAAAAAGCCGAGCCTTCCAGCATCCCAACAACAAAACCAAGCGCCACTCAAATGTTTCTTATTGCCCCTCTCTGCACTTCACTTTAGTCAGGTAAATATTCCAAATAAATGAGAGACTGTTAATGTTCTAGAAATATGTATGCATAAGTACAATTCCAGAATCAAGGTCTAAAAATGAAGCAGCAAATAAATCAGTGCTACTTGAGGATTTTATGCTGACTGCTCCCAGGAACTAGATGTGAGGTCTACAGGCTACCATTAAAAACCAGAACTCCCAAACTGGGACTAACCCATACTGTCAAATGTCTCAAAAAGTATCCACAGGCTTGCTGGCTGACTGACTGGCTGGAAATATTTTTTTGATCTGCAGACTTTCTGAACTTCAGTAAATGCAATAATAGGAGTCACGGGTTGCATAAAACCAGCACAGTTGATCCTACTAGTGACTTCATGGTAGTCAGTGGGAATTTTGTCACTCTACCTTTTTTCATATGGTGGTGGAAGATAATTTTTTATGATGCTCAGATTTGTTCATCTGCTGGAGAGAGAATTGTATGAGGCTATGGTCCTGTACAGAACACAGGCTGGGAGAGCTGGTGGCTCATTTGTGTGGGTGTGAATGCGTCACGTTGTACAGTGTGCCAGCCAGCAGCGAAATCTGGCAGATCATGAACGTAAATCCCAGAAAACAGGATTATGGAAGTGTTGATGATATTACCTAAGTGGCAGTACAGTGGATTCTAGCTCTGTTTAAAAAGCATATTATTAGTGGGCGTTACCTAGTTAACTGGAAATGTGCATTCCTAGTACAAACATAACCAAGGAAGCCAATGGTGTTTGACTTTTCACTTCTGTAAGAAAATAAGGCTTTAAACAGGCATCTTGTATGAACAGATTTCTGTGGAGTTTGATTATATATAGCTTGCTCAAATGGTAATCTAGGAAAGCAATAAGTGAAAAATTATGGTAAAAGCACCTAGTTTTGCATCATCATCAGTTCCTTTTTTCCTCTGATATGTATTTAATATATGGTGTTGATTATGAACTGTAATCTAATTTACTCATATCTCTTGCTTTGAAATTGTGGAAACGGTTTCTATGTTCAGACACTTCAAATCTTCAGATACTTGCATGACACAACAAAAAAACTCTGGATCTCACTGTGGTTTTCTCAATTTCCTGAAATTTCAAGTGGATTAAAATCATAGTTATTTCCAGAAGTGGTTTATTTGAGTAACTCAGACCAAATTGTCTGTGTTAATTTAGTTTGTTTTCGGGAGTTGTTGTATTGATAAATGTGAAAACGTAAAATTCTAATGTATAATAGGTTATTATGAAAATTTACTGTCCTTTATTTAGCTCCACAAAAATAAGTGTGAGAATTGAGGTCAGTAGCTATAAAGAAGGCAATACCCATTTCTTAATGGGAATAACAGGCAATGTTTACAGTTTTCATTTGTTCCCAGACAGACCAAATGCTTTGTGTCCATCCACATCTCTTCCTCATTTCCTGGTAACAGCCTTGTGTGTGAGCTGGAGCTGTGCTGGGGAATGGCCCTCTCTGTTCCTAATGCCATCAAACACTTCTTTCAAATTTTCCATTAGAACAAAAAAATACAGTCACCTGCTGAACGGGGTTAGAACAGTGACATGCCAGCATCCCAAGACTGAGGCTTTCTAGTTTTCTTTGCCAGCTATGGATGCCCAGACAGTTGGCAATGACTCGGCCACGGGACTGCGGTAATTGTGGCTGGAGTGCAGAAATCCTATTGGAGAGCTCTGGCTGTCTTTGGTGTGGGGCTCACTGAGAGGGGGCTGGTCCGAGTTTCAAACGGTGAAATGACCTGCAGAGGAAGGTGCTGTGGGAGTGCTGCCCAGCTGCTCTGGTTGCACGTTTGGCTGTACCTCCCATGCCAGGGAATGGCAGCACCATTGGGGGATGGAGGTTTGAGTGGCAGCCATGTCCGTCAGCTGATGGTGCTCGTTGGGCTGGAGTGGAGGAGAGCACAGAGAGGGTCTTTAGCACTTTCATCCTTGGGGTTTAAATTTCCTGCCAGTCACACAGAAGTCTGTGAAATGAGACTTTCTCAGTTCTAACAAGGTTCTGCTTTTCCGTGCTTCAAAACTGTGATAAGCCG
Organism: Mohoua ochrocephala; assembly: GCA_013398855.1. Lineage (NCBI taxonomy): Eukaryota > Metazoa > Chordata > Aves > Passeriformes > Acanthizidae > Mohoua > Mohoua ochrocephala. The sequence goes on along the minus strand of VZTA01009240.1, from coordinate 492,643 downwards.
TGGTCTCCTTGGTGAAGCCCCGGGACCAGGCAGGTGTCAGGAGATGAGGATGGAGAGGCATTGAGGGGCAGTCTAGCATCTCTTGCAGATCCTGTGCCAAATCCAGCAATCCTTACTCACCTCAAAGGATTCCAATCACTTGGAGTTCAGGTTTTTCCCTTTAATTTCAGTAGGGGTCTCTCCCCTGAACAAGGACTACATGATAGATTTGCCAGATTCGATTTCCTCCAATGCTAATTTCTCAATTTAATCAGCTTGATAGTCACCTACCAGTTTTGGAGAGATTTGGAGGAAGGAATGCTCTCATCCTTTTATTGTTGTTGAATATAGTCACATGAAGAACCTAAATACAAACAGATGTCCGTTTTTAAAAAGTCAGCATATTGCTGAAATTTAATATTTTTGTTAGCGTCACTGACAGAGATTTTATTGCAGAACACTCAATCTCTGGTTTGTGTTCAAACAATATTAAGAGATTGTTGCTCCACTGAAATTTGGAGGGTTTTCAGTAAGATCATTCTGCCGCATTTATTTATTTATTTATTTATTTATTTATTTAGTGTCCTGACTGGCAGAAACTGGAATGACAGAGTTCCTTTGGCTACTGCTGCTCACCTTGGGGAATGGGGTGGGGTGAGTGGCCCGTGCTCTGTCTCTGCCTCTCCTGTTGCACAGAGGAGGAGGCGGCTGTGCTGAACCACGGCCTCCTTTGCGTCCTGTATAGGAAGCAGGAAGGTTTAGATAGGTCTCAGGAGCAGAACCAAGGGATTTCTTTGTGGAGGGTGGTGGCTCAGTGAAGTGTCTTGGCAGTGCAAGGGGGTGTACATCGGGATGGGGTTCCTGTTCCAGAGCAGGAGCACAGGGAAAGCATGAGCAAAAGGAACCGTGAAAAAAACTCCTAAATTCTTTCTGGTATTGTATCGGTTCATCAGTTACTGTTCAGCAAAGCAATATTTAAATACTTCAAGTGTGTATGAATCTGAGTAGGTCCAAACCAGCGTGTTTGTTTTCATGTATGTATTTTAGCTTGCTGAGGTGATTATCCACCACAATGGCATTTGAGTAGCTCCTATTAAAATCAGTGAGTTATCTAGAAAATTTTCAGTGATTTCTCTGGCATACTTGCAGCATTCTCATAAAAAAAAAAACCAAAAAACCCAAACCTTTTTCAAGTGCTAATAGTTAAGTTGGAAAGTTTAACTTAAAAATGTCAAAGGTCCTGTTGTCTGGGGACAGCAGCTTTTGCTGCATAAATCTGCATTTGGCCAGATGGAAAGTTCTTATGGTGGGCTGGGTCGACACATTTAGCCCTTCTGTGCCTCAAGTTCTGTTTTCATTTGGAGTGGGAGCTGGGAACACAGAGAAGATGCAGCATATACAGGAAGAAGGTGAACTTTCTAAATTAAAAGCTTTGGCTTTCTTTACTAGATTAAAACATTATGTTGATGGAAACAGCGTACATTAGTCACTGGGAAATTAAAGAAGATATTTGAAGTATGTTGGATCTGTTCTATGAAAATCAGTTTAGAAGTCATCAGTGGATCAAGTCTCCTCAGGGTTATTGCAGGAACACTGGATAAAATCCAGTTTAAAATGAAGTCAGATTATACTTGAAATAATATCCAAACGATGGGGTTAGCTTTTCTTGCCTGAAACATCTGCAGATAGAATTGAGGCTGTGCCTGCTGCCTGAAGATGGAGATTTGTGTGCAGTGCTCCTTGTCAGGAGTTCTTGCTTTTAAGAAGCAAGAAGACCCAGATGCCAGTTTTGTTGTGCTTTCTCAGTCTGAAGGCTGTTTGAGCATAAATCTGCTTGAATCACAGCGGTATCTTGTTGGATTCGACGCTACTCAGTGTTAGGGAGCAGGAGACTCAATCTGTCTGGGTACTCATTTGGCTCTTGTCACAGTATTTTGTGAACATCTTAGAAATTATGGGCGTACTTCTGGGAAAAAAGGAGGGTTTATCCTGATTTTGTGGTTTGTAGTTTATAGAACACGTCTGGTTACTGTTTAGTCCGACGCAATAAAGCAAGTCTTAGCTATGGCAGGATCTAATATGAAGCGTTCTGCCTAAAATGCTGTTTATTCTATCCATCATCCCTGAAGCCATGAAAGGAGAAACTAAATATCATGATGAATTTAATTCTTACAACCATAAATGAGTTTTCAGTTGAGAAACTGATGAGAAAAACTTGTATCTTACCAATGCTGTAAGCATTCTGGGAATTTGTCTGAAACCAGCTCAGCAGCTTTCAGTGGAAATACAGAAGAAGAATACAGTTAATTGCTCATCTTTGCTGTTAGCTAGTTGATCTAAACTAAGCATATTGAATCATATATAATACCAGCAGATATCCTTCTTCCCATTTCTAGTCCTGCTGTGTTGTGCCCAGCCACACTTCTGTGCCATCAGCACTCTGTCCACAGTCACCACGCTCATTGAAGGGATTGTCTTTCAGTGGAAATAAAATATTAGATCAAGACTTGCTTTCCGACTCCAATTGTCTTCTAACACTCTTAGCTCAGTTGAAACACATTTCATTCACATCTCATTCCCGTAAGCCATCCTTATTGTCTTTTGAAGGACTCACAGCCAATGTTGAAGAGATTCTCGGGGAATTTTCTATAACTGTATTTGCTGCCTGTTGCAGAGTGGAATCATGGCCTTGTGCTCATAGAGGTCTTTGCAAATGGAAATGGACATCAAGCATCAGTAAAAGAATTTGACCAAACACATACAGACTGGACACTCAAGAGAGTTGAAAAATATTTAGAAGATAAAGCAGTTTAAATAACCGTATGTATTGTAAAATGCAATTTAATGTCTACACATTTGCATCTGATCTTTTACCAGCTCTGTTTTTTTCTGAAGTTTATATGGATATGTCTGTCTATAGATCCTTCCGTCTGCATTTCTGTGATCCCTTTTAGAACCGACATGATTGACCTTAATTGCTGTGAACTAGCTTGTTACTATCAAGTCTATTTTTGGAAATGGAGACACAGCCGAGGTAAGAGTCTTCTGTGCTGTAGAAGTACTGAAAGAAAGAGTTGGAATCTAAACTAAAACTCACTGTTAAGAGGACTGGTCTGGTGTAGGAAATACCAGCTGGAGCACCAGGGCTGTGCATTGCTGGTTTTCCATCCCATGTAGCTGTGCTACTTTACGTTATTTACTTAGTGGCATAGCTTAAAGCTTGGAAGGTGTTCCAGTCAGGAAAAAGGGAACAGAAAGAGTTTTCTTGATGCATCTGTGCACCCCAGGGCAGTGCAAATTTCTGGATCAGGCCCTCATGTGCAGTGTAGATGTTCCAATGTTAAATGTAATGCACTGCACTATGTCTGTGGCTGATATCTGTCTACAGTAATTCCCAGTTGTAACTAATACATCTTCCTATTTAATATAGTTCATAGGAAAATACCTCCATATGTTTTGAATTCTCTTGCATCTTCACTGGAGTTCTCAAGAGTATGCTGTTAATTTAATGTATGATTTTGTTCCATATTTGTGTCTCGTGTAAGCTGGTCAGTATACAGGCAGTAAACTTGGAATAGCTGAAGTATTAGCATATGTAAGGTTTATTTAGTAAAATGCTTGATAGGGTCAGTGTCCTTGGCTGTATTGTAACAGAAGCTCGCTGGTCTATTAGAGAGCCACAAAATTCAAAATATTTATTTCATCAGTAATCTCCTTCTCAGAATCTATCTGAATAGGTCATTTGCTTGGCAACATCTCTCGTTCCATAATTATTAATTCCAGAGGAAAGGCAGCTAGTGCAACTTGAGATCTCCTGCGTTTTCCTCTGACTCTCCTCTGTTTTCTTTTAAAGGCACAGGCGTTGCACTAGGTACAATGAAGCTGTGCCCTTGCAGGGACAGGGCAGTGCCAGTTCATGTCTATGCTCCTGTTTTGCTGCCAAGGATCTCGGAGTTTAGGAAAATGCCAAATAAAAGACAGTATTGAGTGAGGATGGATATTTAATTGCTTTTACTAGTCTGGGTATTGAATCACAGAGCAAAAGCCTCTTGTGTTTCTTGTTAAAAGAAGAAGTGGATTTTTTCCCCAAATCCATGATTATGCACTATGGATTGGGCATCGTATTGAGCAGGCTGCTTACTGGACTTAACCAGCTTATTTTCACCAGAGGAGCAGGCAGTATTTCAGAAAGGGGGAGGGTGAGCTGCTGAAGGCTTGTGTGTGCATATATAGTTTTAAAGTGTTTGAGCCAGCACAGAATGGTTTCAATGGAAAATGGATAATCGTTAACATCAGCTTTTGTACAGCTGCTTTTTGGCTAAAAGAGAGGTAATTTATATTTAAAGTCTGTGAGTGTGATCCATTATTTTTCACAACAGTGTTTTGCTGAAGTTTCCCCTCTTTGCCCCTCAGATTGTTTCGTTAATAAGGCTACCTCTGCTGTTCCAGCACAGTTTCTTCCTCCAAAAGGTCTGTACCAGGTGAACCCTAAATCACAAACTGTGCTTGCCCTCCGTTTTTGGATAATATTTGTGAATAGCTTACATATTTGGCTGCAGTCTTACTGCCAGACTTGAAAGGATTGCTGCATTACTGTGTTGCACTCAGTCCAACTTGAGATAGGGGCAGGGAGAAGAGCTTTAGCAAATTTTAAGGGAGCTGTAGTGATGTGTGTCCCTCTTTCTGTGCTATGTTAGCAAGCATTAATTGATACAGACATTTAAAAATGACTTGCACAATTAAACATTCATTCCCTCTCCCTCCTAATTGCTTTGGGAAGAATGAATGTAACTAGGCTGGACACGGTTTATTAATTTAGCTTTCTTGAGGGTTTGGAAACTTTTTTGCTATGTCCCAGTCTCCACTAAAATTCTGTATTGTTTTGTGTGGAGTAGCCTGGCTGCACGCACACAAAGCAACAGGCTATTATGCCTCACACCATCATTGTAAGGTGATTATAAATTTAACACCTTAAAAGTAATTTTCAGAAAAGTGAGAAACTTTATTGTTTCAGGTCTTTGGAATGGTTCTGATACTTTCATGCAGAGGTAACTGTTGGTTCCTATGGTATGGAAAGGAAAAAGTGAAGCATTAGACAAATGTGCTCTTTATTGCTCCCTTTTGATGGTAACAAGTATGTTACCATTCAAGAGAAGGAGTTTCTGGTTCTTAAGGCTCTACTTAACTACCATGTGATCATCCTGATATTTTCATTATTAGAGATTCGTGGTTTGACCTCCAGCATCCTATGATGACATTGATAGTGGCATAGTTCAAGGGGCAAATCTTAAGTTGCTGAGGAACTAAGGTGTTTCAGGGTATGTAAGATGATTTGAAGTAGTTGCAGCGTATGTCATCACAGAAACCTTTAAATCAACAGCCTGAAACACAGATACATGGGTTTGATGTTATCTAGGCATTTGAGGTAGCAGCTACTCTGTGGGTTGCTTTTGGTGTAATATTTAGATAACAGGTGATAACGTTTTTAGAAAGATTTTTAAGTGTTACGTTACTTTTACTGTGTTGGACTCAGAGTTGTACATTGATCAGGCTGTAGATACTTTTCATGTAGAACTTTGGGGACAGAAAATGATGTACCTTTATTATGCTTTCTGCAGTCCAGAATGAGAGGTAGGATTTGCAAGACTGTGAAATTTCACAATTTACTGCTTTTCAGAGACAAAAACTGACTTATTGGAAATATTTTTACAGTTAAGACTTTATGCTCCTTGGTGCAATTCTCTGGGACAGAGTCCAGACAGGTGCAAGAAAATCTTCCTTATTTCTCATTTTGAACTCTGAACATCTGTGTATCTAGGACTGCATTTGAGCATTGACATTTCTTTGGGGAGAAGCTGCAGAGAGAGCTTTATTCATGCAGAAACTGTTTGTGTGAATGGTAACAGTTTCCTTGATAGGGAACAACGGTATAATAACATTTACTACATGACAGCAAATATGTTTGGAACAAAAGCGACTGCTGTATCTATTATAACTAGGCACTGTGGAAGAGGAATAAGTCAATAAATAAACATAGGATCATGAAGGATCTTGTGAGCTCTGCAAGACCCGAGGTTAGGAAATGGAACCCTTTTGAAGAGCACAGTTTGTGTTTGTTCGGTTTGTCCAGTGCCAGTCTCCAGTGTTGGAGATTCTGCAGTCCCCGTAAGCAAATGGTGCTTAGCTATTCCTTCCAGTAGAAATCTTTTGTGAAGTGTAATATAGATTTCCATGCTACGGCTTTGGCCCGTCGCCTCCTGTCCAGTTCACAGCAGAAGACTTCTATTCCCTTTTGTATTTTATCTTTACCTACAGACTGTCATCCCCTCTGCTTTTTGAAAACACCACCATTATTTGAACCTTCCCTCTTGAGCTGTGTTTACTAAAGTGCTGGTCACTCACTTTCTCCTCTGGATTGTCTTCACATGGCCCATCAGAAGAGAATAGTGTTGCACTGAACGTTGGTCTCTGCTGTGATTTGCACACTGCCTTCTGCTTTATACTGACCCGTACAGTGTTTGCTTCTCTTTTTAAAGTTCACACCTTCAGTGCTTCACATTAAATGAGATCCACTGTCCCTGCTTGTGGATCCTTGTATAATTACTGCTTCTCCATTAGTTTTTCAGTCTGTGTTTGTGCAGCTGGTTGTTCTGTCACAAATGTAGGATATCATACCAACCCCTATTATATTTCATCCTGCCTCTTCAGACCCTTCCCCAAGCTGTCAGCATATTTTTTTGAGCTCTAATCCTTCCCTTCCGTATTGCTGCCTTTCCCAACTTGGTGTTACCTGTGAATCTCTTTTGTTATCCCACCATCTACTTCATGCATGAATACATAAGATGGAACTGTATTTGGGAAAGATCTTGCAGATTCTCACTCAGTAGGTACCAAAACCCAGCCAGTGAATTACTGAGTAGTAATTAGTAAGTAGTTTTCAAAATAACTTTGCACATCCCTTAGAGTAACTTCCAGATGTCATTTTGAAGTGTCAGACACATTTGAAAAGCCAAGCCAAATCACAGCCACTGCTTCTCCTGCATGCAGAGCCTGTTGGTAGAAGGAAGTTAAAGGGGTTTGACAAGATTTTTATCTTGACACATCCGTACTGGTTTCTACTGCTGTGCTGGGAGGAGTGGGATGTAGGGTGATGCCACAGATGAGTACAGGAGAGAGAGATCCTAGATTCATGGGGCCCAACTCTCAGTGTGAAAATAGTCTTTTACTAGACACCCATTTCCCCCTTAGCTGAGAGAGATACGGAGATACGACAACTTAAGCTTTGTTGTTCTGAGATCCAGTTGCTAAGAGCACAGAGGCTCGAAGTGCACGATCAGAGCGAGTGGAGCCCAGCTGCTGGTATCAGGGGAGCAATAACTGCCTCCCAGTGCCTCCCAGTGCCTCCCAGTGCGATCCTTCCAGATTCAAGATCACTGAGTTGGTACCTTTCCATTTCCTGCAGGAATCTTAACATCTAACAATCAAGGCATGCAAATTCTGAAAACCAGGAAGAAAAATTAGAAGTGAAGTTGCTAAGAAATTTTGAGTCTCATCAGTGATCATTATAGCTTTTTACATAAGAATAGACTTAAGTGTAATGTGAAACACTGAATGTTTAGGGTTTTATCTGCTACCAGAAGGGGAAGCAGCTTGCAAGTCAACTGACTGAGCTCCAGCTCAATGGCATCCTAGTGAAAACATTGTTCTAATGAACATTCATGTTTTAGACTGATGTTTATGAGAGTGAAAGAAATAAATATCTTTAAGTATGTAAATAAAAGCACAGAATGTTTTAAGTAATCCTTAAGAATTTATTTGCCTATTAAAGGACTGTGGCAAGAGGCCATGGAAATACAGTTAGGACATTTTAGACCAAATAATAGCTATATTAATATTTAAATTAGTACAAGTCTTTTTATTATTTCAGAAACAATCCTCACCTCACAACAGTTATTTTTTTAATCTTAAGACAATCTGTAAGTGTATGAGGCTCAGTCAGAACACACTGATATGTATTTCCTAAGGGACAGTGACAGTCAGTCTGGGGCTGACTTTGCTGCTTGTTTCTGCTTTCATTCTTTCTGCTGTGGCTCCTCAGGTGGTAATTTCTTGGTGTTGTTCCAGAGGAAAGAATCTTTAGTTACAAACCTTTTAGAAAAGAAATTTAGTCTCTTCTCTTGCTTTTCCCACCGATGCACATGTATCCTGTGTATAACAAGTATAAAACTTTGTTTAGTTTATACAAGCACAGGTAGTACATTTTAAGTCTGTGTTCATCAAAGTGGCCGTGTTCATGTCAGCATAGAAGACTGATAAGGTTATCAATCAGAGGGATGTGAAATGAGTTCAGGAACTGGATTTTTGGGAAAAAAAAGAAAAAAAAGGAAAAAAAAAAGTGTTTCTAAGTCACTGCTTCCTCTGGAGATGGCAAGGGCAGGGAATGAGAAGGATTTTTGTGGGTTGATCCAAAATTATTCCTTGGGAAATTTTGGCAAATTCAGTCTGTTTAAAGAAACTAAAAGAAAATGCAGATTGAGATAACTGAAAACATTATTATTATTGTCTCTGAGTTGTGTAATTAAAGTAAAATGAAAGTTGATTCCTATATGCAAAAGTTCTAAAAACATTGTGTCATCATTTCTTGTAAATAATGATGTAATAATTTCCATTTTAAAGATAAAATGTAAAGTTTCTTCCTTCTTCCCCCAAGCTAAATAACTCAGAAAAGTGTAACTTCAGAAAGCATTTGGACTTTAATGCAAACTGTACAGCTCAGGGCAAGTTTTGTTTAAGAAAGAAAATAAAGATCTTTTGCCAATCATGTAACAAAATGAGTCAGTGGGAGCTGGCTCATTTAGTCTGGGAGCTGATAGCAAGAAACAGCAGCGTTGTCTTCCCTCCTTCCCCTGCTGTCACTTTTGGCTGCTTGGTCCTTCTTTATCTTCATATTAAAGAAAGCTTAGGGTGCACTTCAGTGAGGAGGGACTTGTTACATGGAGAAGGGCACGCCGTGAGTTTACATGAGGCGAGGCTTTCTGTAGAGCCTTGCTTGGAGTTTTATTAAATATTGGAGATCTGGGTGCTGTACTCATGGGCTTTTCATGACGGGCATTGCTGTGGGAGTTTTTAGTGTTCACATGCAGAGTTCATGTTTTAATAGGAGAGAGACTTAGACATTTAACTTTAAATATGCTTCTTTAAGAGGTGACTGAAAGCTTTTGTCTGGAATGCTGCTGGGGGCATTGCAAGCCTAAACTTGAATCTCCTTTCTTCCCATCTACCTTTGGCATTTATTATTCTGAAACGTGACATGAAGTCCTCCTTCAGTAGAACTGATTTGAATAAAACTGACCAAGCTTGTTGTGGAAAGTCTGAAGGCAGGATTTGAAGGTGTATTTACTAAAGTTGCCAAAATACTGATTTATATAATTTAACATTATTTGACATTCCAAGTTTTTGGGGCTACTAGTGTGCTGATGGAGATAGAATCATATTTCAAATTACAGATCTGGATGCAAACTGAGATTCCAGAGGCCACTAAGGTTCTAATACAGACAAACAGAAATACTCAGTTCTTTCCAATTGTATAGACAGGCAGAAAGCAGTATCAAGCTCCTTCCAGAACACCCCAAGCTAGAGCAATTGGGAATGATAGCTCTCAGCCTCCCTCAGGAAGTAGTCAGCACTTCAGGAGATGGAGCATTTTTTTGGGATTTTTCCAGATGAGAAATTGCACTGCATGTAGCAGGTTTTCATCTCTGATTAGTGCCAGTATAAATAGATATATAAATATGGCCAGAAAAGGAGATTGTTTGGATTAGTTGTTTTTTTTTTCCTCTGTAGTTTTGTCTATAATAATATGTTTCCTATATATTTTAATTTTATTTTTGATAAATTCTGCGTAATATCATGGCAATAAAAGGCATCTTTCCTGAAATCCTAGTAGTTTATCTTATGATATCATCTTATGATACTATTTTAGCTCTTGCTGGATATAACCAGAAACAAAAAGTTTTGAGCTGAAGCAATTGCTGTTTGGTTCTCTTCTGCTTACCTAGCCACATCTGCATAATTCTGATTGCAACACTGCGGGCTGCTCTGAGACACCTCACCAGAAGTGCAGTCCCCGTGAAGCTGCCATCCCCTGCCTGTGCTGGGGGCCAGAGAGGGCAACGCTGTGTGGCTGCTGTGCACTCTGTGAAGTGTGAGTGATGGCTAGTAAACCGGAGAAATGCCTTTTAACAGAGCTTTCCACTGGTAGAGAACTTTGATCTATGTTTGCATAGGCCAGTGGAGACATCCAGTGGCCACTGGCTGACAAATGGTTGTCTCTGGATTGTGACTGCAAACACATGAAAGGCTGATGTGAAAAAAGGCATTTTTAGGAGTTGGAGTTTTTCTTCCCCTTTAAATTCAGAAAAGAGTTCCAGATGCAACACAGTAAAAACCAAGGTCTGTGGAAGAAACTACAGTACCTGGTTATGTCATTTAAAGGGGTGCTGGCCTCGAGATTCTGCTAAACATAAAACTTGTGGCAGCTGTACTGAAGCCTACAGTACTTATTGGTCAGGTCCCCATGCGAACCACTCGGCTGAGTGCTTTGCTGCACTGAAATTTCATAGAAGCACGTCAATCTTTTGCCAATTTTCAGATGTCCAACTGATCCAGAGAGACTCATATGTGTGTGGTTTTATTAATTACTTGTTTCTAGTTGGTTTCTTTTCATTTCGTTGAATAATAATCATCTTTCCAGTTATTTTTAATGCATGACAGTGAATCTATAAGATATTATTAATAGTTTTTTAATGACAGAAGGATTTGGGAGGAATGGAGATAGCAGGAACACTGAAGTAAATGACAACATTTGCAAATTTCTTATTGCCTTAAACACTAATTATGAGGACAAGTTTATGGAACACTGTGGCCTTTCAGAAATATTCTGTTCACTGAAGAGTAGAACGAACTGTGGTATATTCAGGTAAAGGGGAGGAATTTGTTGGAGTGGTATCTTCCTTTTGGTCTCCATACTTGTTAAAACTTATAAGCAGTTTCATTATAAAAGCTTGATTTAAAAAAACATTTAATATCAAAATCCCAGTGCAGACAATATTTCCAATATCTATGAAATTGTTGAGACAAGATGAAGTAATAAACATCTTTATTATATGAGAAAATGAAAAGTGAAAGTAGGGAAAAAAAAAAAGAGTGATGTTCCTCCATCACTGGAATGAAGAATGGAAAATATTTTTTAAAAAAAAATCCGAACCAGAGTAATAAAAGTTTATAAGAAGTTAACAAAACTGAACGGGACAAAGAAAAAAAATAAACACGACCCTTTCTGGTTATTGTCAAGAGATGTTCCCAAGCCTAATAAGGACAAAGTATCAAAAGAGACTCAAATAAAACAGACCACATCACATTACTATTTCTTTTGGAGAGCCCAGATGTAGTTACATGATAATTACTTCCTGGAAAATGTTTGCATATTGTTGTTTAGAAATCTGGCATATGGTAACTGCTGTAAAAAGCAGTATTCCTCTGGCCACCTCAAAAACTTATAGCTATCCATCAGTGGAAAACCAACCTGATTTGGGATCAGTTTTCTCTCCAGGACCTTACAGCCTCCTAAATGGCAAAGCTTGAGCTGATGCTCCGGTTCTGATAACTAAGCCCACACAGTCTGTTAGCCTGAACAGGGAAACCTGAAGTAAAGTAGCTCTGCTTTCTTGAAGGCTTTGTAGGGGATGCGGTATGTTACATTTCATACGCATTGTCCTTCTTTGCATAGGAAGCTGTGTAGACTGCGTTGCCTGTGTTTAGCAGTACACCAACACTTGTCATCCACCCCGAGCTCCACAGGGGATCACTGCTGGATCCGCAGTGTGGAATTGTCACATTTAGGTGTTTCTGGCCTGGTGTGTCACTCTAAGTCTACAACGGAGCTGCCAGCTTACAGCCACAACAATGTGTGAAGGGACCAGACTTCTGCTGTGGTGTACTGGACCTGTCTTCGTTTCCCCGTATGTGCATGGGTCTTGAAGCTCTTCCTGTATGAAAAGAAAATCTTTCAGGGGCCTTAAAGATCATGTATTTTCAACCCCCCTGCACTGGGCAGGGACACCTTTCGCTAGACCAGGTTGCTCAGAGCCCCATAGCTTCTCAGGGCAACCTGGGCCAGTGCCTCACCACCCTCACAGGGAAGAGTGTCGGTCACCTGCAAGTCTGTTGCTGAAATCCCACCCAATCCCAGCATTGATAAGCTTTAACTAAAGGAGATGTTACATGGATTGACATGAGCACATCTCTTAAAAGTTTTTCCAGTGTCTGCTATGCTCCATTACACTTCCTGTAAAGCAGATTCATTGCTTTTATGATGAGTAAATACTGAATTACAGCCCATGGCAAGCTGGGCCCTGAAAATAACTGAGCTATGCAGAGACAACTTGTTCCTGGAACAATTGCTTCTGACACATCATGGATGAGTGTATCTTGGCTCGTTATGGAGAAGCACTGAAGTTGACTTTACAAGGCAGTTTGCACACAGAATGAAGCCAAATTTAAATTTGCTTAATCCTATAATGTAGTATTAACATGATATTTGCTTGCCAAGAGTGTGCATGCCACTTCTGTGTGGGCACCCTCAAGGCACGTTTCTCAAATTGCACAGCTTGTTATTAACTATTTTTAGATGTTTAGGCAAACTTACAAAAACTGACAAATGGTAAAAGCATTCTGTAATGTTCCGTGGACAACTAGAACTGCTATGTAGATAACAACAGGGAGTCTGGATCTCCCATTAAATTGAGATTTGGACTAAGGAACCATCAAGGAGGTTTTGCACATTCCAATCTCTACCTCACGGCATGGGGAACGTGAAATTCCTTTGTTGTATCATTTATTCTGATTGCACCTACCGCCAGCGTTATCTGTGGCAGGAGATTCAATGTGCGTGCTGTAAGAGGCAGGACGTGCTCCAAGCAGCTTGAAGTCTCAGGAGCTGAGACAGGAAGGGAGAACTTGGTACATTCTTTGAGGACAGTCAGTGTACGGTGTCATTTAGTTTACTGATAGTTCCATTCTGATTTGATTTGGGTATTATTTCCTGGGGTTTTTTTGGTCTGTGGCTATTTTTAATTTCCCTTTGAACAACTGAATACATTATTTATCAAAGGTATTGTGGTTGGAATGCTCTTTCTTCTGACATTTTTTCCTAAGAATATCATTAGATTGCAATTCCGTGCGCTGGCAAGCTGCCTGCCGAGCTCTCTGTATCTCTTCAAGCTTGCTGCGGAACAGCTCAGTCACAGCCTGGCCTCCTTATCCACCATGCCCATGTGCCTCCCCACAGTCTTTCCTTGGGTGGGGGGTTTATGAGGATGGCAGAATGTGTTGGAAGAGGAAGCTGAAGGAGGGCAAGAGCTAACATGAATCCAAACGCCCTCCCACACATGCAGGTGGAGGGGTCAGGAGGCAGAAGGCCTGAGTGGAGAGTGGGACACTGGGTCTGTGCAATGCTGAGGGGTTCTGGACGTGTGGAGGGCGGAACGCGTGTGGCCACACAGGGTCACTGACCTTGGTGACCGGCCGTGGTGACCGGCTGTGGTGACCGGCTGTGGTGACCGGCCGTGGTGACTGACCTTGGTGACCGGCCGTGGTGACCGGCTGTGGTGACCGACCGTGGTGACCGGCCGTGGTGACCGGCTGTGGTGACCGGCCGTGGTGACTGACCTTGGTGACCGGCCGTGGTGACCGGCTGTGGTGACCGGCCGTGGTGACCGGCCGTGGGCTGTGCCAGCCCTGTCCAGCCCAGGGAAGGCGGCTGGAACTGGGGGACTGTGCGTCCCACCGTGCCACTCCAGGGCCCCTCAGCATGGCACCAGGGCATGTCAGCATAGTGCTGACATTTGAAAGTACTCTTTCTCAATGAAATGCGAGCAGGTCTGTTCACATACTCCTGCAAATAGGAGTGTTTCTGAAGGGGTGACTTTCTGCCTTGTTATACCGTGCTCGGTTTCTAGATTTACTCTAGGTGTTTTGTGAGGACTTTAGTTTCTTACACTTTAATTTAATGAAAGGGCGTGGGATGAGGGTGAAATTGCACAGAGGGATGGGCGCACAGAGGGGCTGATTCGCCCGGCGTGCCAGGCAGCGGCTGAGGGAGGGCTCGAACGCCATCGCTGCCGGCACCGCCTGGCGCTCGCTGGGTCCATTACGGCCATGGGCTCCCTCAGGGCTGAACGTGCTGGGAGCCGGCGTGGGGAGGGCTGCGCTCCCGGGGAGCGGCTGGACCCGGGGCGAGAAGGAGAGAAGAACGAGGGTGTGCAGTTGCAGGCAGTTTTCGCTTGTTTTACTCTCTCCCGGGAGTTTTCTCCCTCAGGCCACGCCGCGTTTGGCCCGTGGCCGGTGCTGCTCTCGCCGTGAGGCGCCCGGGCCGGGCCGGCCTCCCCTCATGGCGGTGACACCGCCTGGGGCCGGGAGCGTGTTGTGGGCTCGGACACGCCCGTGCTTTCCCTGTCGTGGGATTAAAAGATCAGGATTGTTCTTTGAGTGTCAGCCTGTGAATCCCGGTGGAGGACACTTCCTCCCTTGCTCACTCGTGCTTCCCAGCGGGCATGCGGCTGCTGTTCCCTCTGCAGGGCCTGAGGAGAGGCCTCAGCCTGAAATGCTGCTGGAGTTTGAACTCCAGCCACTGGTTGCAGCGTGATAACACCTAAATTCCTCTTTTCCCCTTTAAAAAATGTGTGGATATGTTTAACAGTTGAATTTCTCTCCTCAAACCTCTACTGCACTAAAATCTGCAAAGAAATGTGTTTATATTTGTGATTTAAGTTTGAGCAGTAAAATCAATCTTAGGAGAATGGTGGAAGGTTTTCACTGCAATGTGTGCTCTGTGATGCATAGCAGGTGCAGTCTGAAACGTAATGTGAGGTCTCCGTGTCCTTATTTGGGGATATAGAAGGTGGTAGAACTGTGCTGTGCTTTAGCATACCTGGCTTTTATTCCTCATAGGGAAAGGTGGAAGGTAAGTTTCAACAGAGGACTTGGAAAAAAAACTGGCTCCCGAGTCTTGCAGTTTGGAGAAGACCAGGACGTCCCTGAGGTACTTAAGGCTAGTTTGGTAAGGCTGTTTTAAGGAAAGTACTGATTTTTTGATTTAGATACTTTTTCAGTCTTGTAAAATGAAGACCAAACATTACATGTTACCAGGATTGTTTACTAAAGGCACCTCCTTCAGTTAAATCATTAATGAATATGTCTGGCAGAACCTGTGTGGTAACATTAAGTTTCACCCAAGTTCACTAGTGAATAAGGTAGGATAAGGTGAGATTTTGCACAAAGACGTGGTTATGCTAAGGTGAGCATGTGACTAAAACCCAAATACACTAGGAGGTCATGTTAAACAGTATCTGTATGATGAACTGTCCTAGTAACTGTGTCTCACTTTAAAAGAGCTGAGGGTTTTTTTGTGGAAATGTGTCTTCCTGCCGGGTAGTTGGGAAGGCCTTCTCGGAGAAGTGTTACTGTATCCCTGGGGGTCAGATAGATCCTTTTGTAAAGTCTGGGATCAGATGACATGGTACTCAAAAGTATGGCCTTTGAGGAATCAGTCGCCTCACAGCTCCTTGTTTAATTGACATTTTATGTCCAGTTGCAAAGCCAATAGTGCAGCTTGACCTACCACCTAAACTGTAAAACCTCAAGAGCTGTGGCAAAACACAGGGTAAGGGAGGTTTTATTTACTAGTGTGGCATCTTGTTCTACATGGGAATTCTAAAATGTGTTTGTTCTGCTGTAATTTCTGCATCTTACACAATAATACATAATGCTTACATAAAATCCTTATGGGAAATGCCTGTCATTCAGCAGGGGCAATTCAGTTAACAGATCTTGCTCTTCGTAGACAGGTTTTTTTCGGCTCTTTCACATTTGGGGATGTTGTGTTTAGGCAGTGTGATTGGTATATGCCTCAGCAAGGCAGTACCTTACAGGTGCTCATTGAAAGAATCTGAATATCGAAGGCCAAAGGGTTATAGGGTATGTTTGTTGTTAAGGCCTGATTTGTTTGGTTTTTTGTTTGTTCGTGGTCAGAGACAGTGACTGTTCTAATATTTCTTTTTGTCTGAGTGGGAACAGTTCCTAATGAGAAAGAATGAAACAAAGAAATTATGAAATGAGAATTATTTTTTTACACAGCAAGTAATCTCTATTGTGCTGCATTAGCAATGCAGTAGGCTGACCTGTCACAGCAGAAGTGAAGGAAGAGAGAGGTCCAGGAAAAAATATCGTGCTTCAGCAGGTAATTTTTTCATCTTTGAGTAGCACGAAACTTTTACTGGGATCTGGAAGGCCAGCTGATAATTTCAAGAATAAATATTTTAAAGTATCAAAACCATATGGGGGAGAATCAGTAGAGGAAGAATATGGGAATGTGAGGCTTCAGGTCACTGAACTTAAGAGAACCAACATAGAAGATAAGGACATTTCAGAAACCCTAAATGGCTTGTTTGACTCTCCAGAGGTGCTGCTTGATTGCTAGCTTTGCATGTTATAAAAATAGGACACTTTCAGACATAGAAAAGGACAAGTTGACTTAAATTGCAATGAATTGCTGAAACTGGGTTATATTTATTTGAGAATTCAGAATATAGTTATGTGTGAAGTGATGAAGCTGCTAAGAATAATGCTCAGTTTATCATTAAACCTAACTGTTACACTTGGAGATTGAACTGCAGGAAATACCTCCATCCGAGTTTTTGGTTTTTGGTGTTTGTTTTTTTTTAATAACTAAGTGAATTCCTTGGAATGATAAGCTAGTGAATCTGAAAAAGAAAGTAGCCAATGGAAGAATAACTGCCTTGAACATGGCGTGCATAGCTTCTGCAAAAAACCCCAAACTAGGTAAACAGATCTTTGACCTCTCTTAGAATTAGTAGATGTTTTTGTGGAGTTTATCAGAAGATTGCCAGATGTTACAAAACATGATGTATATGAGTGGCAGTTAAATGAATTCAGCTGTGTGAGGGAAAATCTAAGATCCAGAGTTCAGAATTGGTCTGCATTAATCCTGTGTCTGCACAGGGGGTAACTGAAGTTGAGCTGAAAGTTTGGTGCTTCTACAGAAAGCAGTTGTTTAATATATATTTGAAGTGATTGCATTTATTTATTTTGGCTTTTTGTTATGTCTTAGCTGGAGATTCAAAAATACGCTGAAGTCAAGTAGAAAATCCTGTGAACACAGTGTTTTAGTGTTAAGCAAAGGCACATAGCATTTCCTTTGACAGATTAAATGGTAGGTTTCAGTTTCAGTATAGGGAATGATCTGAAGCTTGATGAAATGAGAGGAATTTTAGTTCATTATTGTGGCAGCAATGAAAGTATTGTCAAAAGAAAAAGGATTTCTGTTTGGACCTCGCTGCCACTGTTGTATGAGTGCTGCTCTTGGTTGGAAAGGAACGGAAGGTATTGTTATGTCAGTTAGCAAATGGGGGTGATAAGCTGTGAGCAACTCTGACATGACAGATAATTTGCAACAGAAAGGCTCCACAAATGTGTTAGCAAACCTGATAGCAAAGATGTGGGGAGTGTTAGACTGTGTCTGCTTAAGGAACAGATTTTCAGAGGAGAAGATAACACGTCTGGCTTCTTGTCTTTAGTGTTCCTCTCACCCAGAGTTCAGTGGACCGATTTCCTATTGATTCTTGTATGTGAGGAGAAATCATGGGGTTTTGAATAATAAGGCGTTTTATATATTCTTGAAAATGAAAGATTTTTTTTTTTTGTAGTGGAATACAATGAAAGAGTTGTGTTTTTTCAGTGGAATAGCCACTCAAGGGTAACTTGTAAAAATGAAGAGAAAAAACAATAGAGTTTTTAAAAATGCTGATCTATCTTGTTTAAAATGTTTCTCAGTGCTAGATGTTGTATGCTTAACTTACCTGAACAGACTGGAGACTATAAGTGAGCCTGATTTGATGCACATCCCTCTGATTACGGTGTGATTTTGCTGGCACTTCGGAGTTATGAAATGCCATAACGTGTTATTATGCTTTAAGAAGATTAACTGGGCAATGTTTTTATGAAACTAGGAATACTCTTGGTCCTTTAGGGAAGTGTCAGTCATTAACAACTCAGGTACTGTTTACACTGTCATAAGGTGTGTTGGAATGCTTACCTTGGAGTTGGTTTCTCAATCACCGCTCATTTGATGTGGTCACTCGCACTGTTTGCGTGTTTGTTTCTTCCCCTCAGACCTTACCGCTGGTTTAACGAGCTTTTCCTTTTCCAACCTGCTGCTGTGCACTTTGTAACGGGGCCTTGTGTGTGTGTCCACAGTGAAGGGGAGTCAGAAATGCGAGCTGAACTGCCGGGCCATCGGCTACCGCTTCTACGTGCGCCAGGCAGAGACGGTGATCGATGGCACCCCCTGCGACCCCAACGGGACTGCCATCTGTGTGGCAGGGCAGTGCAAGGTAAGGCAGGGGCTGCCCAGGGTGCCTTGAGGCTGCTGAAACCTGAGCAATGCTGTCTTAAACTTACTTCTTTTTTTTAATTTCTTTTTATTAAAGTAGATGTGAAAAACATTAACTTTTTTTATTACAGGTTGGTTTTTTTCTTAACTAATGTTTGTGTTTACTGAGAACAAGCTATGGAATGCTGAAGGGGTGGATTCAGGAGGTGTTTTAGCCACAATTAAGGTGACTGCCAGTGAGCTTTTTCCACATATTTGACTTTCTACAGAAGAGGTTCTTTGAAAGAATCAGAACCAAAAGATTGAAAGCTTAAATAAGAAAGAAATACAATATCTTTCTTTGATTGAGTTTTAGCGTGGAGATATTTTTCAGTCTGCAACAGAATGGTTTCTTTTGATTGCTTTAGAGCTGCTGCTCGTCTGACTTTTCTGATTGGGCCATGTTTGCCTCAGGTCTTACTGGCTCTCCATTTACTCAGCAGTGATGTTCTCTTAGAAGACACTTAAGTGAATGGTTACTTTTCATGAGTGCAGAAGGAGCTGCTGTGTTGACTTTTTGCAGTCTGCTGTGTAGATTCCCTTTGCAATGAATAAATGCACTTTTTGCAAGATGGTAGCAATTTTAAATAAAATGTTACAGTGTTTAGAAAAAAAAAGTTTGTAATCTTTCAAAGTTAGTGAAAGAAATAAATTCCTAGCGAGGGGCATTTGACGCTTGGCTGATATTTCCTATATATGTTGGCAAAAGATGCAGAAGCGGCTCAGATGTGACTCATGAACTCAAATAGGGAAAGGTCAAGTTCAGTTTAAATAGTTGGTTTACCAGGGGAAATCACTGATGAATACAACCTTGTCCTCTGCATGTCCCAATTCCTCTTACTTGTGCACATCTGGACAATGCCATGCTTGTTTCTGTTCTGTGTTTCTTAGTGCAAGCAAAGCCATAGCTTTGAATTTCCTTTGTACATGATAGATCTGGGTGAAGGTGATTGTGCTTTAAAGCTTTCCTTGATCTCAGACCAATTCAGAAAGGGCCAGAAATTTGTTTTAATTGAGGTTCTGATCTATGACTTAGAAAACTGATAATTGAGTTGTGTCTAACAGATGTGTGGTCTCTATCACCCTCTGTTGGACATTTTTTTGCATTACCAGAACAATAATATCCTGGTGTTACAAACCATTATCTGTTTTGTTCCCTGGACCATTGTTTTTGGTTGGTATTTTCAGCTTACCTTATTCTTAGGAGAAAAAAAAAGATGGAAAATGCTGCTATAATAAAAATTACTCAGAAGTGTGAGATGAAATAGTCCTTTAAAAAAACTTAAAGTGAGAAAACCCAACAAATTAGGGTATTTCATCATAAGAACATGTTGTCTGTGACATTGTAATAAATGGCACATATAATAATGCAAGTACTACACAAAGAGCTCACTTGTCATTGAAATGATTGTGTATTTCCTGGTCTAGACTAGACTCTGAATCCTAATGAAATAAAAAATTCTTAAATTAATTAAATATTTTAAAAATAAAACTAGGCAAAGGTGGAAGAATGGGGTGATATTCTACCTATGCAGAATAAGGAAGTAGAACACTGATCTTGATAATCAGTTGCGTTACTTCTGTGTGAGTTTGGTTTTCTGCACACTGGAACAATATTATTTCTGATGGATTTTGTTAAGTGAACAAATGTTTTCGCTGACAGTCTTATTGAGTTCCACTTTTGTTTTTTAATAGTTTTTATTTAGTGCCACAGCTAGTTATTGCTAATACATATGCTTTGAATATGTTTCAGTATTATTGAGTATATGTTGGTTTTTTAAACACATTTGCCACTCCTCTTCTAACCCTACATTTTGACAGTGCTGTTAAATTGAAGAGTGACTACAAATGGGACTTCCTTCACCTTGCTCTTTAGTCAGAAGTGTCTGTTTTCTTCCTTCACGATTTTTTTTTCTTCTTTTGTGTGAAATGAGTGTATCCTTATATTTCTTCTGGAGACAGTGGGTTGGTTCTACTCAGTAACTTTTAAGCTTAGAAGAAAAATGCAGAGAGAATACTGAGGAGACTTTAATAAGCAAGCTATGAGAAAAGAATGTTCTTAATAATTTTGACCTTGCCCATAGATTAGGGAATGTGCCTCTAGGGCAGCATGTTGCATGTGTTTTTGCACGTGTCTAGGACACTCCTACTAGCAGAAGTCTTCCCAGTACCTGGGCAGGTGAGAGCACCGACTCAAGGTGGTTTGGGAGACAGAAAAGGTCTTAGGGAGCTGTGAAATAGATTGGTTTTGCAGAGATGGTGGTTACCACGTGGGGGCGCGCTTTACAAAAGGATCATGTAGCGCTTCGTCCCGAATTCTGTTTGTATGGGAACTGCAGATACCTCTTAAAGGTGCCTGAAACAACTGGATTCTGTCTCCTGATTTTTATATTACATTTTCTCTCGCATTGTGGTTTGTTTTCATCTTCCAGTTAACTTCTGAAGTTAATTGAAAAATATCTAAGCAGTTTTAAAATGCGCGCAATGAGTAACTTCAGTAGCAAAATGATTGGTAATAGATATTTTACTTGCCTAAAAAAAAAAAGTGCATCAGATGCTGCAAACTTGCAAACTATCTAGGGAGGTAACTTGTTTCAGCTATAGGAAACATAGCCAACCATGCTAAATCTCCATCAGAAAAACATGATGAGGCAAGGAGCTCCTATTTGGAACTGTGCTGATGTTTGCGAGTGTCCAGGCAAGAGAACTATACATGACATTATTGTTTTAAGTTAGGGAACTTGTAATGGCTGTAGGATCAGAGTGGCAGAGCAGGATGATGAGAAGTGTGTACTTTCAATAAGTTAGGGTTATTCTCATGACTGATACATGTTGGAATATAGAGTAGTCCTATGGTTGTCTGTAAGGTTACAGAAGCTGTTTTCTGTAGGAATCTCAACTTACTTGCGCAGTGTTGATTGCTTACATTGAAAAAAGGTCCAGGGTGGATTCGGAGTTTTTCTGTGTGTGCAGCTCTTAAAGTTGGAGCCAGACTTCCCTCCCTTCTCTGTCCACTTGTGTTTACTTTGTAGGTTCTTCTGTGTGAGTACCCTGTGCAGTGCTAGCTTCTGTGAAGCTTTTCTCCTTTTTCCTTTGGCATTGCTGTGTTCTTTTTAAATCACTAGTAACATAAGGAAGAACCTGTTCTCTAGATTAACAAAGCAGAAGCAATGGCACATAGATACCTATATCTGTCCTTCCCCTGACTTACAGAAAATGTTTGTGGTTGCTTGTTCATCTTGCTTGGTTGTATTGGAGGAGGGTGTATTCTTCACTGAAAAGGAACTTTGTAAAGCTTTCTGTCATGAGATTGAAAGAATTGGAAAGCAGCCTGAGAAACTGTACCCAATGAAACATGGTCTGTGCACCAGGGGCGTGCTCTGGCTCTCAGCTCTTTGGTGTTAGCATTGCTGTTTGGTACTGGGGAGCACAAGGGCGAGTGACGAGTGGTGTCAGGTATTGTTTGTGTTTGAGAAGGACCAGTGTGAGGAACTGTTTCTGGTTACTTGATCTTACCCTAAAAGTTGGCCTTGAAACAGGGAATAGCTTACACTGTTTATGCCATGGGATGTTGAGAAGGTGCATTCTGCTGAGAATTGTCACCAAGGCTTTCCCCGGGATATGACTGCACAAAGGATATGCTCTGTGAAAGTGGAAAATCAGATCACGGAGCCCACGGCATTCAGATGCTGAAATGCATTGTAGAATCAAATGAAAATTAAATCTCTTGTTTGTTCATATTCAAGGCTTGCTTTTGTCTTACTGTTTTGTTTGGTTTTTATCAATAGTTGCTGAGGACACAGTGGTTTGAGCTCAAGACCTTTTTGACAGATTAGGTGGGATGCATTCAAAGAGGCTCATATTGTATACGTAGCCTCTGTCGATGGCTTTTTCTTTCAAGGAAAAATGATTGCTCTCTAAAATATGCCCTAAATGTGAAAAACTATGGTTACAGTAAAATGTGGTCTCCTCCTTTCTGCTTTTTCATAGATACCATTGTAATTTCTTGGCTCTTGGAAATAGGACTCTTCATTGTTTCTCTTCATAATGACTTGCTAATGCCAAGCTCTGCATTGGGAAACACCTGCTGGCCATTAGTAAGGTGTTAATGGAAGAAACAGGTTCCTGGGAGCTAAGAAATAACTGCTTGTTGCCACTTCTTCCCTTTATTTGAATAGTTTTTGTTAAATGTTTTATAGAGTGAACCTCTGCGAGATTTCTTGACTTCACTCTCTATAAAGGCTTTTATCCTTCTCCCATTTATAAAGCAACACTAAAATTTTTTTGGCGTATGATCTTTGACCATGACCTAACTTGTTTCTGATACCTGATACACAGGAGGGGCAACCACTGCATGTAAAAACAGTGAAAGGATAACTTTGCTGCCTTTGAATGGAGCTGAATCTGATGTGAAATCTGGTGATAAAAGGTTGTGAGTAGCAAATGTTCAAGTTCAAACAAAATGACTAAGCACTGGATCTGTATATTTGTTCTTTTCCCATTGTCCTGCAGCCTCTTGTTCTGAAAAAGGACCTCATAATCCAAAGGATGGAGCTCCTCGTTCTTCCATGGAGCTGCTGTCTGAATCTATAGTTCTGCATCTTTAGTTTTGCTATAAATGACCCAGTAAAACAGATATCGGGATCAGATGTTGCTTACAGTGGCATTTAACATTTGAAAAAACACCAAACGAAACCCAAACCAACCTAAAATGGTATTACAACGTATCTTCATTCTGAAATCTTTTAAACTGCTTTTAAATGGGCTACATAGCATGTTGCTTGGAAAATGTTTGTTTTGCTTCAGTTTGAAGCAAAAATAGGTGCTGAAGTGCGGCATAGAATGGCTAATCCCGATTCTGATTCTCTCTCTGCTCCACTCTCTGTTTCTGTTCTCCTGTCAAATGCGGTCAGTAATGTCTAATCTGCCTCTTGGAAGCAGCTTGAGATATATGAGCAAAGTAAGGGAGTTTTGTGCACCTTTATTTTGTTCTTACTTCTGCAGTTTTTAAAACAATTTTTTTTTCAGGTTTGGATGTCTTTATAAAAAGGTAGAATGTAATTCTTATCTGCAGTATGCCTTTGACTTCATAGATTGGCTGAGAGTGTTAGAAAATACATACCAGCTTTGAGCTTAATTATATCACTACAAAAGTTGTTCTGAACGCAAATGCTGTTATCTCTAGCGATTAAGTGACACAATTAGGGAATTAATTATACTTGAGGTATGCTTCTCTTTGAACTAGTTTGATATATTTAAAACAAACCCAAAGTAAACCTAAAAAATTTAAAGTTTTCAGGAATGCTGGGGATAGCAATGAAGTAGAAAATAAAATAGTGAATGTTGTTGGGCCTTGGTCTTTTCCCCGATTAAACAGTTTGATGTATATCAGGTTGAAAGTGAAGCCGGGCTTGTTTATAAATAATTAATTATTCCCTAGGTTGGAATAATCAGATGATCACTCCAGCTTAGTTTTAAAGAAACAAGATACAGTCCTGTGGTGCACTGGTATAAAAGGGTCTGGGAGTGTTTATGAAGAAACATTCAGTAACACACCAGTCCCTTCACGTGGTTGTTCATAAACCTGAACTCGTGATCACTGCTTTTTCTTCTGAAATACTGGGTTTCCGTGATAGAGAAATTAAGTGTAGACAAGAAAAGAGGAGTTTGGATAAAAATAGAAAATAAATGCGATCTCAGCTATTCCTTTTTCTCAGTCCCTTGCCGAAGTATTCAAGAATGCCCTCTAACCAAACAAGCTATGGCAGCCCATAGTAAGATAGTTTGCAGCACTGTCCGGCATTCGCAAAAGAGGAAACCAGTGAAGAGCTGTGTGCCCTGTATCATGGTTGAGGTGAAGGGTCTGATGGCATGTCTCCTATGCAGAAATTACTAAGTTAGAGTTAATACCTTTTAAGTAACCAACAGAACTAAACCTGTTTTGTGTTACATTACAGCAGTTCAAAGAGGAAAGAAAAAACCACCAAGAAATTCCAACCAGTTGAAATACATTTGATTTCAATGAATGTATGGGAAAGCAGTTGCAAAAAACAGTCATGTAGCTAGTGCAAGACCCCTCTTCCGAGGTTAAATAGCAAAAGGAAACAAAGTAATTTAGATTTTATTGTAAAGAAACAAAGAGAGGTGCAGCAGAAGTAATGTTCTGAAACTCCCATTTAAGGGATCTGTTAAACACCTGGACAAGCAAGCAGTGGGGAGAAAGCTATCAAGAAGGGCACTGGCTTAATAAATATTCATTCTTGTTCTCCTATTAGAATAGGGGTGAAAACTTTGCAATTATTCCTGAAGTATAAATGATACCTTTTGCTGTTAATTGGCTGAATTCTGTTTCTCGTGCTAGAAATGTTCAAACCATTTGACTTTCAGCATCTCATTGTGGTGATTAACTTGGGACTCCCAAAAATGGCTTTTAGATTCCTCTCTGCACAATGCTTAAAAAGATCCTGGCACCTTGGTTAGATGCCTGAAAGTAGAGATTGCCAGCAGACCCCCTCAGACAGGTATCAACAAAAGGAACATCTGATTTTGGCTTATTGTCTATGTGTTCTGTGGCAGTAGAGGCTCCTGAGTGGGCAGCATCAGTTTTGTACCATTGCCCCAGGAAAATTCAGGAAAGGGGAACTTGCTTAGTGCAGGGGAGGTGTCATGTCCTGCACAAAAATGAAATGGAAGAAACTGCTCTTGAATTTATTGCTGTCTGGTAATGTTTATACTAGAAGACTGTCACTGTAAACAGTCAGAAATTATTTTATCATGATAAACATAAGAAAAGCAAGGGGAATAAAAAAAAATTGCACAGTATTAGAGCAAACTTGTATGGTATCACATATGTCATGAGAATTTTCATTTGGTTGTGTGCTTTCTCTCTGTTTGCTTGCATGGTGTCTGTTACTGGAATTTAACCTGCAGTAGGGTTGGAATGTGCAGTAAAATTTAAAGTTATTATACATTGAGAAAAAAAGACATGTATGCTAGAGACAGCTTATTAGCAGATTGATGTGGTCTCATGGCAGGTGGGGTCATGAAGTAGAAGGGAGGCTATTTATGAACATTTGTGGGGAAAAATAAAGGCTTGCATGTGTGAGGATTTATGAGGTGAGTGCTAAAACAATAATTGAAACAATAAATGGAATTAGTATTTCATTTTAATTTGATTTGGTTTTTTGCTTTCTCTGTCACTTTCAATCCATGCTGCCTCCTGTGATGTCCCTGGTCTGGAGATCAGGTTTTTTTCTTTGTTTGTGCTCCCTTGTGCTAGCAAAGTGTTAGCAATTATACTGTGTTGACTAGTGGTATTTCAGGCCTCATCTGAAAGTCAGAGTTCTTAGAAATGCAGTATGGAAGTGTATTTATTGCTGAAGGTTTGTTCATCTCTTTTTTTTTTTTTTTTTGCAATACTCTGAAACCACCTGGTGAGAGGTGAGTATTGGTAGTATTTTAATTATTGTTACTACTGATAAATCACTGATTAGATGAAAATTTTATTACGATTCAGTCATTTCAGGAACTTCAGAATTTAGGCACTAGGATTTTTTCTTTGTTAATTATAATAAACTATCAGAAGCCAGTAATGCAGAGGTCTTAGTGAAAATGGAGGAATTTTTAGAAAGCAATGAGCAGCAAAATGCTGTCTGACCTAAGCTGATTTTTACTAAGGAGCCGAAGAGTAAGTTAATGCTTAATTTTGTTTTGATGACTTTTAGGAGCAAATTGAAAATGCTAATAACTGTAACAGAATATTCCAAAATACCTATTATTTAGTCAGGAAACTGGAACAGCAATCTTGGAAATCTACAGGAAATTAAGTATTTAGGCTTTGTTTTCATTTAACTACATTATAATATTATTTTAGAGCCTGGAAAGGGTCCAGTGTGTTTTTAGGCACTTCTATTAAAACAAAGATTACAGTTTTGATAGACCGGGATAGGCAAATTTGTCTCATGAATAAATAAATCCTTAGGAAGAAGGTACATATAGACTCAAGTTCTGTGTATGCGTCTTATTTTTCTTCTTATGCAGCACTTGCACACACAGATATAGATGCACCCAGAGCAAAGAGCTGAGGAGCTGTTCTGGTTTAAAATATGCCTGAAGTATTGACTTACTGTGTCAAACCAAAGCCACGATAAAACTGTAACTCTTGAGTTAGGAAGGTGCCATTGTGTCACTCTCTGATGGAGAGGTTGAGTCCCTGGGCTAAGTAGAATGCCTGGTTGGCTGCTTCTAAGAGCTGCTATGGATGCAGATCCCAATTCCAGCCAAAGTAGCTGGGCTGTTCTGCAGTGGATTTCCTGTGGGACCTTGGATATTTCATTTAACCTCTGGTTGTTGTTAGTCTAGTGCTGAGCAAGGGTACTGAGTGCCTGCTGGGAGTGCAGTCAGGACCCAGAAGCTCTTCTTTGGACTCTGTAGCCCTGTTAAGAACCACTTTTTTTAACCAAGGTGAAGCCTGGTAGTTTTGTGACTTCCCTCCCTTGGGTGGCTTGCTGGGAACTGGTTCTCATCTCTTCCATATGATGCATCTTTGTCCCAAATGTGATTTTAATGCCCAGATTCTCCATCTCAAAATGCGAATGATGTGGCAAATCCTTGTTTCATAGGATTAATGTGATTTGTGTGTCCTAATGGCAGTGAAATGTACTTAAGGCTGAATTTACAGCAGAGTGTTGTGCTTCACTGTAACAAGCTGGGGTTTGTGTCATTTCTGTATGTTTTGACCATATTCGTCTACAGGAAGTTGTGTTTTGCCTTTCAGCCAAACAAAGGTGTGGGAGAATATTCTCAGGGAGAGCAAGAATCTGAGTCTTAACCCTTTGCTGAGACCAGAGTTTCAGTTTTGATGCAGCAGCTCATGTTTACAAGATGTTTACAAGATACAATTTAGTTTCACAGAAGTCTATGCAGAGTTCCTTCAGTTTAAATTTCACATTGGTTAAGCTTTCACATAAGGGTTTTGAGCTTTTCTCAAAAGTTCAGAATAAAAAACTATCCTGGATGCCATCTGGTACCACCTCAGTGTGTGAAATTTAATAAGATTAGAGATTGTAAAATGGTGTACAGCTAGATCAAAATGAGCTTGTTCAAACTTGGTTGAAATAGAATTTTTAACAGAACCTGAAAACAGCCGGATTTTCATATGGCTTCACACTGAATCTGCCTCTACAGTTCTCTTTCTTTTTTTCCCCCACAACTGCCAGGATGTCTGACTTTTGAAGTCCTACAGAGTGGAGTCACATGAATGTAGGATAATTTAGTTTTTCGTTTAAAGGAATGTAAATTTCCAGCTTCCATGTTTGCTGAGAGAAATCACAAACTGACAAGATCATACACTTAATGGCTCAGACTTCACAAAACCAGTGAGGTGAGGTGAGCTCAAAACCTTCTTGAGAAGGCTATTGATTTGCAAGCCTGTGCCCTATTTTGGCATCTCAGACATTTTATTATTGCAGCAACAGACTTTTCCCATTTACAGAAATAACGTCAAAACTTGAACAAAACAGAAGTGTGATGGCATTACATAAGACTGACATATTTAATCCTTTTTATGGCCACAGGCTTCCCTGCAGTCACAGGAATATACCACGTTCATGCTGACGAGGAAGCAATCCAATTTTCTGGGGTTCTGGCAATATGGTGTCTTTGAACGAGAGCATTTATACCTTGTTCAGTGGAGTCATCAAAATGCTTGTGAATAACTTCCCGTTCCCTCTCTGTAACACAGACACCTGATCTGTTCAAAGTCTCTTGTAAAAACCGTCTTGAGCACATGCGTTAAACTTGATCGATTTTATTTTAAAAGTATGGTGCGTTTAAATGTATCAATAATGTTTGCCACGTGACATTGCTGGCTTCTAGTTTGAAGCAGCTTAATGTGGCATCTAAGTGCATTTCATGAATTGAAAACTTGGCCACGGTTAAAGCTGTGTCCACAGTCAAGCGATCCTAATAGTTCACTGGGCGTGTTTTAGTATCCTTTGGCTTGGATGTAGCTTTTACAAATCCTGTGAAGTGGAAATCAGAAACATACATAGAAATGTATCTCATAACAAGGAAAGATAAATTTGAAACAAAACTCTGTTTTATTCTATAAAATACAAAATGTTTTTACAGACACTGCCTTTTTCTTTCCATACTAGAGCTGTTCCTATAATTGTAATAACCGTTGTGTGCCAGGCTGTTGACCTTGCAGAAATCAGAAATGTCAGACTTGTTAGTTACTGATATTGGACTGTTGGTGATGCTATTTATATGTGGTCTGGCTTATTCTTATCAAGGTCATGAACACACAAGGTACTGTGGTGACAGAGGTGGGAACATGCAGATCAGTTTGGTTCCTGTGTAAATATGAAAAATATCTGCAGAATTCTAGTGAGCAACTTAAGAAACTAGTTGTGACTAAAAGCAGTCCTCTAGTCCCAAACTTTTCTGTGACAGAGGCACTTTCTTTCCCTTCCTGTTCATATTTATTCCCTGTATCCCAAGCTGTAGAGGGGGGTGAGCCTTCACACACAAGTATAATGGGTTTCTGTAGATGTTTCAAGTGTGCCTTGGTGGTACCTTACAAAATGTAAAGTGGAAGAATTGCTTAGCAGAACATTTCTGAAGGAGACTAAGTTCCTGCTGTGGTGTGAAATACATGTTCTTGCAAAGCAGATGCTTCTTCTTCAACATCATCTTGACATAAGATTCCAGTAAATGAATGTAGTCCTGCTTTCCTAAAAGGCTGTTTCCCACCATATCTGTATGACTGATTTGTACCCTTTAGCACACACAGAGTTTTACGCAGTTTAGTAGAGTGGAAAGTATGATGAAAAGAGGAATTGGAATTCTTTAGTTGTTATTTACTTGGTGCTTCTGTTGATGATATTCAGAGCAGAACCAAATCTAGACAGTTCTGCCATGGATTTGCAGTCACACAGGTAAGAGATAGCATTCTGTGGAGGAGATAATGGGTGACTTTGAAGTCTTACACAGCTTGGGTAGTATGAGAAGGAAATGTTTGTTTCACACACCCGTGCAGTATGTGCAGTACAGCAAATATCTTGAAGAAAACATGGCTTTAAATCAACTGCTATTTGCTAAGGTTTTAAAGTATTTAGGGGTTGGATGTGAGACTGCATTATTGCAGATTACCCAGAAAACAGTAACCACCCGTGGCTATGATGCTTGTTCATGTCAAGTAGGAAATAATGCAGCCTGGAATTGCTGCAGCTAGAGACTCGAGATAATAGGTTTGCCTTCCATTTGCTGTGGGTGGAGGGTTATACAATTACTGTAGTTCTGTTCCTCTCTATTAACATTACATTTCAGTAACTAGCTGTAGCTCGAGTATTGATTTTACTCATGCTAAGAAATGAAGTTTCCTTAAAGAAATCAACCTTTTGAAAAAATGTAATTTTTTAGAATAGTGCTCTTAATTTTTCCGGGAGCTTTCATGGTCTAAAACAACATGAATAAGAGGCAGTGACACTGTTCCCTTGAGGAAGAGAGGTAGCTGAGGGAGGAAAATTGACTAAACATACTTATTAGAAGAGAATCCAGGTCTGCATCTCAACAAATTCTGTAGCAAATTTTTAGCAATTTCTTTGCTGCTGAAAGGCTAAAATTAATTTAGGCTAAAATTAATTAGTTCCATTGACTTCCATGCTGGAGCTTGAGATAGTGACCTTATGAAGAACAACAGAAAGATAGCTTGGACCTCTGATTTCTCCAGCTGGTCCATCAGGATTCAGGAGACCTTTTCTGTTGTTCCTGAGGAAGTTGTCCTTCAGTAAGAATCCTCCAGGCAACACATTGATAACACTGGAAAAGCATCTTGGGTTGGTTGGTTGGTTGGTGGTTTTTTGGTTTGTTTGGGTTTTTGGTGGTGGTGGTGGTGGTTTTTTTTCCTTTTGGGATGCATTTAATGGTAAATTGTTCCCTTCTTGGCAGCTTCTTTGGAAGCAGGCAAATTTTTAGAGTGATGATGTCTCTGATGAAGAGAACATTATTTTAGGGAGAAATAGTGAGTTTCTTGGAGCTACCAGCAATTCTGTAAAAATGAATAAATTTTGTTCATGTCTTTGAATTCAGTGCAATAAAGGTGCATGAAATTTTTCTGAGAGCACTGCTAGCTAGTGTGTTACATGACTTCAGAAAGGATGGGATTCGATGTAGGTTTTTGGGCCTACCTCCCCCTGCTTCTGGTGCCATTTGCCTTTAGTGATTCAATATTGCTTAGACATATTTCTGTATTTTAAAGACTACATTAAGCTGTTTTGATCAACACTTGAATCATCCTGAGGTAAAAGTTCTACATTTTTGTCTTACTGGCTATTTTTCTTCAGGTGATTTGGGCCAGTTGTACCCTACATGCATACAGCTAGGGCTTTATGTGAAGTAGAAATGTAATTTTGGGTTTCCATAATTTTCAGTACTTAAATGCAAAGACCAGGATGTCTGAATTTACCTCAGCCATTGCAGAACATCTCTTTGGGTTTTGTGTTGACAGACCAGATCTCATTTTGTTATAGTTGTGTATGTGACCAAAGCTGAAGAAGAACTTGGCTGACCTTTCCCGCTTTTTTAAAAACAGAAGTCCTCACATTTATACAGTTGTTTCATGATATAAAATTCTCATAAACAGTGCACATAAAGAAAAGTTTTATCTTATGTAGTAAAATTGTAGAAGGACTGAATGTGAAATATCAAGAGTTATGAGGGAATAGGCATTCACTAAAGCTTATTTAAATGCAATGTGAACACAGGCAAATTGGACCCTAAATTTTGGGTCTTACTATTAAAATATTCATCTCAATGTTTGCTGAGAGGGAGGAAACAACTTTTAAAATAGATTCAAGTGGTCTTGCACAACCATTGAGTATTATAAGGAAGTGTGATCTGGTTGTGCTGAATGGATGAAGTCCATATGCACTGAAACTGTATTAATGTCTGAATACCCAGCATTTAAACCCTTCAGTAGGTACAGTGGCCTGCATGGAAGCATCCTAAAATATCTGTATTCTGTAAGAGTGGAAAATAGTTGCCATAATTGTATATGTCTCCTACCGTGGCGAGGCTTCATTTTAAAGGGATTGTTGCAGTTTATGTTCACATTTCAAGAAATGGGGCATGACTGAAAAGTCTTTGACCTGTGGAAATCCTACCTGCACGAGGATATTGTTTTACAGCCTATAGCATTTTATTAAAACAAATAAATTTTATTACTGCAAGATTTGTTTGTTTAGAGTTGGCTGTATGTGGCAGATGCAGTTTATCTTACGTGCCTGAAGTTTGTTAAGTCCCTTTGCCAACACAAAGTCCCAGTGTGATGGACATGACTTCTGAACTCTGGAATGTTTGCAGTGGACTCCTAAACTGTTCCAAGGTCACTCACCTCTGTTATGGACACTAATGAATTTGTACAGCTACTAAGGCTAGACTGGAGCTTGGAATTGCTTTCGTAGGTTTGTTTCCTCCCTCTGGTGTATTTATAAAGCTTAAATTTCTATTTTCTAGGAGAGCAAGACATTTTTTTTTAAAGTGACTGTTTTGCAAGTAGTACCTGTACATTGCGATATACATCATGGATGCTTTACTGCTACTGTTTGTGCTGACGGAGACCAGATACTGGATAAAGCCAATTAAACCAGTCCAAAAGGAGATCATAAACAGCAGTGTTAACTAACTGCATCTTGCTGGACTATAAAATGCTTGACTTCTTCTGTAGGGCTTTTTAAAATGTGTGCTTCCAGTTGTTGTTGCTTAACCTTTAAATTGTACCAGATACTTAAAGCAGTGTGTATTTCTGTACTTTTCAGGAGCCATTACAGCAAACTATGATGTATTTTCCGTGGATCTAATGTATTAGGAGTTTAAAGTCTTGTGTTTTCGTAGTTATATTAGTGAAAACAGTACTTAAGAAAAGCTTCAGGCTTATTTTGCACTATGAGTCATTGTTAAAAAATGGATTCATCTTATTTGTTTTCTCCTGCAAGGCAGCTTTGCTGAGAAAAGTATAACAGAAACTTGATCCCTCAGAAAATGTGTTCTGTTTAGTTGTTCTCATGTTAAACTTTCTGGTAACCATTTTATAAAACCAAATGAAAATCTTATCTGTCAGGTGTTTGGTCATTTGAACTGTCATGTCTAAGTGCCATCCTGAGAGAGAAATAATTATTCTTGTCTTATGAAATAGAAAGCTTTTGGGTTTGTTTTTGTCAGAACCCTATTATCTTTATCTACCCTGATTGTTAGGAAGCATGAGGAGCACTCATCAGTCTTGGAAAAATCTCACTCCTCGTTTATTTTTAAATCATCTTAATAATATGAATGTAACCATTGCCACTTCATATACTAGAGACTTCGGCTGCCTTTGCCACTACTCTCTTTTGCACATCAGTGATGCAAAGGGGAAGAAGTCAAAAGTCCTCAGTTTCACCATTTGCACTGTGTTCCAGCCCTCAAGTTTTTCTGTGTCTACCTTGCTATAGAAGTTTAAGCTGCAGGACTGAATTCTTGATTACAGCAGTGCACTTAGTTGAAATTATATCCCATATTTAGACTTTGCATACGTTGTTCTAAAACTATTTAATATAAAGTTCAACCCAATAACAAGAGGGGGAGGTGTCAGTGCTTAGCAGCATTGGACAATTGTATTCCTTAGTTATTGGGTGAGTGGTGAGAAGCAGCCTAAACACACCCGAATGAAATGCTTGCATGCTTTTCTTTTACTTATGATTTCCAACAACTCTATCAAATGCATGTTCCTAAAAGCGCTCAGTTTAGGTCTGAAAATATCTTGGTAGAATTCAATGACTGGATTGCCAGCTAACTCTGATTGTTGAGACTTTCTGTAAAGAGAGTTAAACAAATCGTTTGTTATGTTGTGCGTATTTCCTAGAAAGCTGCTGTGCCTTCTTACAGCTTTGCTGAACATTTGTTCTCCATTCTGCTTTTTTCCTTTTTTAAGGGCTTGGGACCAGGCCAAAGAGCACAATTATGCTTACATGGACCCTGATTTTTAAATGCATGCCTAACTAAGCAAGTAAGCAGTCCCATTAAAGTCAATGGGATTAGGTGCATACTTGGAGTTAGGTGCAGGCTTAAGTGCTTTGATGAATTGAAGCTTTACTGACTGACTGAGTCTTGTAACACAAGAAGGCGTTTCTAAGCACAGATATACTAATGAAAATGCTTAACTAATGTATCTCACATGGATACAATCAGAAATACATATTTAATAGGGGAAAAAGTTACAGTAGGTTAAAAAAAATAGTTAATGACACTAGATCCTCAAGGAATAGTGCCCGCTGCCATTGTACTGAAGCAGGAAGTCCAGCACATGCTGCATTTTTTGTTTATTTTGGTAGTAAAGAATTGAAGCCAACCTAACACAGAGAGTTGCAGTGGCAGTAGCTTATCATGTCTTGAACAGCATCATTCCAAAATCTGGCAATTACTCACATGGGACTTTTGGCTCTGTATTTTTACTGGATTACTGCAAACTAGCAATTTCCTTGAGTGATCTTACTTCTGAATGTAAAATTTTCTTTGGCTTTTCAGTGGTTCCCAAGCAGAAATCTGCATTCAGGCAAACAAAGCAATGCTGTAACTGTTTTCCAACAAAAAGAGAATTAATACAAAATATAAAGCAAATAAATCTGTTTCTGAACTGGAGCCTTTGAGAGAGATCTCACAGCAGTGTAGTGATCAGCATATCCTGGGACAGCGAGATGAAGTCATCAAGGCTGCGTTCATTCGCAGTCAAACCCATGCTTGTGTCTTTTCTGGACCAAGGCCTCGCATGCCAGTCGGCCCTCAGCTTTCCCAGTTGTGGGAGCTCACCTTTGCTGGCTTTCAAACAGGGTCACATGTTTGCTCTGGTTCTGCATGGGCGGGGAAGTACCTGGCTCTGCCTGGGAGGGGAGAGCCAAAAGCCGTGACAGGACAAGGAAAGCTGCTTTATCCCTGCAGCTTCCTGCTGCCTGCCACTCTCTAGGAGTAAAGCAGGAGCACTGACCAGGGCCACAAGGAGGCTGTGGGCAGGTGAGGAAGGGACCCTTTCTATCCAGGTTGCTCAAATAACTCCCCAAGCAAGGATGTAAGAGATATTTCCATACTCAAATTTTCTCCGTTGCCATGGCATGATCAAAATAAATATTGTTCAGATCTTAACTCATATGAGCATTTTAAATCTTCAGTCTGTACTTGTGCACAAACTGTGAAACCAGTTGATCTTTTCTTAGTCTTTGAAGAGTTGATTTTTCTGGAGACCCTTTCCCCCTTCTGACAAGCCCACTTAAGTAACTGCACAAGTTTACAAGCAAAATCAAGGAACTTTGCAAACCCCTGGAAAGTCTTTACTGGTCTCATGAGGGCAGTGGGCTCTAGTTTGAGAACATCTGCTGTACACAGTATCAGCTATTATATAATTGAATGCTTTTCAGATGCCAAACTGTCAAGTTTTTTATTCCTGCTGTAACATAGAGTTGTAACTAACAAATAACAAGCTGAAATGGACTGAATGTTATGATACTGTTTAATTGCTCTTTGCTGCTGTTTCTGACTGAATTTTTCCTTTAGGAAATAAATATTCCTTTAGGGAATACATAGGTTTGTGCTAAGGCTTATGAGAACAAAGATGTGTGCTGAAATCACAAGGTTTCTTTTTTTTTTTAAAGTGTTTTCTTGTTTTGACTTGGGGACTTCAGAAGTTTAGGGAAATGCATGAAATGAAGTTTTTGGATTTAATAGTGAAGCGTGTGAGTTCTGTGTACAGCAAAGAATAAATCACATGTTTTACAAATTCTTGGATTGTGCTTCTATATATTTGTGGAGTGTTAAAGGTGTAGGTAAAAGATCATAGGCAGATTATTATTCCCTTCACATACTCCCAATGGGACACTGCCAGAGATGAATCTAAAACAGTGAGTTTCGCAAATGTACCTGCAAAAGTAGCATCAGGTTTCAGTGTTCTGATAGACCCAGTTGTTTTTTTCTAGGTACTTTGTGTCATATACTTGTGCTGCAAAACAAGTAGAGCAGATAAAATTACGTCTGTAGGGGTTTTTTTACATGTCTGAGACTAGAATGTGTAAAGTATTCTTTTTCATTTTAAGCCTCTCTGTTTCCTTAGAGCTTTTTTTTAATTGCTACTTTGGGTTATATTTCTGATAATATTTTTAGAACATTATAATTTATCTTGATAGCTTTGGCCCAATAGCTGAGTAATTTGACATCAGTGTAGCTATTTGGTCTTTATAAATGTCTCCTGTCTTAATATTCTGACTTCTGAGTTTTTCAGTAAATCGGATTCAATAACTGCAGCCTTTTCTCTTGGAATGGCATATTTAGGATTCCTGCTGCATTATTCCTAATGATTTTGATGAAAACCCAGGAAGTCTGTGATCAGTCTGTTTGTTCATTACAACACTGTTGGATAAGTCTGTTCCTCTTGGTCTTACCTGGTGTGGTGGAACCCACAGTATGATGTTCCTGACTGCAATGCCATTTTGTAAAAACATTTTGAGGTGGAAGAAGAGGGAGAACTGACAATACTATAAGAGTGGTAAACTTTGTAATAACCTTCTGCTTTAAAAACCTCCAGAACTTAATGGATGGTCTGAAAGCCAGAAGTCAGTGATGCATGCACATTTGTTGAATTATTTTTCTTACACTAAGCATAGTATTATACTGTGATTTTGATGCAATGAGTATTGAGTTTGTTTCCATGTCCTGATCCAGAAGGTGATGTGGTGTCTCTGCAAAGAGATTTAATTCAGAAGCTTTCTTTCCTGTGTTTTTACTTTCTTTTTTTCCTTTTTTTGTTTTAGTCTCTTGTAAGATAATAATTAAATTTGCACCCCTGAGACTGAGGTATGCATATGACATCCAGTCAAAAAATTTTCAGCCAAAAGCCTCAGGCGCTCAAATAATCTACTTCTAGCTTGCTTTGAAGTAATCTTTTGCCATGCTTTTTGGCAGGCAGACACAAGGGTTTTTTGGCTCATGCTCCTTGCCATGCAGAAGCTTTGTAGCCACATGATGCTGATCCTGAGCGTGCCTAGTACTTTGTCTCAGAAAGGCATGGGGTCACACTGTTAAATTTTACACCTTTCACCCTTGCTCTGTACAGGGAGGTTGGCATCTGGTGAGTTTGAAGGAGGACAGAGTGAGTTGCATCTGCTGCAAAGTATCATGTAGGCATTTCTTTAGAAGTAACTGTATGGAAAAAATTGCCAAATGTGCCATCTATGGCTGTAAGGCAGCTCGGTGCTCAGTGGAAAACTGTAAGCAGGAATCTTTGCATGTTGCTCCGTGGTGTTTGTGTTGAGTGGGTGCACTAATTTATGCAAATCTTTTGTGGAAGTTTTTACCAGTAAACCTCTGTTTTCACATGGCGGACGATTATTTCAGCAGCTGTGCCTAGGGCTATCATCTAGAGAATATTATGGTTCTGAAAACATTTTAGCATGCCAGCCTTCTACTCAGGAGTAATTAATTTCTGTAATAAGGTTTTAGAAGGCTTAGTTAGTAGTTTACAGTTTACTGTGTTCAGATTGGCTTTTTTGGAATCATATGAACCTCCCAGTGACTTGAGTCTCTGGTTAATTCCTTGGCACCGTTGCCAGTGAACCTTGTGTGGAGAAACCTGACTCCTGGCACAGAAGGATTGTGTATCCCAGAGCTGGTACAGCTGCACAGAGCTCAGGTCGAGCAATTCCAGCAGGAGTGACCTACATCGCTGTTTACAGGGCTGGCTCAAAACCCTCCAGGGGCTAAAGTTACCCGAGAGGAGGAGGAGGAAATTGGTTCATGTGTTCTCTTCAGTTTTAAGAATGCTGTTAAGGAAAGCTATGCAACCTACTTGCAGGGTGTGTATGTTGGAAAATAAAACCCCAGATATTTTTCAGACTTTTACCCTGTAGCATTTACTGCGTGCTTTTTTATGTTGAGGACTCTCGACAGTTGGGTTTTTTTCCTTTGAAGATCTTTTTGAAGGACAAAGAAAGAGTAAGAATTTGATTGCATACAAAATGTAAAATGTCATCAGGAGTTCATTTTGAAAACAGTTGCAGACTTCCTGCACAAAGTCTTTTCTCTTTATCCTATGGAGCATTTCTTTTTCAGTGCTATGCCAGCTGTAATAGCTCTGGGCATAACACGGGTAAAAAGTGGGAGATTTTTGGAGATGTTCCTTATGGAACAATGGTGGAATCCATTTGCCAACACAAACCTGACTCAGTAGCTGTTAGTTGAGCTTGTCACAGCTAAGTTATGTTCCGTATTCGGAGCAGATTCCTCAAACACTTCCTCGGGGGTCTCTGCCTTGCGCAGCAATGCATGTGCTGGTGAAGACCTTCAGCAGCCTGGGAGTTTGGGGTCCTAAAGTCACTGCTGCTTGCTTAAAAAAAGTCTTCCAAGTACTTCCTCATGAATGCTTTGTTGGGATTTTGAAATATTGAACTGAATTGCTTGCTAGAAAAGTAGTTTACATTTGTAATTTAAAATTTTTTATTTATTCTCAAAATAAAAAAGTGCTTACTCTCCGAAGAGTAGCACTCTCAGACGCACGTCAGAAGTCTAATGCTGAATACAGGGAACAGTCGTTTTAGAGAAAAGAATGCTTTTAGAGATGTTTTTACATTTTTGTTGCTTTATGGGGGAGATTTTCTCAAAGCACTGGGAAAGATGAACACAACAGATGTGCCCGACTTGCACTAGGATCTGTCGTTCTTTTGCACTTCAGGTGCTTTTGAAAATTTCCCCAAGGGCAAAGTGGGTTCTTGACTAAATGGATTTCATCAACTTGTCTTTGGATTTGCTAAGAATTGAATATTAATTATTAAAATTTGAATGTGAAATTCAAGATGAAGTTTTAGTTCTGGAAATCTTTTGTAGCAGTGCCTCGTTTCATGAGCAGATCTTTTAGTGAATTGAAGAAACTCGGATCTCACAGGGGAAGCTCCAGTTTTCTGTTTGTCCTTATCTTTGATGTCAGTGGCACTCCCTCGAGGGTTGTGAAGGAAGTACACTCAGGAGCTCTGTGGGTCAGAAGTGCATGTCCTGATTCTGATCACTGTCACTGATACACCTCTGCTCCCCAAAGAGGTCCAAAGGGGAAGGGTATTTATATGGAAGTTAATGTATGTTTATGAATGTCTTTTTCTGTAGTCGTTGCATCTGCAACCTGTGTCTTACTGCCCAGGGAAAATGTTATTGCCACCCACAGACTCTGTCAGGAAAGGATTAAAAGTTCAGGAAAACAATGGAAAAGCCATAGCATTTTTAATTACTAGATAAACTACAGATCAAAGCCATTTATGATTATAATGCTAATGGAATGTCATTGTTACAGTACTTGTGTCATTTACAGAGAGAGAAAACCTCTTTTAAAATCATCAGTAGAGAGAGCCTGGCCTTGTTTGTTTGTAGTTGGCCAAGGTGTTGTTACAGCCTGGTGCACAGTTTTTGTATTTGACATTCTTGCTTAATAACTAATTTAAGGTGTTCAATTGAGTTTTGCAAGTATGTTCTTTTATTGTTTTATGAAGGGCGGTTCTTAAATACATTCTCTCATTTTCCATTTTAATTTTTTTTCCCATTTGGCAAGCATTTTAAATCCTGAGCTGAATAATTTTATATAATCTCTCTCAATATTTCTTGAGATAATCACTTCAAAAGTATTACTCCTGATGTCTTTGCTTGGATACAAAATGCTTGTGGTATGCAACTAAATGGATGTTATGTTCCTATTTCACAGGATCCTGAGAAGGGGCACTTACCTGTGGGTTCACACTAGAGCAATGAGAGTCTGTCTCTAACCCATTTAGTTCCTGCACCTTTTTTTGTCATCGCACTTGTCTTCCAGGATCCCATCTCAGTTAATCATGAGTATTAGTCAGGCTCCTTCTCCTCCCACTCGACACACATCTTTTCATTAGCAGCAGCTTCCATTCCATTATCGAGTCTGAGCTTCTGTTACTAGCAGAGTGTTACCCCTGCTGCAGTAGTTGTTCTCTGGCCTCTTCTTCCTCCTTACTCCTCATCACTGCAATTTCAAAAGTCCTCCAGGAATGTTTTTCATTTTAGCCAAGGGACCACACAGCTAGAAAAAAATCTCCACGGGGAATAAGAACATAGTGCAAAAGGAATATAATCATTTGTTTTGCCATTTTTAATGGCCCTTTTCTGTGCACACTTAGGTTTGGCTGGAATGTTTGTATTTGCAAACTTACAATGCAACTGTGCCGCTTCTTGCCTTTCCAGAATTCCAAGACATCCTTTATTGACTGTTTTCTGTTTCAGGGTCTCTTGTGTCAGAGGATGGGTAGTGGATACCTGCATGATCATATTTTTATGTAGTAAAACTGGTTAAAAGGTTATTACTCTATAGACAGCTAGTCTGTTCATATACAAAACCAACATTGGGAATAATCTGTAAAATATCTTAACCTAGCCTGGCCTTGGGAAGTCTAAAGCATTTGTTTTTTTGATGAAGCAGTGGATCCATTAAAATGCAAAATTTTTACTAGCTCATGACTAGCTCAGACAAGCAATAACTTACCCAATGTTTAAGAGTTCAATTAAAAATATTTTAAAATATCTAACATTTGTTGCATTCTTACTGTGTTTAAATAAGCAGTAATGACATCAGATGTCAGCCTGAATTTATGACATTAATTGCTATTATAAGTTGCTCTCATGCTCCGTATATTTTCCATACTAATCCTGACTTGTGGTGCTGGAAACTGAATGAAACTACAGTTAGCTGTTAAAACTGTATAGCCAAAAGCAGAAACCTGATTGGTATAAGACTATGCTTTATAAATACTTGCCCTCAGCTTAGAAACCATGTGGTGAAAAGCCCAACTTTTGATAACAAGGTGAGGAAAATGCTAATAAGAAAGTTTGTATGTGGTAGCCCAATCAGTGTGGGTTAGAACAAACAAAAGTCATGTGCCTGAGTTAGCCATTTGCTCTGTCAGCCTGACAACAGGAATGTCATCAGTGTAGATTTCTTAAACTTAAACAGATACTAAATTGTCCACAGTGTTCCAAGTCTCTTCATGGCTGGGCTCTTTGCTGCTTGATAAGTCAACTGAATTTAATTTTCCATGAAGTGAAGTGTCTTAAATGTGCAGTGTTGTGCTCCTTCCATTAAATCAACAACTGTCCCAGTGCTGTGTGATACTGTGTAATCCTGTGGATTTCAGTTGAAAGGTTGCCTCATTTTGGCTCTTCAATTGATCAGAGCTTGATGTTTGTGCCAGATTTTGTTCTGTTTGTTGGATAAAAGAATGTAGAACAGAAGACAGGAAATTAACACAAATATCAGACTTACTAAGGAAAAGAAAAAGTTATTAATGAATTCACATCAACCACTTAATTACCCATTAAAATCATTGGCATAATTGTTCATACGATATTTGTAGAAGCATATTCTATAGACATTCAGTGACATCTGTCTGAAACGTGCCCTTCCTTTCTTCAGCTATTACAAAGAACATTCTGTTTAACTTTCATTTTGGTTTGTTTGCATAGTGACAGCAGTCTAAAATAATTTCCAGCTTACTTGCATATGTATACTAAATTTCCCTAGTGTCACCAGCTATTTGATCACAGAATCGTGGTAGCTGTCCTTGACAAATAGTTCATGCAGAAGCTTATCTCAAGCTGTGTAATGTGATTTTTAAATCAATCTCTTCAGTTTTCTTGGTTTGTACAGTACATGCTCTCAACAATATACATTATTCTGCACATACAAACTGTCGGCTTTGAACGTTTGGAATCTGTATTAACTTTTGTGTAGGATTCAAAACGTGCCTGCATAAGAAGAGAACTGAGGATCACCAAAACTGTTTTAGTAAAGAAGTTGCTAATAGTTTTCTAGAGACTTCTAAGTGGTAAATGATTTTTTCATATTGTTTTGAAAGTCTTTGCAGAACTGTCATTATTGCAATTATCTGCAAATAACTCTTGGGCTATAAGAAACTCTTGCAGAAATAAGCAGCCTCCATGAGCTGAAAGAATATTGTACAAAAGTCACGAGGACATTTGCATGGCTCTCTAATAAGAAAACAGACACATAAGCAGTAAAGACCTATGGAGGCTTTTCTGTTATTTCCTTGGCAACAACTGCACAAAGACTGTGAAAGAGGGAAGCTGTCACTGTGTGTGTGGGATCTAGGAAACTTTTAAAACTTCTGCTTCTCATTTCTCTCTTCATTTAGGGATTGGCCAGAAGGAATGTTGAATGTAAAACCACTGTAACTTTAGAAGTGATGATTGGAACTGCATCTTCAAATCAAACTATCACAGTCTAGTAGTTTTCTGTCTATGTTAGATTTCTCTAAATTTCTCTAATTCTCTAAATTCACTAATATCTCCAAAATTGTGAAATTTGGTCTTCATGCAATGCTGGTCTTAAAATTCAAACTCGATGTTGAATTATAGTTGTATATGGATGTCCATCTAGGAACACAGACAGCTCATTTCATTTGTGCTTAAGGCATAAGAACCTCACTTTTCAGAGTCCCCGAGCATTGCCATAAACACAAGATGCTCATTAGCCCTTCTCATCTGGCACAATGAAGAGAGGACAGAGGGAGCTTTACATGCTGTATAGCAACAGAACATGAAGCTTAACAGAATTGCTCCTCAGTACAGCTGCAGTTCTTTTTTATTTTAAAGCTAATTTAAGACAAGCCATATTTAGGGAAGCCAATCCCAGATCCTCAAGTCAGAGGCTGAGGAGGCACATTTGTAAAGAGTTGTTTGCCTCTGGCTGAAAAAATACTGGAGGTAGCTGCAAAGAAAGATTTAACTTCTATAATACAGCAGTTTATAACAAGTATTAAAGGCCCTATGAGGAATAGTTTCATACCGTCTGATTGTCGTGCCCGACATTTTTATTGCACAAGTGCTTAAGGTGCTGTGCTTTTGCCAACACACAAATGAATTCTTTCTAAGATGTTTGCTAGAGGATGTATGGTCAACGTCCTGGTAGTTCACGTGCTTTTACTGTGGAGTTTTGATCTTGATTTATGCAGTTCTATGCCTTCATTTTTAAAATACCAGAACTGTTCGCTCAGTTTGCTGTAAGATGTTTTGGTTCTAGTGGCGAACTTGTGCATTTTATTCCAGTATGTGTTTTCAGGAATGAGTATTTTGTATTAGTTTGAACTCTTTAAATCACTGCAGGCACACAGAATATTCAGTGTTTGCTCTTCTATGAAATACTGATTAGAAAAACAATGTGTTACATAAAGATCCTCACTTTCATGTCACATGGTGGCCAGACACAGCAGCTGAAAGCCACATTTAGAAATGAAAACATTTTAATATAGTGAGAGTCGATAGACATGCATCAAAGTGAAATGTTATTTTTTTAGTGATCAGCAGGCTTCAGACCTCCCAAGCTAATCATAAACTTTCCAGGCCAGTGCAGCTAATTTGTTCTCTTATTGCCACTGGCCTCCGGCTCCCTTTCCAAAGGGAGATGTCACACTTGCTGCTAGCTAGAAAATTAGCAAAAGGCCTGCTATTGGTGCGTCTTAGATGTATTCGTGAATAGAACGTGGATGAGCTACCCTTTCCTTCTCTCAACTTACGTTGCACTGGTTACAGCAACCATATGTTCAGGCCTCAGCTCTTCCTCTAAATCATGCCCTCCTTTCTTCCTGGAAATGTTAACCTGGGAGAATAAAAGGGGGTTTTGTGTATTTGTCCAAGCTATCCAGATGTAGAACATTATGCCCAGTGTTACAAACCAGTGAATTTCTACAAAGTTACACCAACCATTTTGACTTGTGTGGAAAAGGCACTTTGAGATGCAGACCAGGTATTCCAAAGGACAGCTTAAGATGATTAAGGTTGCCAGATTGCATCAAGTCAGTCTGGTCAGATCTTCTTTGAATTGGCAGATGCTGTTTGTCAGTGTGTCAGCAGGCTGGAGTTGAACAAGATACAGACCCTAGAGGTGCTGGACATTTGTAGTTCTCCAAGAAAAAAACCCCAAGCAAATGGCAGAATTGGAAATAGCACCAACCAAATGAAAGCCAGTCTGAATCTTTGAGCAGGTGAT
Organism: Mohoua ochrocephala; assembly: GCA_013398855.1. NCBI lineage: Eukaryota > Metazoa > Chordata > Aves > Passeriformes > Acanthizidae > Mohoua > Mohoua ochrocephala. The sequence goes on along the minus strand of VZTA01009240.1, from coordinate 449,069 downwards.
GGTCACAGTTTGGCCCCTCTGCTGACAGAATATCCATTCCTCTGATACTTTGGTAGCCGCATCTGTTACTGCTTACGTGTTAAATGGAGCATCCCTGCGTATCCTTTCCTTTTGAAGCTTCCTTAAAGAAGCTTTTTATCATCATGACTTCATTTTTTTTCTTCAGCATTCCCATGGCTGATGGGTGCAATGAGCACATTTTAATCAGTTAAAGAAGAAAGCTCTCTGTGTAGCGTGTGCCTATCTAACACTCTAGGTTCAAAGAGCAGATGAGTGTATAAGTTGGACAGAGGACCTTGACATCAAGTATTAGAAGAAAGTGGAATTCATCACAGATAGAAGTATAGAACTTTTATTTTCTCAAAAATATTTCTTGAGTATCTGTTTAAACTCAGACTCGAATGGAATTTTAGTTGTAAAAGGAAAAATTATCTACAAAGATGGACTGTAATATGATTTTAAAGATTTTGATTTTGCTGTGGTTTCTTTTCCAAATGGAGACAGAACCAGGTACATTTTTAAGATTTCATAGCCTGTGATATGAAATGATAGGGAAATAATCTAAGAATCTTAAGATTGTGTCTGCAGAAGGTGTTACAGAAGAGTGGAAAAAGTAAATTCAGTCTATTTCAGAAGTAGTGTGTTTATACTGCTGCTGTTGTAGTGGATTTAATTGTGTAGAATAGGTGGGTTCACATGCTCAATATACTCCTGAGAATTTCTGTATTCCAGTGTCTCCACAGACTAAGCATGTGTACGTTCAGAGTAAACACTGTGTGATGGATGTGAGTAGTAATAGTGGTGGTAAACTGGGGTATGCTAAAGCCTGATTGACTTTATGGCAGAATTCAGAATTAGATGCAGAATTGTCATGTGTTGCATGAAAAGTCTCCTCTGGAGCAAATTCATTAGACCTTAATTTCATGTAAAATTAAAAGTTTGCATTTTTTAAGCATAATTCCGTCCACTCTTCTGAACTTGAAAGTAATTCAAAAAGAACTTCCAGCTCAGAAATTTGTTGCAGATCTGTCAGTTATACACATACTGTACAAATTATGACCAAGATGGGTGCAGCATGCAGTACATTCAAAGGTTTGACTCCTACAAAAATGTTCTCCATAGCCTTACTATAACCCAAGTAAAAACAAAGCTACCTTAAAATAATTTTTCAAAACTTTGCTGTGGTCAACTGATCAGTTGATACAGTTGACAAACTAGTAACAGTCATTGCAAGCAACTGTTAGCTGTCTTTTCTCCTTGTGCTTTAGGAATTACATTGATGAGTTTGACTTCAAATTCTTAGTTGCTTAAATGCAAGAAGGGATTTTACTTTCAGCACTTTTTTCAGAATCACACTTCTGACCATTTTCTTTGTCCCTTCAAGTGTAAGATGCACCATCCTGTAACTGATGGAACTATCCTGTTGGAATGTTAAATTAAGCATAATGGAGATGTCTTTTGGATTAAAAGTCTATATATTCTTCCAATTAAAACAACGTGTTAGACTACTCGTAACATAAACATGCTTAGAGAAGACATTTGTTAAGGTAGTGGTGTCTTTGTGTTGTTTTTTTTTTTCAGCCATATACTGGACAGTCCTTGCTTCCCCATTATTGTGTCCAGTTGAAAAAATAGGGTTTTAGTCTAGAGTTACCCTTTACGGTGCTGCTGTGGAATATTTGCTTGTATATTTCTGTAGGGTTTTTTTCTTTTTTCTTCTAATTTTTATGCAAAATGACCAGGTGACATCAGCAGACTTTCTCAATTTTAAAATTTGCTGGGAAAGCTATATTTGATTTCAAATCTGAACCTATCCATCACTTTGTGTTCCCATGTAAGTACAAGTTGTTTTTGTAACATGGCTATTGTGTGAAGGTGAAAACTAAGTACTGCTGTTGGATTCTCCACGCAGGTCTGTTTTGAAAGCCCTGCTTGCCAAAGATGTTCTTGTACTGAAATAAGCCTTATGGGCAGGATAATATTGCAAGAGGAATGTGAAGGAGCATTAATATGACTGAATGAGGCCCTGTATGTTTTCATTTGAAATATCTTCCCTGCTTGCCAAACCACCTTGGCAGTCAATAGCATGAAGCCTAGATGAGGAATTATGGATGTGTCCTGTATTTTTCTCCACAATGAAGGGAATAGTCTGTGGCTCCTACGCTGATTTAAAGGCACTGATTGAAAGTGTTGGGGCTGTAGGACAGACATACTGAGGGGCCGAATTGGTAATCTCCTAAAATACCCTCGGAAGCTGATGGTGCTCTACCTATTAATGCATATAATAGGTGATCTTGCATAGGGATTTCTAGAAAACTTTTCTTAAATATATTTTTCTTCTACATACGGATATGAGAATATTTGCTAAAACTAAGTGTGGTATCTGACTTTGAATCCTTCACAGTTCAAGTTTCTAAGAGGAAAGGAAAAAGTCAAGTTTTTTTCTAGAAAGAAAGGTTACAACTTGAAATCCAGTCTTTACCAAACACTTTCTTTAGTGTCTCTAGGTTGCAAAAAATCTTGATAAGTTACAGTATATTACATGTCCTAAGAATGAGATTTTAAAAGCTTTTTTAAGATAAATGCCTAGTATTCCATGGTAATACTTCATAATAAATATTTTCGTTCAAAGAGTAGGGCTTGATTTAATTCTTTGTCTATTTTGGCTTTGGATGAGTAGTCATTAGGGTTCCATGGCAGATTGCGTTTGTTTACTGCCATTTATCACCACATTTTAGCATGTATACCAAAGTATTGTCTTGATCCACTTGCACATAATGTGTTTAGAAATTTGAAACATTACATATTTTGTATGAATTAGGCTTCTGGTCTAGCATATTGTGCAGAATTTTGCACTGCAAATTGTTATCTATGAAATCTTTCATAAGAGAGAAGAATATCTCTTCAGTAAAAAAGGGAAAAGTCTGTGTGTCATATTAGAAAAATGAAAGAGATGGTTACTTGAGATTGAAAGAGAAGCAAACAGTTTCCAAACTCCACCTTTTCTGATTAAATATAAATTAACTAAGGCACTATAAAACAGTCACTTACTTTGCAAGCTTGAGAGAAAAAAATAGATATTCTAGACCCAGCAGTTCAAAACATTATTTGGATATTTGTGGTAAAGAACAGATGCTGAAAACCTTATCATTGCTCTTTATTTGGTGTTTTCTTGGAAAGGGATAAAATGACCATGCTTAATTGTAAACTTGTTTCTAAAACAAGTAATGACAAATATGCAAACTTAAATAGACAAAACTGCCAGTGTGGAAATGGTAGCTGGATTTGTTTGCTTATTTGTCACTCATTTATATCTGTGTGTGCTTTCATTCTCCATGCAGCTGTCCAGCATCATGGCAAAACCCAAAAAACTACAAACAGACAAAAAATTAACGATGAGATAAATATATTTTTAATTTTTTAAAAAATTCTTCATTTTGTAATTGTTTTGGATGCTTGCATGAATCCCTTGACAGATTATCTAAACCAGCAGTGATGAGTGGTTTGCAAAATACATGTGAAAAGGCAAATCAAATATAAACCAGGTATGCTACCAATGGGCTGTCAGGGTTCTAACACTGGTACCCCAGGCAAATAAGTACCTGGTGAGTACCAGGACATTGGACATGAGCTAGCACGTGGATCTGTACCTAAAAAATGACTGGTGTATTCATTGAGATGCAGCTCATTGTGAGGAAGTCTTCCCTGAAACATCGTCGGAAAATTATTTGAGACATGCTCCACACAAAGATGAAATTACTGTATTGAAGAGACTTGGAACTGTGCAGGAAATCTTGAAAAGGAAATCTTCCTTCCACAATGAAGGAATTTTCTGTGGGTTTTATTCACTTGCTTCTTGTTGGAATTCTGATTGTTTTCCAGCCATGTGATGGTGTTGGCTGCACAGATGTGCTTTTACAACCAGATTTCTCAAACAGTCTGGTTTTATGTCTCTCCACGGGCCTTTAAGATTAGAACTGGTATTATTGCTAGCTTTAACCCACGTAGACAGTCTGAGTATGGGGATAAAGTAATCAGCACCATTTGTGTCTTTCAAAATATGCATAGAGAATGTTTCCTCACTTCCTTTGTTCTAGGTGACCTTTTAAGAAGTAATTTTTTTCTTAGTGTTCCTACTAGATTTGTTTACACCCTGTTACCAGCAAATAGTATTTCCAGATTTTGTGCCATTGTGTAGAGATTTTACACTGTATACTGAAGGTTGATTTACACATATATATATATATACTGGCTTTAATATACCAAGGGTTAATAATTCTATATAACTGCTTAAAAATAAACTGGCATGCTATGCAGCTTCTTAAGAAAAGTTTTCAGAGTACCAAACAACTTCATGCAGTCATTTTGGGCTCGACTCTCCTCCTTATATAGTAGAGGAGCGTGCCTGAATTTAGACAAGTCCTTGGTACCGTGAGAAGATTTGACAGTACTGAACTTGTTTCAGTTGTTGGCTTCAGGAAGGCCAATTTCAAGTTAAATTATACTGGATGTGCTCTGGATACCCAGAGACTCATCAGCTGTTTATTCAAGTATTTATCACTTTTGTGAGTTGCTGATCCAGTAGTAAATGAAATATTTGAGACACAATAATGCATATTTATTTCAAGATGCTCCTTATCTAGTTTGAGCTGCATATGAATTTTCAGAATTCATGCACATGGATGGGTAGCTCAAGATGTAGCTATATTGTTCCAATTTCCTTTGTAGCAGAAATCAGCCATGCAGAATTGGTCATTTTCTCTTCATAAATGGTATGTGTACTTGAAAGACACCTAGGAAAATGGATTGCAGTCCATGTACCTGCTCTACCTGTGTGCTTCCCAAGCTTGTAATCACGTGGGACCACTGTCCAGAGTCCAGACAGCTGGAAGACTCCACATACACTGATGGTTCATTTGGTTCTAATGGGCAACATGTGTTTAATGGGATTATTTTGAAAGCAAGCACATTTATAAGATAAACTGTCAAAAAAAAATCTAATGTGTAAACAATCGGATTCCGCAGGACTTTTTTTTTAATCAAGGCAATAAAGATGCACAGTTTCTCTTTAATTAAGAAGAGTTTGTTCATTTTTACATGTTACACATCTGCAGAGAAAGAGAAGCCTTGTTCTTGCACTGCAGCTATGCTTCTAATTTGTACCTAATTTGCACCAGCAGCGTAACTGATCTGCTGGTGCTGTGTGGTTTTGACCTGGCATGGACCCCCAGTGATGAAAAATGAGCCTTTAGTCTACGAACGGGGTAGATTTTGACCTAGGCTGGTGTTAATTCTTTTAATTTGCAATGCATTAGAGGCAGGCAGTATGCTGAGATCAGACAGTCCTGTTGGTAGAGACGGTGAATTGGGAAGATGGAATAAAACAGAATATGGAGAGATTTTTGGGAAGGAATAATTGCGTCTTTGACTCAGGAGTTGTGTAACTGGATGGGAAAAGTTGAGATGTACTTGCTGCCCAAAGTGTAGGCTCCAGTACTATGAGATTAGTTCTCTCTGCTCACTTCAGGTTAACTGGGATGTGTAATGAAACTACTTTGGAAATCTTCCTCCTTTTTCTTCCTGTATCTAGATTCTGGATAAGTGTTTAATCCAGTTCATTTTGACCAGCATTGCAATTAAATCCCAAGTCTTCAGTTAAACATACACATTTCCTTTGGCAACAAAATAGCTATTTGCTTTTGTTTTTCCTGTCAGAAGAGGGTAGAAACTTGGTATTCTTATAAACTATAAAAAATACTGTTGGATCATGATACAAGTCTTCCAAGATTTTGTCTGTTCATCCTTTGGATCTTAAGTAGGCTGTGGTTCAGTATCTCTGTGACATCAGAGGACAGAGGTGTCTGTGCTGCGGGATTGTCCTTGGCTCTGCTTCTCCAGCTGTGACTCCTGCTGAGATGTTGACTTTCTTTTGTTCAGTGGAATGCTGCTCTAGTCCTGTCCCCTAATTAGTGTGTGTGGTACGGGCAGTACTGACTCTTTCTGAGGTTACCTCTATTTCAAGACTGTTTATCTGCTGCCAGATACAATCTCTTACCTTCTTCCTTTTGCTTAGTTGATAGCTGCTACTGCTGGCCCTCTATACGAATGTGAATTTTGGCCTAGGCACAGATGTTCAGGGCTCTGATTATGCTAATCACCCTTAATGGCTCTGACCAGCCTCACCCTGGTTCTCATGGCACCAGTAGCCACATTTAAATTCAGCCCTGGGCCTCCACTCCCTGTTTGTGTTGCCTTGGAGGCGGCCCCTGTGTGGCTCAGCCTCAGCCATGACTGCCCCCGGCCAGGACCCTGCTGGTCTGCACCCTGCTCCATGGACTGGCTGCTTGGCTTGGCCTTGGGGCTGCCTTGGCACTACAGACTTGTTTGGCCCTGGCTGCCCTCCCTGGGTCTGCCCTCCCCTGATGTGCCCTTCTCCCTCTTGCAGTGGCAGTGGGACAGAGTCCTGACCAGTGACAGCACCTGCCTTGCTGCCCTTGTTGGAGCTGACACGTGACTCCCCATCCCTTCAGGGAGCAGCTGTCACTGCTCCCTGACAGTTTTTGAAGGTGGCTGATACTGTTTTATTGCTTTAGTAAAGCAGTAAGCATGAAAAATATCGGCCAGCTTTTGCAGAGCTTTCTCTTAATCTTTAGTTGGCAGGAGGTGATGCTGATTTCTTGCAAAAGTAGATTTTACCATAATGTTTTCTACACAGTTCTTATCTGCATATTGGCCTAGCATGTGCTACACTTGATCTGCTCCTGGGAAGGACTCACAGTGATCTTCAAAGTTCTGTTTCCCTCAATCTAAAAGAATATCCTTATTGCTTTGAGATTTTTACCAATGTAGAAAATAACAGGTCAGGGAATGTATATGCAGGAAAACATGTTCTACCAGGGCTTCTTCCTCTGAAAGAATTTTGAGAATGTTTCCAAGCAAAACTGAAAATTATTATTACATTCACAGTCCTAACTGGTTAGTTTTCTCTTGGAGACAGCTTGTTCCCATCATTTTATGATGGCATGTTTAAGGCAGCTGTCATTTGCCAGCTGGACACTTGGGGAAATGGGTGTTATCACTAAAATCTAGTTTCCAAGTTTTTAGTTTTGGACCTGAAAAATATAGTCCTGTTCTCATAGGAGGATTCATGGAGTAGGTCGTGGCCTGTTGTGTTATGCCATTTGGTACTTTTTTTTTGGGGTACTTCTCTGTTTATTTGATTTTATAATTAAAAGAAGTATACTTACATGATCCAGATCTTGTTGTATCTTTAAATTACTTTCTACGTGTAGAATTAGAGGTATCAACATTTATCCCTCATGAAGAAGTGAAAGATTTGAAAATATCCTGATTCAAACTTATATTTAGAATGTTTTATCTAGGAGGAGGTTTACTTTTCACAGGAAATAGATATGCATTATTTGTATAACTTATAACTGATGTAGTTACAGATTATTTAGAATTTTGCAAGGAGATTTATTTTTTTTAATGGACCAACAGACTTGGTCTCATTTCTTATTTTAGGTGAAGCATCCAATTATAGCACTGGTACCAAGTACAGGTTTATTCCAGTTTTGGGGTAGTTGCGAAGGAACGGGTTCAAATATTTTAAAGGGTAAGGCCTGCTTTTCTTTCGGGTCCTATTTTTAGTGGCTGCTCATTTGCCACACTTTAACAGGAAACACAGATCCAAATGCCTTATGTGAGACTTGGGTGATGAGAGGTAGTTTTCTAGAAATATGTGTCTCTTTTTTTATGCATACAGAAAAGGAGATTAAATAGGATCCATCAAAGAACTCTTTTCCTTTTGGTTTCACCACTCTTTTGTGTTTAGGAAGAGGAAGAAGACAGCATGAATAAGGTTGAATAATGTGTTAGGAAAATACTTAAGAAAAGAATATCAAAGTTTAAGTATGAGGAGAACCAGAATATGGTGCTAAAAATCTTAATGCCTTATTAGGAAAACAAAGACATTGATTAACAAATGCAGAAATAAAATTTTTTTGTCACAAGATGAATGGTAGTCATAAAAATTAGAAGTTCAGAGAATGGTGTCCACTTGCTCTATAGTCAAAATGCAGTGTTGGTCAGAGGAAGGAATGCCTCATAAATGTCGTCTTATTCTACTTGCACTATGCAACTACTGTCTGGGGAGGCAGAGAGGTGCTCTGAGAACTTGGGATAGAAACCAGAATTCTATAATCAAAATACAGAAAATTGGAATATGGCCATGAAAAATACACATTCTAGCCCAGCCCTGGGCAGGTGATAACCAAAGGTCCTTTCCTCCCTCTAGCACACTGTAATGCCAGAAAGGAGAAAGGGATAATAGATTTAGTACCGAAAAAAAGATTCAAGATGATAAATCAATTTGAGGTTAATATTCAGCTCTTTGAAGTTGGACGTTCTCAGTAAAGTCTGGCTTTGTAATCAAAAGTTTTAGCTTTAAGGAGTCAAGAGTAGGGAGAAGAGGAAGGAAATGCTCAGATTTCCTCTTCAGGGTTTGAGTGTAGTTTAAAAGCACCATGGACTGCCAGTACCATGGCTGTAAGAGGAGAAAAGGGGATGAACATGAGGGTAAGTTGTTATTATGGAAGGAACTGACAGACTTCCAGGGCTGTAACCTGCGCTGGGCTGGCCTAAGTGTGTACCAGTAATGCCGTTTTCACAGGATGTCATAATACCTTTTGCATGGTGTGTACTTTCTAAACTGATCTCTCTTTCCTCACAAAAGAGAAAAAAAGATGAGAAACAGAGAAAAAGTCAGAACTTGGAGTGACTTTAGATGACAAACAAGTGGAAAAATGAGGATTATGCAGTTTAGGATGGGAAATAAGCAGGAACAGAAGTTGAAAGTTAAGTTGGAAAGTAGTTAACCGGTAAAAGTATTAGTCAGGACACAAAGTGACTGTATGGAATAGTTTATTAAAAACTCCTTTAAAAAGCATTTTTGCACAACAACCCTTTGTCTTTTCCATAACTATACAGTGGGATCAAAAAATTATTAGACATATAGATTGAGAAGTAAATCTCTAGCTTCATTAGGTAAGGTAGCAGCAGAAGACATGCTGCCCCATGCAGTGGAGTATTCTGGTAGCCAATCAATATTTCAGGTTTAGGGACACAGCTATCCCCTTAAATGCTTCTTTGCACAAGAAATTGAATGAAGTCAGCTGCTTTCCTAACAAAAAAAAAATGAGCAAAAGAGTACACGTAAAAGTTATTTACTTTTGTGAGTTACTTGGGAAAGTGTTAGTATTTCATGTACTAAACTGAGTTAAAACTTCAACCAAGGAAGAATGCCGAGGTGCAGGGAAATATCTGTGAGGCTCTGGGGCTTGTTTCCTCCAAGGTGCTCCATGTCTGGGCTGCCCTTCAGAGGGCTCCATATACTTAACCCTCAGGCTGCAGTCATAGCTCACACTCTGTCTTCCTCCCCAAGCTGTGTGGGTTTGGTTTTGTTCAATGGCATCTATGAAAGTCCAAGTACTCCTTGTCCTCCTTGTACCTATTGTGATTTGGTCTGTTGCTGGTCCGTAAGAGACAGAGCTGCTGAAATGCAGATTCAGTGGGATCGTGGCTCTTCCAAAAGAACGGCAATAGCACGAACTGCTTTAGCTGTAGAAGGCAGAGGATAGGAGAGAATCCCTCGCCCTCTTTCATCACCCTGTCTGCCAGGGAAATGCAGAAACCAGGGGAGTGAATGGATGCGCTTTCACGGGGGTAAAGAAATCCCTCTGCTGCAGTATCCTTCAGCTGCAGTATATGCTGAATCCAAGAAGGTAGGGTAGGGAAAGACATTTTTTCTGCATCCATCCTTCTCAGTACACTGTTTTCTCTTCAAGGAAAACGCATTCTTTCTGCAGTCTAAATTACCTGTCTGCTCAGACACACACTGTGTGGCAAGAGAGTTCTTTATTTCAAGTGTTTAATTTAACACAAACATTATTTTTAAAATTAAAAAAAAAAAAACCTCCCAGAAGAAATTTTGAGTGAAATGTTGTGGCCAGTATCTTTCAGTAGTTCAGGCTAAAGGACAGCAGTAATTTATTTTAACCTTAATACATCTGAATAATTAATTCAGAAAGGAATGCGTCCTGGAAAAAATGAAATGAGGTAATAATTGGAAATGCCTATCTGACAGCTATAAATATGGCAGCCATCTTTACACATGACTTCATCAACATAAAAATTTTCTCTCTTCCTTCTTTTTTTAAGTAACCTGTAGATCACCAACTGGAAAAAATGAACAGTTAAATAAAACCAAAACACACTAGATTTTCCACTTGATCATGTAATTTGTACTGAATTTCTTGTACATTCAGCCTTTTCCTCCTCTGTTAAATTTGTACATGGAACATTGAAATAAAAACCTAACACCTTTTCTTAAATAGTAGTAGAATATGCGGTGTCTACTGCTTTTCCTGTTAGTGATTCCTGGAAGATGGTGTCTGTCCAAAGTAAATTAATGCTATTTTTAATATTTGTTTTAAGAAACAGTTAAAGGGCTTGTTGGTTATGCTGTAGCAGTAAATTTGTTTCAGCCTTCATCTTAGTTTTAAATAGTTAATTGGTTTAGGTGCTTCAGCTGGGCAGATTCAGTGGCATTAATGTTGCACCTGTAGTGACAAAACATGGAATTAGAGTAATTATTTTCACTTGTATGTAACAAGACTTCAAAATGCCCAGAAATTGTCATTGTCTTGTTCTAAAGTAACTCAGCCTGAAATATGTAGTTATCCTCCATGTTATCATGCTTTAAGAGTTTGAGAATTAAGCTCTACAGACCTTGAGGCTGTAGGAAGTAGAAAGGAAGTCTTGAAGAGCTTGTTTTAGCTTGTGTTTTATGTTGTTATTACTTTTATATTAGGAATTTGGTCAACTTTCTAAGCTAATATACCTTTAGTAGAAAGCAGTAGCTGTGATACCTTTGATAAGTCTAACAAACTTGTCCTGGTGTGAAATTCAGGTGCAGCTGCCTCAGGTGGAAGGTAGTAAACAAACTTCATAAACTAAATGATATTTACGAACCCCTTGAGACTGACAGTTAATTTTTTCACAGATGAATGTCAGTACTTTCTTAATAAGGACTGTGCTGTTCAAAGGTCCTTTTTTTGTTTTGTGTATTTTTATTTCTGAGAATAATAGATAGGAACTTTTCCCCAAAAGATTCTGATGGCTTTTTCTGGGTTTGGTTTTTGCTTTTCTTTTTTTAAATTATAATTTTGGATTTTCTATCTCAATGATATACCTAAAATAGTTATGTTATTATTTTTGCTATGTTTCTAAGTTAAAGCAAGGGTGTTTTTATGTTGAAATTACAGACATCTTATTTCTTCCATTTTACTGTTGCAAGGTGTTTTGGTTTCTCTATCTGCTACTGCGCATTTTCGTATCTGAAATAGCTCATCAGTCATAAATGATTTTTTTCTATTGCCCCAGTACTTTTGTAATCTCCAGTGCAGTGGTTGTTGAGGTTTGCAGAGAAGTTCTGATCTTGGTTGCAGCAGTGCAAGTTTTGCATAGTGTTAAGTTTCAAGTTGCTCCGTGCTGCGAAGAGAGGCTGTGGTTGTGCATGTGAACCAGCACAGTTCCATCCAGTTCAGTGGGATAAAGCTTGAAGGCACAGGAGCAGGTATGAACAGATCTCTTGTCTTAATATGGAGAACAGAGCACCAACCTCTGAAATTCAGGGAATTCTGCCTGTATTTTTCATAGAGGAAAAATTAAATGCATATGGAAAGAATTAGTTATATGACTTATTAAATGGGAATGTAGTACAGTTTTCTGTGCTCAGAAACTCATCCTAATAATACTCCGTTCAACTTCAGTAAAGTTGTTCATTATTTGCAGAAAATGTACTGCTTCCTGGAAGGATCAGCAGAGAGGAGACTAAAATCACAGTTACTCTTCATTTTCTTAAATTTGCTTTTCTGCCTGCCATTAAAGAAGAGAAGATTGGCAATATTGTGCCAGTGCTATATATTTCTTCACAAAAACTAGTTCACTTTGTGAAGAACAGCAAAACAAGACAGAGTTTAATTTTATGGAAGCAGTAGTCAATCTGCATGAAGGAGCTTTCATCACTGGAGTTTTTGTTACACACTGCAATCTGAAATGGTGTGTTCTTTTAAAACTTTTTCAAGCACTGACTCTATTTTCAAAGTATCATAGTTGGAGCTCTCCTGTTGGAAGTGTTTTGAACTCCGGTTTAGTTGGCAGTTTGCTCCCTATCCTTTTTCCTTTTGTGGTACATCTAGATATTTCAAAAAAATATGGAAGGACAGATTGGCTTCCTGACAGGGTTTTGATGGAAAATTTCCTTAAGTTTATTTGGCTTTACATTTTTAGTCTGAAGACTTTGCCATAGGCAGCCAGTGTACAAAGTACCTGTAATGGCAGCTCTGCATTTAGCTGTCAGCACCACGGTATAATCTGCAAACCTTCAGCTTGCCTTAAAAGGGGAGAAAATACTTTTTTACTGTAGGTCTTGAAGGGATGTGTTGTGTTTTTGAGAAGGGCATAGTAATGGAAAGTTCTCTATGATTTTTGTCAGAAAGCACCATTAAGGTTACAGTGTCAGGTTTCCAAAAGCTGCAGATTCGGCTGTCAGTCACCGCTCTTACCAGAGTCACCACCCTTACCAGTCCATGGCTGACCGCCTGCGGTCATTCAGATCGTTTGGAAGAGCCACTCTTGAGCTCCATACTGAAACTCTCATTCTGGCTGCTTAAACCTTCTTCAGCTTGTACTGCTCCCTCAAGGGGAGTCATCTGAAGAGGATTCTTGCGCCATTGAGACCCTCAGTCCTGCCTGGCCTGCACTGCACTTCCTCCCTGGCGTGCCCTCGCTGAATGCGGTGCTCGCAGGTACCACAGTGGTGCTGCCAGGACCACAGCACTGCAAAGCTGGGTGTCAGCGGGGAAGAAGAGGTTGGCCCATGAAAGGTGGTCCGCTGATCTGAGAGGCTAAAAAAGGGCAGGCTTTTCTGTGGGTGTGGAATACACACAGCATTGTGAGTCAGGTTAAGGGATCTTTATGGGCAGTAGTGGGAGTCTGTAAAAGGAAAGAACTGAGAGGGAAGAGGTACAGTGACAATGATGTGTAACTAATAGAGGTCAGATTTTACCTTGCTGGAGAACCAGATATCCAAATGCAAATAGAGCAGACTCTGGACTTTAGCAGCAGTGAGAATGCTAATTTTCTATACTGCTTTGGGAGTTTGGCTGTAATTAATTGCAGTTCTGAGGAAGACTATTTTTTCTTTCACCTCTCAAAGGAAAGGAAAAGAATGGTTGGTAAAGCTAGTTTAAAAATGGTGAGAGGAGTCTGACATATTCAGCTGTGTATACAAAGCTCACCAAATTACAAAAAGAAATATAATACTTAGTAGTGGTGTTCTTCTCAATTTCACCAACATTTTTACTTCCTGCCTCCTAAAATGTTGAGATATTTTCAAGTACCTGTATTGTGAGTTCATGTGGTTTACTGTCTGACATAGGAGACCAGGTTATTCTTGGGTCATATTTTTGAGATTTCCCCTGGAACCATAAGGATAAGAAGTATGTATTTACATGAAAGATGAGAATATAGTGTGTTTTCTTGACTTCAGGAGTTGGAACTTTAAGAAAGGCTTGCACTTTTGCTTGCTTAGTCAAAGCAGGTTATTTGATGGGTCGGATTGTTACAAATCAAAATTTCTTTTCTTCAGCTATAATATACAAATGAAAGAGAGATTACATCCATATCCTACTCCAGGATTGTCCTAAAGGAAGGAGGTCCATTTCGGGAAGCAGTCGTGACATTCTAGAGAGCGAGTGGGCACTTGGGTTCCCCTGGCTGGGGCCAGGGATGAGAGCCAGCAGGTTCTGACCGACCCTGGCAGGATCAGGCCATTAGGGCTGCAGGATTGTGCCGGTGTAGGGCTGACTGTAAAGCCATAGGCTGCTTCCTGGTTAGATTTTAATTTATGATTTATGTATTATAAACTTGTTAATAAAAGGAGGTGCTGTACCTTTAAGTAGCACATGCCGTCTAACCATCAACAGGCATCTCTTGCAGCAGCTTTAGCCTGTTTCTCCAATCATGCCTGCCTAAGTCAATAACGCTTTGCCAAAGCTCCTCGTGCATTAAAGGTTACCGTTTAGCTTGTTCCATGAATCACAGCAGATGCATAACTTGGCAGTGACCATTTCTGTCCCTCCCCTTCTTCGCTTCATACTGACTGCAGCCCCCCAGCTCAGTGCTGGCCGAGCCCCCTCCCCCAGCAGGGAGAAGTCATTACATGAAGAGATCAACTTACCAGTTGTCTTCAGAGCAGTGGCTGAGAGCAAAGCTCCTGGTCGGACCGTGAGTGCGAGAGAAAGGGGGAGAGGGAGACAGACTCGTACCTACGAGAGCTCAGGGCTGTGATCCTGAGACACAAGTGCATCTGCTAGCTGTTAGTACTTGGCAGAGGGTTTGCTCCTCCAGGGTAGCTTTAACTTTGGGTAATAATGTTTGTCAGCTACCTGATACTAACGTTGCTCTGCTTTCAAACAGCAGTGTTAGCAAGACCTGGGGGTGAGGTAAGCAAAGTACAATGTCTTGTCAAAAATCGTCTTGTCACAGTTGCATTTTCTTCATGTTTGTTAAGATGGACTGTGAATGATTTTTATGCTATTAGACGTTTTAGAACTGTGTTGTTTGTGTTGTGTAAAAAGCTTTTGCTTTGGTTTAGTTTTGGGGGTTTTTTTTGTTTGGGGGATTTTTGTTTGCTTTTTTGCTGTTGCTTTGGGTTTGTTTGGTCTGGTTGTTGTTTTTTTTTCTTTGCAAAAGCTGAAAGGTACTAAGGAGAATAGTTTGAAACTTAACTTCTCTGGATTTGATATACAATACGCTTTCTGTGAGAGATGACTAATTTGTGAATTTTTCTTTACTAGCATACGGAGAAATATGATACTCTGCCGCAGTAGATGGTAGCGTTTTGTTCATATTTTCTGCAAAAAATGTGCGCTAGTGAAAAAGTTTTTACACAGGATACATTTTGGGGATGTGAGCATGTAAAAACTCCAGGCTTCATTACTTTAATAACATTCTTTTTGTGCAAATACATGTAATGTTTAGTCTGGGGCAGGGCAGAAAGAACTTGATTTTTTAAAAAATGTATGTCATATAATTAAAGAGGGACTTCATGCATTCCTAATATTCCTAATTCCTAAATCTTGAGCAGTGGAATAGAACAGCTCTTTCTATGCTTTAAAAAGTTGCTGCTTGATTTATGAAGAGCCATTTTCCAGATTTTTGTCCTCATCAGAGCAGTTTGTCGTCAAGTACTTATTTCATACCAAAGCAGAAATTTTCAGCTACTCTTTTGCCATTTAGGAAATAATTCAGCAGGCGTGGTACTACTAGATTTAAACTATTCCATCGAATGAAATTACTAGCAGAAAACACGTTTGATACTCATTCTCCCTCGCTCTACCTGAAATGGGATGTGTAGGTGTGCATTTTAAAGGAATCGGATCATTTCATTCCATAAATATTCCTTCCTTAAGTAAATCTTCTGAAAACAGTGATTCAGCTTTAGAGCTTTGTCTTTTGTTAGTCCTGTCATAACTTAATAGTAGCCTAATGAAGTCCAGATCAGTTACTTTCCCTGGTAAAGGTGGAAGTGAACTGGAAAAAACATCTTGTCCAACAGTGTGCGGTTGACACTCTCTGTAGCTCATATGTCTAGAAATAAACTTTATTTTGCTTTCGGGGTGTTTTAATAAGAGAATCTGTAACAGCTTTGATTCAAGAAAATGTTTCTTAATGAAATCTTGTGCTGCCTTTGATCTAGTTAAAGCAGGGAAAAGTTTTCAGCAGAGTCTCAACAAATTTAAATGGTTTGATGATCAGAGGAACTGGAAGCTGATCGTTGCCCTCTAGTTGTCACAGGAGTTTTTGACTTCCTGGTTGATTGTTATTGAGCACAGAAAATGATAGATGGACTCACCTTGTTCGGACGGAGGGACCTTAAAATCTGTGGTGGCTCATATGGAAAATATTTCTGTCACCACTGCATGCACATGTGGTCTTCAGAGATCCATATAAAGAACAAATCTAGAGCAGCAGCAGTGTTGCCTGCCAATTATCCTCATTAGCAAGTAAAATAAAAGCAATGCTGTGCTCTTACCTGGAAATTAATTTCTGCTGTAAAAGTGCAATGTGGAATGTTTTAGCACTGTGATCCATATGCCAAGTACTTTAAACTGGACTGTTGTTCTTAGCTGTTCAGCTAATACAGCAGACAGAATATAAAAATTTGGCCTGTTGCTTTATCAATGAATTTTAGGTGTTAGCGTAGGTAGTGAGAAATTTTCTGCTTTATTAAGTTCATATGGCTAATTTTGGAAATTTCATAATAAAAAATAACTGTGTCTACTGTTATTAATATAATATTTCTTTGTCCTCTATTGTAAGAGACCACCCGATAATCTTGTGCATTTCCCTGCTCCAGCTGCAGAACCTTGGCTACATAAATATTATTTCTCTAGGAAATTACTCAGTAAAGATTTTTCCTGTGGTTGACAGTGAATTGAAGACAGAGAAAATAACTGAGAAGCCATTTTTTAAAGGAACCTGAATTGTCGTTTTGTGCTCCTTTGAACTGTTTTGTATACTTCTCTGAATATTTTAATTGATTTATAGGTATGTATTTTAAAAGTTCTGCTCATAAAAGTGTCAGTTTTTGATAGATTATAAAGTCAATGGGAAGTTGCTTTTCTTGCCAACTTGTTTTTTCTGTATTTTAATGCTGCAGAGCTTTTAACTGTTCAAGAAACAGAAAATAACAAAAATTCAAGTATTGTGTTTTTTCCCCGTCTAATTCTTAAGGACCCCCTAACACTTGTTCTAATGTGTGTATGATTATGTTCTGCTTCTCGTTTGTTGTTGATTTAAGGCATGACTTGGCATGAAGTCAGTGAAACTGCATTGCATCACTTTTCCATCCAGGAAGGAAATAAGGTTGTATAGGTTTGCAACTTGCACCACGTTAGTATGGCCAAGCCCAAAGGTTGTGTGCGTGTGCTTCTTAGGGAATGAGCATGCTGAACTCCTAGCAAAACAATACTTAAGGTTCCCTCCTTCTCACTTCTTTAATCTGGGGGTTTGGCATCAGCTCTAGCATGAAAATCGTTGGTTTGACTGGATACATTGGGCTTGAGAAATCTGTGAGCAAGTAGGGAGTTTTCCTGAGGAATAGCCCATCCCTGTATTTTCAGGTATTCCTAAGCCTATCGTTATTCTTCACTCACAATACTCTTTTCTCAGTGTACTTGACAGAGGTTTGCATTTGAGAAGAGAATTTCCCGTTCCTTGAGAATTCAACTGAATTGTCCCACTTTAGTAGCTTCTTTAATCCCATACAAATTGACCATAATCAGTACTGCCAGCCCTATCTCCCTCAGTACAGGTGTCGGTGAAGCTGTGCAAATGTTCCAGAGTCACCAGCCTGGCTGCCTCAGCAATAAAGCAAAACCAAACTACCATTCTTGAATGGTTTGAATTGTTTTCTATTAGTGTTTAAAAAAATTCAGTCTAGCTGACAAAATGTGTGGACAAAGGGCCTTGCATATAACTTCTATGTTGATTTGATCTCTATTGTAATGTGATAAGTAATCATAATCTGACTAAGCATCAAAATACACGATATAAACACAGAACTTTCAGCATGTTTAGGTGAATAGGAATGGGTTTTAAGATTTAAACCTAATTCTTTTCAGTTCTTGAGTAGTGATTGTTCAGATAACAGCGTGTTTTGCTACATTAATCAAGCTGTTTATAGAAGCCAAAGTTTTGTTTAAATATGTAGATACTATTTAGCTTAAGAGTATTGAATACTAGATGCTGTTCAGCTTTCTTCATAAAGTAGTTCAACATGAAGTGTAGAAGATACTAAACAGTGTCCTCAAGAGTTGTTTTAATATATTATAAATAAATTTCACAGATGCGAAATGCTTCCCTTTGGAATTTGGGCATAAAGAGGGTGAAAAAGTCATGCTCCACCCGCTAAAATGAGTAAAGGGAGCCTGAGCAACTCTGGGCGAGATTCTTGGTGTGCTACAGACCCTGCTGGTTCTTATCTGTGCCTTATGGGCCAATGCATGGAGCAGTTGTTCTACACAGTGTCCCAAGCTGCAAGACCAGGAATAAACAGACGGGAGTGCAGAGGGACCTTACTGCCATGAGCTCCCATTCATTTCCATCTCCACGCTGGCTGGCCTCTCTGCAGTGTGTGTAGCTTGTCCACAGGACCCAGAGAGGCCAAACGAACTTGTCAGCATTTTAAAAGATCATTCAGTTCTGAACAGGTTCAGATGTCACAATCCCCACTGCGCAAATACGACCCATTGCAAGAAACATCTCAGTGTTCATCCCAGTGTTGTTACTTATTTCCGTGTGGTACTGTATGCATGGAGCTTTCCCTTGTTGATCTTGCTCAAGCAAGAAGGAAGAACACAAAAAAATCCCCACAAAAGACCCCAAACACCTTGAGATCATGGCCCTTTTGACACTGTCTCTTGACTGGCTATTCTCTTGTCGAGGAAGAACTCTCTTTCCTGAGACTTGCTGGAGTGAAATTTCTGACCTTACTCAGTGGAATCTTCCAGTGTCCCACGGTCAGACCCGATGCGCGTGTGGACGCTGATGCGTGCACTTGTGAAGAGGCAGAGAGACAACTCACCAGCAGGTCACATGTGCAGCAGCTAATGCAATTTTGGCCACCTCTGTGGAAGGAGAGCATGGAGAATGAACGTGGCAATGCTTACGCTGCATGACTGTTGGTGGTCTTCATTTATTGCATTCAGCTTTACGTTACCAGCCATATTGGCATGGCCCTAATTACTGTTGTATCTGTGGATTTTGTCATCTTCAATTACACAGCTGTTACTTATAAATTCCTGGGCCACAAAGGTAAAGTACAATTTGGAGGCTCAAAATGTTATCCGTGAGAACGACTTTTATATATGCTTGAAAAATCAGCCTTTCTAGCACATGAGTGGTTTTGTATCCAAGCACCGTCTCAAAAAAACTCTGTATGGCCAGGAAATGAACTGGTTAAGCTACATCTGCTCAGTCACCAGGCTGGAGTTTAGCTGATGCCACACCTTCAGTCATGGGCAGGGAGCTCATGATGCGGCCCAATAAAACAAGCATTTCCATCTCTGACTTCCACAGGGCCAGAATATAAGAAAACATAATTTCTCCCCCTGACATACGGACAAAAATAATTCCTCATCTCTGTACCTGAGTATTTCCATCTGCGAGCCAAGGTTGATAGGGTTTCCGCTGATTCTCCTGAGCAGTTGATATGTCACCTGGACTGTTACTTTCCCATAAAAACATCGCCCTTAACCCTTCTGTTTATGGAGCATGAGAATGTTTGTAGACTGGTAACTAAGGAGGGATTGAACCATTTACTTATTTAGCATATATAAAAGAAAGTTATTTGGATTTACTTTAAAATTACCTGATTAGAAAAAAGAGATGGTATTTTACATATGGCAGTAACTGCTGACTTCACCAGTAAAACATCTGAAAGTGAGACATACCATAGTTGAAAAATAATCCTGTCAAGTAAATATCCACAGCCTTGGACAAATTATAAGATGTTCTCTATGTATTGGTGTAAGTACCACAGTACACGTTTATTTGACCTCTGACATTCTTGCCTCACTCTCCCCAGCTTAGTTGCCTGTCTCAACTGCAGTGTTGGTAGTACAACCCTGGTTTGTGTTGAAAACTCTGGTGTAAACTTAGTGTAGTAGAATGTTCGGTTTAGAGTTAATTACATTCTAGCAAAATGACTCAAAACGGTGTTCTTTTACCCTATGTGATTAGGGGGAATAAATGTTCTTCCAGTTTTATTCTCAGGATTTCTGTATGGCATTAGTTCTTCCTATGTGGCGTATCCGTGCCTATTCTTGTGGGAAAGACCGGACTGCAGTCCCAGCAGAGTGGTGTGTGCTGACCAAAGTCTGGAAGGATATTTCCCTAATAGCTCGCTGATCCAAAGTCTTTTGGCTT
This sequence comes from Mohoua ochrocephala, assembly GCA_013398855.1. Lineage (NCBI taxonomy): Eukaryota > Metazoa > Chordata > Aves > Passeriformes > Acanthizidae > Mohoua > Mohoua ochrocephala. The sequence continues at coordinate 429,014 of VZTA01009240.1, read as the reverse complement.
CGGGCTCTGGTTCAGGCTATGCTGAGCTTCTTGTTCCGTGCCGTAAACATCTAAAAGACGGATTGAGGGCTACAGTAATTCCCACAGTAATTACAGCATCATGCTCAGTCCTAGCATAGTTAAGCTAAATTCATTAAGTCATTACCAAAGAAATGGTTACGTGTGATGGATGAGCTAATTTGTTTCTGAGACGTGGTTCATGGGCCATTTTCTGGAAAGCTGTTCCAGAAACTTGTTGGATTACTTATTAGATAGACGTATGTTTAAATGAATTTACCATGAATTTTACACCTGGAAATACTATTTTCCCTAGAAACTAATCATTTACAAAATACTTTCCTAATCATATTTCATTATCTTTTTTTTTTCCACCTTTGCTTTTTGAAGTAATCATTCTCTTAAAATTGAATTCTAATGAATGCATTTTTATAACTGTAATGTAAATGCTTTCTTTTCTGGCATAGTGAGTTTAGCTTCTTTTCTGAGGATTTTAATATTTGTTCCAAACGTGCTGAGCATATAAATGGAGCAGTGGATTTAGAAGGCGGGTAGTTTATATAAGGATGGATTGAAAGGTATTCACAAACAACAGAGAAGGAGGGAATGAAAATATAGTAAGTAAAATAAGTCCCTCTAATTGTTTTGTAAATCATAACAGTCATTGTATAAATAGGTTTTTCTTCTAAAGACTTCTTTGGTTTTCCTATCTCTTTATGGCAATGTTATAAGGCTCTGAATTTTTAAGGGCTCTGATGTATAATAGGGCGCAGGAATGTGTTCCGAGACTCATAAAATCTTTAATTAAAAGAATGGAAATTCTTGTAAACTCCTGGTGGTTGCCTTTAAGTAATATCACTTCTTAAAACACTTCCCGCTCCCCCCAGCCTGTGAGATTACCTTGCAGTTTGTTACAGCACTGTTACATTCTGCCTGTGGAGGATGTACCCATTTTAGGGAAACAAGTTGATTATTATAATTCCCCAGCCTTTCTGGAAGGGAGACCTGGCACACAAAAGAGACTGTGCTAAGTAACCAAACAAATGCTTTGCTGTTACAAGTCAAAATGGAATTTTGCTACCAGCTTTCCTGGAGGCACACTGCTGTAGGTGGGTCACTGCCAGTACTCACTGAGCTGTTGCTCAGAGCCTCCGAGTCGAGAGTTGGGGGCAGTTGTGCAGCCATCAGAACATAAAGCAAATTTTCAATGCACGGTTGGAAGACAGCGGGTAGAAGGGGACTGGTATGTGACACAGATCCCTGTCCTTACTTGATCTGTAGCTTTCTCCATTTTTCCTTCAGTATCACTTGCTGTTCCTGGCAGCCAAAAGGACAGCAGCAGGGGTTGAGCATCATTCACTGGTGTGGAAGGACCCAAGGGCACCAACACAGCAATTATATCACTGACAGCAGCTACATTGCTTCTCTTTAAAGAGCCCTGCTAAATGAGACACATGAAAGCCAAGCATGAGAGAGTATTAAATTAAAGGTTTGCCTGTGTATGTCATTGCCTGAAGCTGTTGATCTGCTTCTTCACGGGTTACAGGTATTATTTTCCCAGCATGTGGGTTGTGAGGAGGGTTTTATCAAGAGACAGAGGTTTTTGACACATTTCCACTCCCGCCTATTTGGCAGTCACAGGAGGAGGAGGTGAATTAGGAGTCAATAAATTAATCCTCCAGGCATAACTGCTTTTTGACTGAAGCGTATTGTTTACTTCATTTTTCATGAGATTTCTTCCCAAAACGTCATGATGGTGAGAATAGATCCTTAAACATTTTTGACTTCAAGACAAATCCTTTTGTTATTCAAATTTTTAATCAAAATTAAAAGGTTTTTTAAAAACTGTTTTTTGAAAAGGTGCTGACTAATATCATCACAGGTAGGTGATAATATAGTAGTAGGAAGCTCGGTATTTAATATAAAATTGCCTCCTTGCATCTCAGAAATTGCAGTTATAGGAGCAATGGTAAAAGCATGTGGAAATGCTGCATTTTGATCTCAAACAGTTAATAGATTTACCATAAGAAATCACCCCCTCTGAGGAAAGATGTCTTCTTTCCCTTAATGTAGTTATTTCACTATACATTTCAAATGAGCTTTAAGTAACTACTGCAGAGACAACAAAGCCACGTTTGATAACATTCAGTGTGTGGAGGGTATATTAACATCTGTACATGAACAGAATGTCTGAAACACGTGCTGGACTCTTGCTTGTAAGTACTTGAAAACTGAGATTTATTTAGTGCTCGAACGAGCAGGTGATAGTGAAGTATTCTAGCCAGGGGCACCAACTGTTTTGATGTTGTTAATTATGAGCCAATATCCTCTAGAAAAGCACAAGGACACAGAATAACTATATAAATAACTTTTCTTATTTCCTCATTAAATGGAAAATTCCTGCAGAAATGGCAGAATTATCTTGTTGGAGCCAATCTGTTGAACTGAAGACAATTCCCTTAAACATTTCCTTATATATTTTGATAGTGAGAACCTCAGGCAGTGATTCTCTTCGTGCTGTGGAGAAACTGAAGAGACAAGGTGATAGGTACATAGTGCCCAGGTGGCACAAAGGTGATGGGTGCATAGTGCCCAGGTGGCACAAAGGTGATGGGTGCATAGTGCCCAGGTGACACAAAGGTGATGGGTACATAGTGCCCAGGTGACACAAAGGTGATGGGTGCATAGTGCCCATGCCATTGAGGACTGCACACACGTACTCTGTTCACGACATGAGGTGGTTACAGTGTCACTTGCTCTGTGACTGCATCTCATCCTTTTGAAAATTTTGAGTACTCAGGTGATTCTTCAGTATTTCAAGGCTAACTCTTCAGTGTTGTGCTGAGGATCCCTGGTGGAGCTCATACCAAATGCTTGTAACCGGTTCCATTTGTTGGGGTGTTCGGCCGTTGGTGATATGGCGGCTCTAGGATGAACAGTGCGTTACCAAAGAAACCAATAATTGGGAATGATCAACACAAGAAACAGAAATATTTCTTCAGCTGCTTTATTATGGTTCAGGAAAAGAACAAAGCTAAAGCAAAGCAAAAAGATAAGTAATTCCAGCATCGGGCTGTTATGATAGTGGAAGTAAGAAAACACCTGATGTATCCAGCTGTCACAGTGTGGCTGCTGGGGATTAACTCTAGTAAGACCATGTCAGCAGAGGCTGCCTTGTGTCCTGCCTTTTCCTTCTGAATGACCACCGCTTCTGATTTTCAGATGAGAGTGAGAAACACTGGGAGTGACAACTAATGTCGTGATGCTTTATTTGTAATCGTAGAAATGGGTTTCTAACCATGTAAAAATGGTTAAGAACTAAGTGAAACCATGCTTAGGATTCAGTTTAAGGTAAACAGTCATAATGACTCGTTCAGAGGAAATTAGAAAGTTTAGTAGTCTCAGTTTTAGAGGTACTAGCTTTCCTTCACATAGCTGTGTCACTACTGAGAGGCTTTAAAGGAACCTCTCAAGTACAGTTCTAGTTTCTTCTTTGTTCTTACTCCTAACAAATTACCTAACTGTCACACTATTTTAAAGGTGTTAATAAATGTTATTTCTTAAGTGTGGGCTTTTCCTGTCCATCATTTTTGCTTTAGTAGTGGATACATTGAGTCATTTGGCACGTTTCAGTTTTGTCGTTCTCACTGCAGTATATTCTGCTTGTGACAAATGAGCCATCTAATTCTTCTATGAATTTCCCAAAGGCAATTTTAGGAAAGAAGAATCTGCAAATATCTGTTTATAAGACATTCAGTGTACTGAAAAATTGGGAGTTACTTGAAAAAATCTAATCCATTTTTCCACGTTGTCAGAAGTCAGTATTGATGCACAGAAGTCCATTAGTCCTTGGAAAGACTGGCAGTTGGTGCAGCTCCAGCTGTATATGCAGCCGTTCATTTTAAGAATTGATTGAGAGCAGATGAGATCAAAAGTTAACATCTGCAGCTGTTTCTAGCTGCTAAATAAGCATTAAGGACCTGGTGAAGCTGTATTTTAGTGAAGAATAAACACTACAGAACTTGCAAGCATGAATTTCAATGTTAATGGTACTATAGCACTGTTCTCACTCAAGTTTCAAGTTTTGGGTTCTTCCCTCTGTTGAAGAGAAGGCTGGGAATACCCAGTGAGCAAGTTCAAATTCGCACAGCTTCACATCTTCCTGTAAGGACACGTTAGTTCTTGGATAACAAACTAATGTTGCTAGAAAATGCTAATACTTCTGCTTCAAGTCAGAAGGAAATTTCTACTTCATCATAAACAGTTTGGCAAAGTTTTAGAAAGTAAGAAGTGAATGCTGTTAAAACATTGTTTGCTTTGAGAGGATTCGGCCAAGGAAAGTAAGGAAATGACCTGAAAAACAATCAGCCCTGTGGAAACTACTGGAGACTTCATTAGGGAGACATTGCAGGGAAGCAAGTGGAGGATCAGCACTGGGAATGTCAAGGTGAAGTCTTGGCTCGGATAAAGATGATGAAAGCCAAATTGTCATTGATTTAAAACTGTCATTTATTAGGGTTTTGATCTCAGCGACTGAGGATTTAGGAAAGATGTCATTAGCCAAATCCTGCTGCCTTGATTAGATGCAAATTTTCCTATGTGCATTATACAAATATCTGTACAATGGCGGAGTTGTAAGTGCATTGGTGGGGAGGATCTGGAAATAAATGTGGTATCCTGCAACATGAGGAATGAAAAAAACATCTGGTGTGGGACATTTCTAAAAATAGTAAGAGCTGACTAAACTCTGTGCAAACCTTTTTAAATCTTAGAATAGTGCTAAAATTCAGCAGACGTGCTGTCCCTTTCTCATTCATAAAAGTCCTGTGGCTTAATAAGTTTCTGATTTTTATGTATTTATTTCTTAAATTACCTTTTAAAGATAGAATTTTTATAATGACATTTGCCATTATTTTCTTTGAGTCTATGAGAATATTAAACCTTTGTCTCAGAGATCACTTAACACTTTTAGTGCATTATTCACTCACTTCAGACTTAGAGATATGAAGAGGTAGTTAATTTTTTATCCAGTCTGAAATAATTATACGATAATTACCTGATAATTACAGGCCCCTGAGACACCATTGCTTGGCTACTTCAGAAGATTACAGTGGTGCTTACCAGTGTATTCACGTGTACATATAAATGCAATCATTGAGTCTCTCTGTGGTCTCTTTTTTTTCATCAGAACATTCCATTTTAAAAATACTTCCCTTAAGAAAAGTGGTTTTCACTCATTCTTCTATGGCTTGTTATTGACAAAGTGTCCTTGATGCACTCTTGGTATTCATTGTGTCCCTGAGACAAGTGAACATGAACTTCTAATTTTAATTGTATTTTACAGCATCTTCTGGATAGAAAATGCAACGTAGCATCGCTCCTCAGTTAAGGAGACATCATTTTTAGTGGATTGCAGCCTTGGTGTGTGTCCTTGGAGGCTGCATAAAGCCCAAACTACACACCACAGTTTGTGGGGTCACATCACCAGGTGTACAACATGATCAGATGCACGTCTGGATTGCTTTAACAGTTGGGTGGCAAGGGTTTTCTCAGATTTTGGCTTTATTTTTCTGGTTTTATATCTGTCCTTTAGATTAGTTTCTACTAGGGATTTGTTGAACCTCTTCAGATAAAATGGGAACTGCGGAAACCTTATCATTTCTGGTCAGGAATCGAACTAAGCTTCATGTCCTTGAAGCTCTAAAAAATGTAACTAAATTTTCTTCCTGGTATTTTTACTGTTTTGTCTAGACAGAAAAAATAAATAGAAGCTTTAATGGTCATATTGGAATATAAGATTAGAATTTTCCTTGTGGGTAAGGATGTCCAAGTTCCTGTTTCAGGTCACCTTCTCTTATGATCTTTCTTACAACAATTTCCATTCTCCTTTCTTTTATATTTCCTTTGGTCCTTGAAGGTTCAGAGAGAAGTAGTTAAATTTAGGAATACGTTTGTAGCATTGTCGTACCATAGGGACCCTCTATTGTCTGGTTAATCAAATATTTCCAATAAAGCTTTTTGATGTTGTGACGTTGAGAACAGATAGTTTCTGTAGGGATGTTCTAACAGAGGTAAGATGGGCTTACACTGTCAGGTGTTCCTGATTGAGTTCTAGTAGGATCCCTTTCTTCTACATAATCTCCTGTTCTCAAAAGCTGTGGTGCCTGTCTCCAATGCATGGGGAAGCTGGTGATGTTTCCATGGTGTTTAAAACTGGTCAGGCCTTAAAACTTCCCATTGACTAGTTCCTGTTCTGCCATATGTTTCTTGTCTTTTCTTTGCTTAATTTAAGAAGTAGGAAACTTATGGTTTTTAGCTACGTTAGCATCACAAAGTACTGCTCAGCTATAGGTGTTCTTTCTTGTAAACTCTGCCTCATAAGAACAGACCTTTTCTCATCTGTTAAATGGGGATACGCAGAATTGTTAGATGGTAGAATGCCTGCAGGGAAAGCTGTGTGTCATGACACTCTGAAAGTTATTTCCATTTGCAAGTCCTCCGTGCCATTCACTTCTGTAATGTTCTGTTCACCTTGCCAAACTTAGATTCATCTGGGAATCCTGAGGTAAACTGAGGGAGTCCCAAGCCACAGGGCAGCATCAAAGTGTCCACAAATGGTCTTTAAAATTGCTGGTGTCACTAATCCCTTATTAGATATAATGAGGCCCTAAAATTTCTTTTTGAATTGCCTTCATTAACCTGAGTCCTGTGTAACTTGGAGAGGCAGATTTTAAATGTCTTTGTTAACATAGCAGGAGAGGTTATTAGAGGTTAATCCCTGAAGCATGACAGTTTTTATGCAGCCATAAATTTATTTGTGTTCGTTAAAAATACAAATGGTTTAAAGTTCAGCCCTTACAGTCTGTCTGGAGCTTAACTCAATGCACAATCATGGCACATTTCCAGATAGCGGTTGTGCCAGGCTACAAGAGTTGGTTTCCCTGTAGTGGTGAAGCTGAAACCATCTGACTTCACATACTTGAAGTCAGTTTACTGTTGAATTGGCAGCAGTTGCGGTCAGGCTTCAGTTGTAAGAAAATGCTTTATTGCTTCCAAGTTTCCCTTTCAGCAAAGAACACTTATAAGACCATAAAACTGTCTGTGTCTTTCTAAGATCTATCATGGCAGCCTGGTAGAACAGCATGTATTTTTCATTTGAAGAGTCAGTGTTTTCCAGTTATGTGGAAGGCTTAAGTAGCAATATTTATTTGTCCTCTGACTTGTTTCCTGTTGTTTTCCTCTGTCCCTTCTGAAATGCACTGATCTGCATCAGCAGTGTGGAGAGTTTAGTTCCTCTACTGGTTTTAAAACAGCGGGAGATGCGAGCGATGGGAATATCTGCTCCAGGATAGTTCAGCACTCTTGCCAAAAAGAAAAGCAGATAAGTGCCACAGGGGTTTAAACCAACGCTCTGTGTCAAGTGGCACAAGGTGATACCTCAGCGTTAATCTCCAAGATAAATTCCATCCTCGCTGCTTTTGTGTATGGTAACTGTGCCTGCTAATCCATTTGCAGGACCATTGACTTTACAAATTCCATTTTTGCTTGCCTTTGCCCACATTTTTAGGTAAGTACAGCAGTGGCATAACAAATTATCGCACATGGCTTCTGTCTCAGATGTGTTTTTTGGCTTCTTTCAGATAAACCTTACATAAATCTTTTCAAAAGTAAAGTGTGTGGTTGATACACTGGTGAGAATGTTTTCTCTTGGTTTCTTACAGGTGCAGAACAGAGAAAACTAATGAAAGAACTTAAGGTGTTAGATTATTTTGATAGTGGTATGTCATGCATTCTTATCAAGGTCTTAAGCTCAAGCTGAGTAAAAGTATTCAGTTAATATATCAAAAGTTGAGTTTGTATAGGTTGGAAACCTACTTATGAATTTGAATCTAAACTTAAGTTAAAAAGGGGGGGAAGGGAAACATGCAGAAAAATTAAAAATTAAGCATGATACTTAAAATGCAGTTTGGTGGAATGTCAAAAGGTGGCTTACATGGGTTTAATCAAATTAATGCTTCATTGTAAAGCTTTTAATTGTTTCCCTTCTGAATGAACTAGTTTTCACTCTTAACCCCCACATCTGTTTTCTCCCAACACTGATGGTGTTTAGGCTGTCCAAATCTGAGAACACAGACCAAATTCACACAGAGTGCATGTACATACGTGTGAGAGGAAGTATACTTATGCAGCCAAGGGCAAGCATGCTGAGATGCCTCCAAGACCCAGAATGGACATGTCACAGCAGTGATTATCTATAAAATAGCAAAATGTTTTGTTTTCTAGGAAGCATTTCTCTGAACCTAAATTTTCTAGAGGGCCTATGGGACATACTGAAGAATAGGTTCTCATGAATTATGACAGGACATGGATAAGATGAGGTTTTGAGCAGAGCTTCCCACTCGTGAGATGTACAGCTCTAAGCAGAGCTGCATGTTCAAGTAATCGTTGCCTGCCTTTTTGTAGAGAAGCTTTTATTTTAGGTCCCAGATTTCTTTTCATGATTGCTGTGTTAGAAGTTGTGCTGAAAAGCTTTAACTGCACACAGAGTTAGTGTCATCCTGGTCACTTAACTCTGTCAATGGTCATACAAGCCTCTCTCTCTTCCTTTTCTCATACGCGTTCTACAACATAATGGAAGTAATATGGAATTATTAGGATGCTTATTGGTATTTTTAGGTAAGTTTAGATTAGATATAAGAGAGAAATTCTTCCCAGTCAGGGTGGTTGGACACTCTCACAGGCTGCCCAGAGAAGCTGTGGATGCCACATCCCTGGAAGTGTTCCAGGCCAGGTTGGATGGGGCTTGGAGCAACCTGGGTTAGTGGAAGGTGTCCCTGCCCATGGTAGAGGGGTTGGAACTGGATCATGTTCAAGGTCCCTTCCAACCCAAACCATTCTGTGTTTTTGTGTTGTAAAGTAATTTATGATCTTCATGGCTGGAAACATGAGCTACTTACATGCAACCATGACTTTCACTCGCATTCTCCTCAGCCTACAGAGCCATGTATGTTCTGAGCCAAACCCAGTGGTTCTTGCCCAGGCAGAACTCCCACTGACTTCACTGACTTCAGTGGGAGTTTTGCCTAAGTAAAGACTGAAGGATTTGGATCACCAAACTTAGAACATAAAGTTTTCTATAACCTTGGGCTGAATTGCACAGAAGGCAGTGGGTGTTTGAAGGAAAAAGGAAATACACTTTTTTTCTACAATAATTTCATCCCTGCTAGTGCTGAAGTTAAAAGCATTCCTTTTGAGAAAGCCTCTCTTCTAAACTCTGCCAGTGTCTTGGGCTGAGGACATTAAGAATTACATTTGGAATTCTTTGTACTGTATTGCCAAGTTTAAGGAGATACTCTTCAATGAATTGGAGTAAGTATTAGTATGGTTGGTGTTTTTGTCATGTGGTAACAGAATAGATGTTCTGTGAAATATAGCAGTGTACTTACTTTTTCTTGCTTTAAATTTAAAACAAAGACTGGCAAATATCACAAATATAAAAACCTTGAACCAAGTCCGGGAAAATTCTGTTTATTTATACAATACAATAAATATATGCAATGTCCATCTTAAAACTATTAACTGCTTGCAACTTGTTTTAAAATCTTCTCCAGTAAAATGCAGTTAGAACAGTTTTCCTCATCACAGTGTTTGCTGCCCAGGTAGCATATGCCCAGATGAGTGTCTAGTTTTTACACAACAGTGCAGAATAAGCATTAAATATGAATAAATAAGAATATTAGTGTGTTATGCCCACTTTTCCCTCGTGCTCGTGTCCAATCAGAATGAAAGATACTGGAGAAGCAAGCCTGGGTTACTTACATAGCAAAAATATGGCAGTAGCATCTCCTTAGGTGTTGTACAGTGGAACTGAGGACTTCAACACTGAACAGGATGTGAGGAATTTTTCCTGTGAATCTAGGTTTTGTGCTTTCCTGCTCGCGGAGGCTGAGCATGTCATAAACGTGGCCTGTTGAAATGTTTCTGTGGGCCAAGGTGGTGGTTGATGGAAATTGCACAGGCATGTTTGCTTTTCTAGGATCACTTTATCTGCTCTCTTCGTTGGTGGTTAGATTAGGTACCACAGCGGCTCTAATCTGTGGTGTTCTGCATAGCACTGGAGAATGTAAAGGAATGTGGAAACGGAACAGGGAAACCTTGATGAAACCTCATGCTGAACCCTGGCATCCTGAAACCCTGCCTCTGGATCGAAATCCTGTGGTGGATCTGTGGCTGCCAGGGAGGTCTGGAGCCACACAGGACTGTAGGGAGGGGATGGAAGGGCCGGATCCTAAACCACGGATAGTTTATTCAGCCCTACAAATTTCAGAGTTCCTTTTATACCGTGAACATCACCCAAACTCTTTGTTAAGGTTAGGAAGGCTTTGAAAATTTTGTGTTAGAACTTCAAAGTGCTGCAAATTTTGCTCTAGGGTAGAAAGTAGAATATTTAGGCTCTTTTTTAGTTCTAGCGTCAGGTTTCTGAAACTCCCTGTGATATGACTTTCCTTTATACTGAGACTGTATGCATCGTATCCAGAATAATAGAAATCATTTTTTTGGAAACTAATCATCATGAAGGGACAGACTGACTTAAATCATGATTTCTTTGAATTCTAATCCACGCCTAGAGATTTTTAACAAATATATAGTAAGAAACATCATGTGGAGACTTTTTTTACAGTTTCATATGAAATGGTAGTTGCAATCCGGGCTAAATTCTTCAGAAAGAAAATATTTTAAAAGTAATATGATGAGTACATAATAGGCCTCATTCTGTGGTCTTTATAAAATTTCCTGGGCCTACATTTTGCAAGTCTTTGCTCCTTGCATAAACTCTTTGAATTTCCTGGTCATTGATCCTGCTCAGTGTAGTGAAGGAGCAGAGAATTACTTTTCCTCCTGTCCTTTTAGCTGTGGGCTTGAATATCTATTTGGTCTTATGCTGCAGAGCACACAGTGGTGGAAACTCCTGGCTCTGCTTCATGTGCAGAGCACCGAGGAGTGGAAACTTCTGGCTCTGCTTCATGTTAGTTTGCACTTCAGGCGATTTATTCAGCACCAGGGTTGGATCACAGAATCTTTTTTCCTAGCGTGCCATCTTTGTAGTCTGACAGGTACAATGGTCCCAGCTACCACATAGCTCACTCACCTTCATTCTTGAGCCAGAGAGACCCTGGCAAAATCTCATCTGGACCAATCCTGCAAAGGTCTGGGAATTTTAAAGCTGTCAGGCAGAACTCTGCAATGAAAGAGAAGTAGCTCACATTGTAACTGTCATTACTGGAAGCACTGCTGTGCTTTATCAGTGTGAAATGACTCAACAATGTGAAGACATTTGACCGAAAGTTTCCTGTAATTACCTCCACTAGTAGTGATTGCGTTATCTTTGAGTTGTCATTTGGACATAACACACCCGTTGTTTATAACCTATGTGATTAAAAGCAAAAGAGTGAAATCTACCTTAAAAGCTAAATTATATTTCCATGAAGAATGAGGATATCAGGCCAACCACATCTCTCAGTCAATGGGCCTTACTGTTCAGGAAGCAGAGATTAATACTCAGCACTGCTTGCCAGGCAAAACAAATAAGACGTGCAGTCAATTCTGCAGATTGAGAGGACAGGTCTTGAAAAACTATCCGTTAATCCACAGCCTTAAAATTAGGACTCTTCCATCGCCCTGACAAAACTCAGGAGTGTGAGATAACACATTTTGAAAAGAGCAGCAAGTGCAATGAGTGAGGGTAGGCGAGATGCTTTGTACTGCCGTACTTTGGCAAGACGGGAGTAGCGATTGACTTCATGTCAGAATACTTTTCTTAAGGATGTAAATGCATTTTAATTCTTAATTTAATTCTTTTAAATTGTAATTAGTATAATTCTTGGTGTAAATGGTTCGATTATTTGCATTTGCTTACACTTACAGATTGGTTCTCACACACAAACCCTTTTCTCAGTCTAGCATTAAGAAATAGTCTGTGCTTTAAGTTGCCATGTGTCTACCATATATTTAGCGATTTTCTCTAAAAATCACAAATTACACTTGCAGTTGGTGTTATAATAATGTGGTCTCTTTTCAATTAACAGTTTTAAGCCATTAACATCTTTTAACAGTGCCAGAAAAACTGTTTTCTGTAGATAGTTTGGTTTAGAACTGATGGCTAGCTTGTTAATAATGAATTTTCAGCTTCATCAAACATAAGAAAAAGTTTCAAAATTCTAGAAAGAAGCTTTCCAAATTTATCCAGCAAATCAGAGGTTTTGTAGGGATAGAATTAACAAGAAAATATGGCTTGCTATGGATCTTACCCTGTGTGTATCTCTGAAAATTAAGGTGATAAAACTATACAGTGGCTTATGGAAGTGGTTTTTGTGGTTAAATCTCAAGTCAAGTTGATTTTACCACTGGCACTGATATATCCATGTCCACTCTGAAACACCAAGACATATCTATCAGTCTGGCTGGGATCCCTTCTGTGCGACGTGGAGGGCAAGGAATGCCCTCTCCAGGCCTCGCTCTGGCTCCTGGGTTGGCTCTTGATTAGCAAGGAGGACTTGGGGTTTTTGACAGATCCCGTCTAGCCTTATAGATAGTTAGGAGTGACTTTCCAACTCAGAAACTCCCTCCATAAATCCAAAGAAGGATTGCTGGGCATTGTCCCTTTTTCTTGTTCAGGGTAACTTCATGGCAGCAGTTGTTGTGCCTGTTGCCTCCAGCAACAGGAGCAGGAGGGGTGAGCGTGACCTGCTGGAACACCCAGCCCATCTCTCTTGCCAGAGTGCAGAGTCCTCCCTGCCAAGCTGTGATGCACTGAGCTTTCTGATCTTGACATGAACATCATCTTTCTCAGTTTTATTGTAATGAACAGTGTCCTTTGTTAGCAACACAGGCCTTTTTTTTTTTAAACTGTTGCTTGGCTGTTTTTTCTGGAGCTCATATATGTTTTCATCCATAACAGTGTGAATATTTTTGGTACAATTCTGTACACAGACTTCTGTGTAATTTTGAAGATGTCAGTTTTGAAGATGTCAGTCAGTGTTATGGTTTTGCCTCTGTGCAAATATTGTGGTGACACTCTGTGTCTTACTCTTTCTTGGAATATTTCAAAACTGCTTTGGTAAGATTTTTGTTTTACAGTGCATTCTCTAGACATAACTGTAATCTAACTAATGAGAAATGGTTCCAAATTCTCCATAGGAATAGAGCGACTTGTCAACCATCAGTTGGCATCAGGATGGAGACTAGTCTGTGCGATCTGCTTGCTTGTTAAATTCTCTCATTGTATCCTCTGCTAATCTGATTACTAATGTTTCAGTTGATTGCTTTACCTTAAAACTGTTTTTCCTTAGCCAGCACTGATGTCTTTGCAATCTGTTATAATTTCACAGCCAGTCTGTCATCACTAAAAATACAGTTTGGTAGTGTTATGTAATATAATTTTCCTTCCTTTATGCTCTTTAAGTAGTTTCCTACAGTAAATTTTATTAAAACAACATTGTACCATCAATCTTTTGTTTCAGCTCTGGAGTTTCATTTGTACTGAACTATCAGGCAATTTTTTCATGTATTGTATTTAATTTGCTGATGATATGGATGTTAAATGTAGATGTGAGCAATACAAATGCAGTCTGGAATGTCATATGGAAATATATTTACTATTATGCAATTAGTTGCCTGTATAACATGGCTGTAGACACGTTTTGGATAATAACATAGCTGATTAGAGTATTGGTTTTCAGCAAATTGATGACATCTTGTTGACAGCAATTTATATAGCCCTTCAGGTATTTTGGCATAAGGAGATACTGCACATTTTGATAGTGCTCCCTGATTATTTCAAAGACTAGGGAGCACATTATCCTGTGACTCTCTGGTTCCAAAGCGATGTAAAATAAAACTGCTTAGAAACTGTTCTGGTGGACTGTTTTGTCCAGGTGGATCTTGGAGAAGTAAAGATCTAGATTATGTGGAATTTGTGTGGTACTCTTTAAAGTTTTCGAAAGCATTACTTGCATTTTAGTACTTTTCTGTATAATCACCTGGCTGACTTAAGGCAATCTTAGGACTCGTGAAGGAGTTGGAATTTTCTGATTGACTTTCGGTTGATTTCAAGGACAGCTCTTTACTTTCCTTGTGTAATGGTACAGTTTGATTAATTAATTTCCCCCCCTTTTTTATTCCTTTGTGCTTGTATTTTATTTAATCTCAAGTTTGTTGTGGGTTTCTTAATACTTTGTTGTATTATTTCACACAGTTTTAAATGACACGTGCTTCATGAATCGTTGCCTTTTTCAGTCACAGCTGCTTGGTGCCCTGTGATCAGTTTGCTGTGTAATAGAGCTGCTGAAACTGTACATGGTTCGTTGTGTGTGGTTCTGCATGAACACTGAGCACGATGCTCACGTGATGAGAGAAAATTTGGTTCTCTCTGCTTCCTCTTGCAGAGAGCTGCTGGGAAACCCTCGCTGTTATGGTTCCTCTGAGGCTGGAGAATTGTCCTCTTTGGTGCATCCAAGCTCCTCCATTGCCTAGGATGGAGCTGTGCTTCTTGGATATTTACATAGAGGTGAATGCAGAAAACAGATGCTTGCACGAGTGTTGCCAAATTTGATCAGGATATTGATTCAGTGTAACAGCAAATACAGCTGCCAGAATTCTGTGCTCTGGACTATTTAATGAATTTGTTCCAGGTGGAAATTCACCTCTCTTCCTTCTCTCCTTCTTCGGATGGGAAACCAAACAGTGCATTGGCTTGGCTGGCTCCTTCCTTGCTTGCCATTGGTATTTTGTTGGCTCTTTCCATATAGCTTTTGGCTGTCTCTCTAATTGGAACGATCTAAGTTTGCCAGAACTTTTATTGACACTGCACTGCCTGCTTTTGCAGTTACTTGTTTTGTACTACTTTGTGCTAGGGAAACGAGAGTTTATTTTGCTTTTGTGTGTGTGTGTGTGAAGTGAGTCTGGACATATTGCAGGATTGGAATGAGGAAATTATTCAGGTGTGGGGTTTTTCTCAGTTGTATTAATTCATATGGGTGGATGCTATAGTTAGTGTCATTTTTACAAGGACTAATTATTAAGTTATTTATGAAATATCAGTCTTAGATACCTTGTGACATCCATTTGGGCAAGCTAATTGTATTTGTAAGCCCTTAAATGTAGATGTCAGCGTATTTTTCTGGCATGTTGTATAGTTTGTGTTGCTACTGTTCACACCTCTATGACATTTCTCTTTTTACTGCTGCTTATTTGTGACACACTCTTAAGTTAGGGCTCAGTCTTGAAGATGTGATTCAGGGCCTTATTCAGAGTAAGGTCTCCACTGTAGTCATAACTTGCAGTTCTTCATACCTGATAATATTGTGTCCCTGCAGTTGGCCAGTGATTGTATGGTGACGGGCACTCGAGTAGATTTTTAGGAGAACCAAATAGCATTTCTAAAGATTTGAATACTATTTCAAATTCAGAGAGAAGTTGTCTGCAACTTAGAATCTGATAAGGATGCAGAAACTATATCAACTGTATGTACCGTAAAAGCTTAGATGAGTAGATGTGCTCAAAAGAGATTTTAATTCTATTTTGATGAGTAGCATAAAAATGATTTCAGAATTTTTGGGCTGTGGGCTTCTAGAAGACAGAGCAAGCAAAACAGTCTTGGGCAGGAGAACGGTTGTCCGGAGTGTCTGGCTGCTTGTCAAAGAATTTGCACTGTTCATACCGTGATGGGCACTTGTGTTTGCACTGGACAGTTGGAATTGCTATACCAAAGCAAATATTAGTCAGAGTGCCTGCTGGTTGTGTAGGACCAGTTCAGTAAATCCCACTCCAGAGGCACTGGGAAGTGGAGGTAGGCGGGACATGCATCTCCTTAGCTGGTGCTGAATTATATTGTGGAAAAGTGCTGCATGTTTTCCACAGAGTTTGCCTGCTTGAGAAATACGTGGGTTTTTTTCCAATAAATGAAGCAGCAGAATTACTGTTGAGTTCAGTGCCCGGATAAAGTATTTAGGAGGCTAAGCACCACACTATTCATCATTTCTCTCTCCCTACCCCCTGCTATGGATAAACAGATACTTGAGTGATAAAGTAGAGAAAAAAGATTGGAGAAAAGCATGCAGGATTGAAAAAGAAATGGGACTCAAATCCTTCACAGCAGCTAGCAGAGTAATGTTTTTGCCTGCAAGCCACAGCAGGTACAATAGAACTAAGTGAAAGAAATCAACAGTTTTCTATTTGAAAAGCACTCACTGGCAGAGTAATAAATTTTAAAAAGGCAGAATTAAATGGAAGAAAATCCTCAGTTTACAGCCAGAGGAAATTTTGTATTTATTTCCAGCAAGAGCCTAAATGTGGATCTGCCTTGAATAAAAATGTGGTGTTACTTTGGCTTCCTATAATGTACTTTATCAGGCACTTGGTGTAGAAAGAATAAGCCTGAAGAGTAAGAGCCCTAGAAGAGTTGTTTTTGTGATTCTGCTGGGGATCAAGCATGGGCAGACTGATTAATCCAAACTGTCATGTCTTGGCACAAATAATGTGTAATAATTAAATTACATCAGTGAGTTTGCTGGTATTTTGGAGTGAGAGATTTTGAAATGTCTAAAATACAACTGAAACTCAAATTGTGTGTAATTGGTGCCACGCAGTGAGTGAGAATATTACGTAATCCCTGAGGCCGAGCTAATTTACTCACAGATGGATTGTACATCCTAAGAACAGGAGTGCTGGGAAAAAGATGCATGTGCTTTGCTGTTAGCATGATAAATACAATAGACTCCAGTTTTTAGTGCAGAAGTCAAGCTAGGAAATTACCTCCCATTGTTGATATGAGTTTCTTGAAAGAACAGCTCAGTTCTTGTTGCTGCAGGATATCAGTGCTTGATAATTCCTCCATCAAAGGGGATCGGAGTTACTTGGTTAGGTATTCCATAAATGTTCTTTTTGCCCAAGGCCAAAACCTGTTAATTTTAACTTTGTCTTGTCTTGGGGGGGGTATCACTTTCAGCTCAGGGTGGGGAGAATATTGGATTCAGTCCCTTGCTCCTGAGTATTAGGATGACTTTGCAGATTGTGACTTAATTAAACCACAGAGAGGACAGAGATGTCAGATACACACAGGCAGACTGAAGGTGAAGTTGTGGTGATCCCACTTCCTCCCATGGACCGTTTGTGACTTTTTGGTGTTTAAAGAGCTGGAGTGTTTCTTCAGGGGAGGACCGAGGTCAGGCCACAGTAGGTGTCTCTAAACCTCCTCTGCCAGGCATTGGCCTGGTTCCGTTGTGGAACGTGAGCATGGCTGTGCAGCCTCTGGAGCAGCCCAGGGGTGACCATGAGAGCCTGTTGTAAAAATGAGCAGGAGCAGTCAAGGATGAGAGCACTGCCTGCCTGCACTCTGCCCTGTTTGGAACTCAGATTCGGAAGCCTGGACTCGGTACTGTCTATTCCCCTTCAGCATGCCTTGGGCCAAAAGAGCATTTATGGAATGCCTAACCAAATAAATGGCAAGCCAGACCTTTCAGTAAGATATGTAGCGTTTTCTTACTGAGAAAGAATGTTTGTTACCTGCTGGTGGTACCATCCAACCTTCTTACTGTAGGTGCAGTGTTGGGGTACATCTCTGCACCTCTTGCTGACCTTGGGAATTCATACAGAGGTGGGGATAAAGAGAGTTTGAGAGCTTACTGAGAGATATACTTGAATATTGTCATTTTCCTGTATTTGGAACAGTCATAAAAGCTTTCTTCATTTTTAAAGAAGGAAAGCTGTAAACTCCTGCTCCTCCAAGAGGTTTCATCAGGAAGTCACCTTGACTCTCATGAAGGCCAGCAAGTGTTTAGAAGTCATTAGATCAAAAGCCGCTGGATATCAGCTCTTTGCTGAACAGCTGAAGTGTTAAGACTCAGGATTCTTTGGTACAGTTTCTGAAGGTTCTGGCTGTAAATGACTCATCCTCTCCTCTTTTGTCCTCTTTTGTGCTGGGAAAACATGTCTCCTGCACTCTGTGCTCCAGTGTGTCTTTGTGTCCCTGTCACACACTGGCTGTATGTTCCCCAGTCGTGTACAGTAGAATACACAGTTTCTGAGCTGCTTCAGAGACTGTTTCCCTGCACTCTCTGTCACGACAGTAGCAATTGGAGGCCGAGGCTGGAACTTGCTTGAAGCTCTGGAGCACGCACAGTACGACCGGGATTTTTTCAGTGTTGCACTGCCCAATCCCTAACTTGTGTGTGTTGACCAGATGCCATGGTGATACTCAGGGCTTTAAATCTTGACTAGACAGGGGCATCTTTTCATAAGAAGAGAAAGGATCACATCCTTGATACTGTCTCAGTCTCCTTGCCAATTTTGAGCCCCTGATCTTAAAAAGAAAAGAACAAGCATTTCTGAGTAAACCAGTTACAAGTTCTTTTAAAAATATTTGCAAAACACACAATTTTATTTAATCCTAGTTTTTGGAAAAAAACAAAATTATTTTTGCTGTTTATTTTCTTTGAAAAGAAATGTTCAGCTTGTTTAAAGTCCCTGGCAAGGAAATTTTCAGTGTGGGTCGTTAAGTTTTGGCAGAGCTATAACCACCTAAAAGCAACAGGGATATTATTGGAAACCATTTGAAAATATTAGCCATTGCTATAGTTACAGCTCTGCTTGTATTTCTTTCTTTCTTTGGGCATGAAATTGTATCAGTGCGAGTGGTCTCGAAGGTGGGTGCACCAAGGTGGAGAGGAAGTAAAGACGTAAGCCAGGTGTCAGGGAGCAGTGCAGGGTGAAGCACGGGTCACAGTGGTTCTTGGGTTCAGAGGAGATTCCCGAGGTACCAAGTTCCTGGGTGCTGCTGCTGTTGGGGCCATGCACCTCACAGCTCTTGGTAGCACAGTTCCGAGTGTAGCCAGACATAATTAAACCCCTGGAGGGGAAAAAAAACCCAAACACATGTTATTGAATTTCAAATTTATTAGAATTAAAGGAATTAATTCAAGTTGTCCCAGGAGATAATAGAGAACACTGTATTCTGTGCTACCTTTTTTGTGAGCAACATCGTGGGTAAAAAGAAATACATGCAGTTGAAAGAGAGGACTAATGAGTAAGTGTTTATTGCACAGATATATTCTGGCTATGTTAGCTGCTGTTTCAAGATCAGACACCTGTCCTTAAAATATTTTGCTGCTTGGAGGTTTTTTTCTTTACCTTGAAATAAAGCCAAGTTTTTCCTTCATAAAGGAGAACACTTGAATAAACACAGCCCTAGTATAAAGCCAGTTGGGACTAGTCTGTTGGCAAGGGCTAGAGTTCTTTTCACATAGGGAATTATTAGAAAGACAGTGAATCTAACTTCTCCCCTCTCAAGGGTCCCTCACATAGTCTCTATTCTTGACTTCCGTATTATTAAGCAGCATGGAACAGTCAGAAGTTTACAGGAATATTACACTGGGACACTTTTATATACTGTCTCTTATTTTTCAGAAAATACGAAATGTTTCTTTGTTTTAACTTTGAAATTGCAAAAGATGCAAATATTCGTTAACTATGGTATACCCATAGGGACATTCATTTGCACATACCAAGCAGGTAAAACTTGTAAATCTGTTACAGAACAAAGACAGCTGAGAATTCTGTGTGGCTTAGAAAGGTTTGTGTATTCTGGGGAGCAGTGTTGGGATGCAGTGGTACTTAACTATGAATTGGATTCTGCAGAAGTTGGCACATATTTCTTTTTCCTACAAAATTGCTTCTAAGAGTTGGATTTTCTGTGTGTTAGACCAGGTCACAAGAGTTGTAATGCTGGTAATGTCTGAAACCAGTTAGTAATTTCCAGTTTCCTTTGTCCTCGTTTATATAAAATGATTCTTCACTGAGACCTCTTGCTTTCTAAGTTTGGGGAGGTGAGGGAGTATCTACACAATACAAAAACTCTGCCTTTTTTGGTATCATGAGAAAAAGCGCTTGGAAATAAAACCCACAAGATACAAGTAGACAAAATTAACTTCTGCATTTCCATTATCTTTTGTTATTCACCCAGTCAGTCATAAAACTTGCTACACAATCCCTTTTTATGTAATCAGTGAGACACAGGATGACAGCTGTAGTATCTCTATTTTTCAACCTTTATGTTTGAAATGTTTCAACCTTATGTTTGAAAAGAAAATGCTGTTGTCAAAATTCTTTTTCAAGTATTAGGAGAAACAACTTTTTTTTATATATTCTGACCTCTAATTCATCTTTGCTGAAAAAATCCGAATACCTGCCCCATGTTTAGATGACTACTCAAAACTGGTTCCTTTTCCCTCTCCAGTATGTCAGTCCAGGAAACAGAAGTGCCTAAAAGACACAGAACCATGAACTCTCATCTTTTGGAGCTGGGGGAATGTAAGGGCTGGAAGCTGACAGATGTGCCTCGGAGTCCGTTTCATCACGTTAAGAACACAGCCAGTCCCCTCTGTCTCCTCCTGTGTAACACATGTCCCTCTCTGGGAAGATAACCTGGCTCAGGCTTTGATGCTTCTTTCTTATGTATTCTCTGATATAAACATGTGCAGACAAAACTGCAGTGGCCAAATAAATGGGTGAGTTTCTTGTGTGAACGCCCTGTGCAGCCTGGATGCAGCTCCAGGAGCAGGCAGTGGCCGTGGTGCAGTTGTGGGTACTCGTGGTGCGAACCCCGGTATGTAAAGTGTTTACAGGAACCATCCTCCAATTAAACTTGTTTAAATCCCAGTGGCAGGATTTTTGTTCGAGTAGTAATGAAGATACAAAGGGCATAGCAAATACATGGTGACTATGTTGTGACTTTGGGCAACACAGAAAAAAGTAAAATTCCTGAAATCTGATCTTTGTTGCATATATATCCATTTTCCAGTCATCTAGGAGACACTGTATTACATTGCTTTTAGCTGTTTTCCTGCTTTACAAGGGGGCATCTTTGTGTTTGAAGTTCAGATGATATTTGACATAACAAAATTTAAACTCAGATTTGTGTATTTGAACAGCTGTCGAGTCTACAGTAAGGAGATTCTCAATAATTCTCAGGTGCCCTTGATTTATTTAGCTCGATTCTCACCCTTTCACTGACAACCAAAGGAAAGCCAAAGGAAATCAAATCTGAGGTTGCATTTGTGATTGTCTTTGCTTTAGCACAAAAATTGTTTGAAGAACTTGTTGAATCTAACTGCAACTCCTTGAACTTTAGTGCTCTGGGTAAAGTTAGATTGGCTATCTCAGAACCCAGAAAAGAATCCAAGTGTTGTGGTTGTGACTTTTACAGGGCATTCCAAAATGGGTGACGCTCCGGAGAAAAAATTCACCTTTTAAAACTGCTTGCAGTTTTCGTATCTATTTTATATCTACATATCTACACCTACGTCAAGATGTCCAAAAAAAAAGAAGAAAAAGGATGTTGAGAAATAGTTCCAGTGAGACAGGAAAACAGTGTTTGAGATCAAGACCTCTTAAGTGATTTGAAGAAAGGTAGTAGCAGAAGGAATTGCCTTCTCTCAACAATTTAGAGCAACCAATGTAGTAACAATGGTATGAGGGACAGCAGTAGGCTGAACTCAGAAATTATTGGGTCAGTTGTGAAAGTGGTGCAATTGCATTTGTTTGCAAGCATATCAGAGTTTTGCTTAGCCTGCCAAAATTAACCAAACCTTTAATGAGTTCCATCCTGAGAAAACACTGTGAATGTGGTTGTGGCTCTGTCTGCACAGAGCCTATAATGGTATTTAAACCAGGACTGAACTTTTGAAAAACGTGCATTCCTAAAAAACATCTTAAAAGCAATTAGCTTTTTTTAAACTATTAGATGTAACGACCTCCTGTACAGGCACTAAAGTAAGGGATATCCAAAGAATGAGATTAGAAAAGGAAGAGAATGAGTCTGTTGAAATGAACATAAGGACTCAAATAGAAAGAAATTAGGAATGAAGAAAGCAGTGAAAGCAGAGCAGGTTTTTCTGTGCGTGTTTCTGGGTATGAGTATGTACAGATGGACAAACATACGTGTGGCACATGCGCATCTCAAATGTGTGGCCTCAGCTCAGGTGGGACCGTTCAGAAGTATGGGAGGTGCAGTTAAGCCAACGAAGATGACAAGGGAATGGAGTAGCATATCAGGATCCCATAGGCTGAACATTTCGGTCTGGAAAAACAATAACTTGGGTGAGAATGATTGAGTGAAGTCCATAAAACTTGAGAGTTCATGGAGAATGTGAAGAGGAAATGATTGTCATTGTCTGTCTCAGTGCAAGATCTCCGAGTCATTGGCAGAAATTACCCAGTGCTGTTCTCAAACGAAGATGATGTGGCATGTAGTGGAACTGACTGACATAGGAGTTAGACCTGCTAAATTTCAGGAAGGAAGCTAAGCATATTCAGTAAAGGACTACTAAATGATAGAAAGACATTATGTTTGACTGAGGAAGTCTTTGTGCCTCAAAGTAAAAATGCAGCCTTGAAACATATTCTGACAAAATAGCATACATTTTTCCTAGCTTTAGGATCACTCTTATGCACCCAGTATTGATGCCTTTGAATAATGGACCTTTGATGTGACTTGCAAGGACTTCATGTTTTTGTGTTCTCGTAACATGGTGGGAGAGTTTTGGGGATTGAATCTAATCATTCAAAGGGCCTGATCATTCTCATGCCTTGAGATTCTTCTGAAGCTCTTCATACTTGGGGGTTTTTTTGCTAACCTGAATATGTTCACATTAGCTAGAAAATACTAAGAGCCAGGAATTTCTAGTGCAAATTAAGGATGAAGTCATTATTGACACGATGGTGAAGTTGAACATGCTCTTCCGAGGAGGGCATTAGGCCCCATTTTTTTCCTTATTTGTAAGCCAATCAAAATAGAGAAATGCATACAGTTTTCCATTACTCACGGACCTTGTCACTGATGGTTCGCACATCTTCTCTCTGATTAACAAAAATAAAGAAATATTTAAAGGACTGCAGCATTGAAATATGTTGAGATACTAAGTACAGAATATTGCTTATACCTGCCCATATGTCTTGATCCGGCAAGTATTAAGAAACTGCTAAAATATAGGAAAATGTTGAAAATTATCAAAGGGAGTTAATTTTAGATCTTTAGTGATAGAAAGGTCAAATCACTGTGAATTCTAGTATTTCTTACCTTTTCATGTCTACTTTGAGATGTTTAAAAGAGTTAAGTATTAACTTTAAAATATCCTTAGGTTTCAAGAATACCTCTCTTGTAATGCAAGCTGCTAAATCTAACCCCTATGCAAGCCTCATGCAGTCATATCCACAGGTAGCTGAGGAAGGAACTTGGAACATTCAGTGGCATTATCTAGAGAAAGACCCTTCTTAAGTTTTGGTTTTCTGTGAGAAACTGCTTCAGTCTTGTCTGAATAGGTTTAGAAGCCCAGAAAAGGGATTTTGGTCTACAGTTCTGAGTTACAGGAAAATCAGCATCCTAAGAATTGGACTTTATCAAAGAGTAGAATAGACAAATTATAAAGAAGCAAACTCCCTGGTTTCTGGCTGCAAAAATGTCACTCAAAACATAAATTTCATTATTTGATTGTGTTTGAGCATGACAGATGATGTAACCTGATTAGTCCCATGTAAGAAGTCTATTAAAACAAGTGAAAAGGAGGGCTTGTTTTTGTCTAAAAATACACTGTTCTATATAACCATTATCTCTATATGAATCATACTCATTGTTCTAGAAAGAGGGATAATTTTAGTTAAGTGTTTTTCCAGAACGTTATTCTGCCCCTCTTCACACGAGCTCTACGAGTAGAGGGGGGGTTGCTGGTATTCTCTCGTTCCATGTCTGTCACCACAAACTCCCACTGTAAAAAGGAAACTCCTCTCTGCAAATAATTCCTCACAAATAGGTGAGGATCATATAGTAGAGAAACCTTCCCACTGCAGTACAAAGCAGGTGTATTTAGAACAGTGTTTTAGTGTGCTGTATAGACAAGGGTTTATTTGGGCAAAACTCCTTTAAACCCAGGAACAGTAAAACAGAGTGAAGAATGTGAGCCAGGGGAATCTACTTCGTACCTTGGTTGCAAGATTATCAAGGAGGAGCTTGAACAGGTAACAGAGCAGCTCTTGGAAATACTGTTTGACATGAGAGTAAATGTATTTTTAATTTTTTAATCGGAAGGGATGTTTCTGAACAATCAGCATAGGACTTGGCACAAACCTTCCACCAGCACTGTGTTCAGAACCAAGCGCTGGTTAGACCCAGTCCTTGCTGGCTGAAGAGCAAATGATTATCTCTTTTAAGATAAATGTAAGAAGTCTGATAAATACTTAGGGCCACATGAGATCCTGAAGAGAAGTGATTTGCAGCTGTGTGGAGTCTTCCCCAGAGAAATTTTCACAGGTATTTGTTGTATTCATAGGAAATGGGTGTTCCTGTTTCTGCCAGTTGTGATGCAGTCACACACTTGGAAGGAGCTTTATGTGCCATCACATCTTCTGCTCTTGTGGTCTCCTCCCTCCTGGATTTGCACATTTCCTCCCCCTGCAGCGTTGATGTACAGCCAGAAATCCAGATGCCTGAATATTAAATGGACTTTGTACTTAAATCATGTAACAGGGCTAGGGTGCACTGCCTCCTTTCCTAAATTCTGGTCAACAGGAGTATGTAAAACTCCAGAACATTTAGATTCCACATGTTTTGCAGGGAATTTGCAAAACACGCCTTCCCCTTTCCCCAGCTTTATGTTTCGAGGGCTATTATTTTCTATAGGACAGGCAGAACTTTAGTATTTCAGTACTGCAAGCTCAAATAGAGCTTTGCGAGAATAAAACTAAAAAGTAGAACACTTGAACCTTGCAAGTTTGAAAGACTTCTTTGCAAGTATTTGCAAGTATGCAGTTACAGCTGCATATAGTGAGACGAGAAAGCATTTGTATTTGTGTAAATCCATAAATTGTGTTTATTTGGGTGAATCACCCATGTTGCTTAAATGGTTGTTGGTTGGAGTGATGCCGTGTAGCTGTTCAGCACCAAGGATGGAGAAAATAGTATTGAACGGAGGCTTCCACTCCTGGCTGTGCCATCGGAGTTGTCTCCTGCACTGTGGAGTGGCTGCTCTGCCACTTCCGATTTTTCGGAAGAAGTAGATTGTGTTTTTGCATCATTCAAATAGAAAAATGGACTGGCGTCTTTTCCATCTCCTGTTCCTAAAGGGCAGGACAAAAACAGCGTCAAAGAGGTCACCGTGCCATAGAACTTCTCTCGAAACCATTAAATACTTGCTGTGGAAGCAGTGACTCATTGCTGTGTGGGAGAGGTGAGTGCCTGTGGGTGCTCAGGAGACTGTTCTGAACATCACTCATAACTGCAACTATTTGTGTTCTTCACTCGCTTCCTCAGGTTGGCTTCAAATGTTATTACTGTTTGTTTGTGCTCTTTATGACATTCGTGACCCAGAAAATAATAATGGTAGGTATTGTAAAAGCTCAGGAAAGAATTAAATAGCAGAATGTTGGGGTCAGCAGGGAGTCAGTGTGTGGTGTTGGGGAAACAGCTCTACCTTTGATTAGGTTATATCGAGTTTTACACTTGTTCTCTGAAGTACCACTCTTTTGAAGAGAATTGTGGAGACCTTTCATTTAGTCCTGAAATGGGGATGGTACTACTTGCCAGCAATTACACTGAGAGATGATCAGGGTGGTGCTGACGTGCATTAGCTTTAGCCACTTAGATAAGAGGTGTTTTAAAAAGACATAGAGTTAACATCAACTACATGAGTTGTATTATTTTGTTTAATTGTTTCTTGTCATTGCCAACAAGGTCAATTTAGGCTAGATTTGAGAATCATTTAATGAATTTTCAGACTGCACTGTTACTGAATTCAGTACATCTTTATATCCAAGCCCTGTCTGCATTTTGGAAGGCTTTAGCCTTAAGATCCACATCATAAATAAGCACTTTGTGTACAAATTCCAGGAAAGAAGATACCCTTCTTGAAGAACTGTGTTGTGTGGTGTTGGTATCTGACCTTAGATATTGAAATGGTTTTCTGCTTTTCCAGAGCTGTATAAGTAGAAGCATAGAGTTTGCTTACTCTTGCTGAATCTGGGATGTCGAGTAATCTGTCGTATTTGCAGCAGATCAGTATATTCAAGCAGATGCGAGTGCTTTGTTAATATGTGATTTAGGAATATTTATTTCAGATTAGATTTAGTCTGCTTTTGGACTAGAGCAGCTTTACCATCCTTGTGGTTTTACATTTTCTGAAGTGAAAAAGCAATTAGTGCATTTTAGAGGTGCATATATTATTCAAACCTGTTCTACCTCTTGAGCATTAGAACTCTCAGGGTATGGAGCTTCTAGTTGAAAATTTAATGTTCAGATAACCAAAAAAAAGAGTAAAACTTTCAATTTGAGCTACCCTTTGGTGGTTTTTTCCTATCCCAATATTTCCATTCTTAGTGAATGTGAGCAATAGGATTAGCTTAAAAGTACAGAACCCCAAAACTGAAGCCCCAGGACGCTGGGTGTGCTTGTGAGCGGTCTAGCAGCAGGTATGTGTGGGAACAGCCTGGCCCGGGGTCCAGGCATGGTGAAACTTCTCTTCCTTGTGTAGGGTCATGTGTCTGTGGTTGGATTCAGTGCCCAGAGGCTCCTGGGCATGGGTGAGGCAGATTCCTCCTAACCCAGGCAGAAATGAGAGCTGCTGGTTGAACTGTGTGGGATCAGATGGGGACAGGCCCACCAGCCCTGCACTCGCCTTCCAGGTGTGTTTGCCAACGGAGTGTACATATTGGGATAAGGCATCTTCATCTTCTTCACTCTTAAATGCTGCTAACACAGCCACTTCAAAACACTTGAGTGAACTCCTTTAATAAGCTCTCTGTAGAGTGGGGTCTCAATGCCGAACAGCTCTCTTGACTGTGATAGGTGACAGCCAGCAGTGGTCTGTTTGTATCTCAGGTCTTTATTGCTGCAGCATTGCTGGAGGTTTAGGTAGATTTCATAGACCTTACACTGGGTTTGTGTATGGGAGAGCTACAAGTCCCATTTAGGGTATCTTTCTTTAAAACAACAGGAGAGCAGTTGTTTTCCTATCTGTCAGAGGTATCTGTGTGAGATGCATACTTCAGATTTTTTAATCCTTTTTTATTAGCTATTACTAGTTGATATCTCTAAGACCATCTTTTCACATGATTACTTTTCCTGGATGGCTTTACTTTTTCCATTGTAACAAGAATAAAACCTTTTTCTCTCAAGTAATTTTCTAGCCAGTAAGAAACTATTGAATAGCTTAGTGAAAGAGTCTTTATTTGTCTTCATGTGAGTAGCTTTTTTTCACTAAACTGGTGCATATTTGCATACTGTAAATGTAATTCGAATTCTTCAGGTTGTCAGAAATGAATAGCTTGCTTCTTCTTACTGTCTGAAACTTATCTGACTAAATGAAGTTCAGCATAAAGCACAGATAGGTAATGAAACCAGCTATTGTGCAGGTAAGAAAATCTGTGATTAATTAAGTGGACCACATCTGGATGTGACCACAATCTAATCGTGAGGGGCTGTAAATAGCATCAAAGATTTGTGAGCGTTAGGTCTGTGGACCGCAGGAAATATTTGAAAGCCAAAGCAGGATCAAGTGTTTGGGTAAAAATTATGGTTATAGCTAACCACAAATCAAGTGAGAGCCAGTAGAATGTTGTTTGTTATCCTGTGGTTGAATGTAAATTCTCAACATTGCTCCTTTGATTCGTAGAGCAAATGAGGGTTAGGCTGCAACCTTGAAGACGTGTGAGACACTGAAGTGAGACAAGCAGGCTCTGCTGGCTTTGTTTTCTGAAGGCACCTCTTGCTCAAGTGTAGCCATGGCTCCTCACTGCTGAGCAGCCTGTGAAGTTGGTTTCCACTGGAGAACACACACCACCAAGCCTTGCACTGATGTCTGTACAGTGAAATGCTCCAAACGCGGGCTGTGTGCTGGCATTCCCCTGTTCTATTAAAAGGGCACGTGCTGGCTGTTACCCTATAGCAGTCATAACATCTTCACTGGTGTCTCATTTAATATTCTTCACAGACAGAGAGAAATGAAAGGAGTTATGTTTATCTAATTGTAGGAGTT
Source organism: Mohoua ochrocephala (assembly GCA_013398855.1). Classification (NCBI taxonomy): domain Eukaryota; kingdom Metazoa; phylum Chordata; class Aves; order Passeriformes; family Acanthizidae; genus Mohoua; species Mohoua ochrocephala. The sequence goes on along the minus strand of VZTA01009240.1, from coordinate 400,941 downwards.
AAACCTGTAAGATCATATATGAAAGTCAAAGGTTTTAACAGTGGCCAGAGAAAGGTAGTATTTTTATGCTCAGCTTCTTCACACATTGGGGAGAGAGCCATCCAGCCAATCTCTAGGCAGACTTGCTTAGACTTTGGAGGAAGAAACCCAGAAAAACTAGTGTCCTTCCTAGTGGAGAGAAGAGATTATCAAAGGCAAGAAACAAAAGTTGGGGTGAAAATATCAGAAACTGACTGTCTGGGAGAGGAGTCTAAGTCCACTAATGCAAACTGTAATTCCAAAAGATGAGGAGCCAGAGCTTTCAGATGCCAAAGCAATATGTGCTTCCTCGTTCCTAATCTGCTGTACCTCCTGCCTGGAGGGAAAGGATTACAGGAGCAGCATGTCTGTGACTTACCCGCTCACCTTATTGTCAGCTTTCCCAGTCTGAATTTCTCCAGTGTGGCTTTAAGAATACTGAGGGAGACTCTGAAGGCCTCGTTTAAGTCAAGGCACAGAAGATCTCTTCCTCTCCACTCGTGTGCTGAGCTTGTCATTGAATTACAGAAGACAGTAGCTTGTTCAGGCACAGCTTGACCTTGGTACATCCGTGATGGTTGATCCCAGTCTTCTTTTTTTCTTTTTTTGTCCTTCCTACATTTGGAAATACCTTCCATGAGGATTGCCTCTGCAGTCTTTCTGTTAGGGTGACCAACCTGCAACTGAGCCTCAGGTCATCCTTGCCCTTAATTAAGATGGATGTGGCAGTTGCTTTTTAGGCATCACCACCAATCACCATGGTCCCAAAACTTTGTGTACATAAAATTTTCTCGGGTGCTTCCTAACTTGATCTTTCTCATTTCCACAGACTCAGTGGGAGTGATTTAATTTTACACAAAAATTCAAGTGAATGGGGAAAAAAACCCCATACTTCTGTTTGACACACTTAAATCCAAAAGTCTTTTAAATTTTTTTAGTAAATTTTGCATTGTAAAGACTGTGGAATTGGTATAATTCTGCCCTGTCACATCCATAAAGAGGCCGACTTCTGTGACTTGGCAGATTTCCAGTTGATGTCAACTTTGAAGTCAATGAGGATTTGTTTGGAGGAGAGACATCAGGATTTGGATTAAAATATTTATTTATGATTGATAAATGAAGTCCACCTGGTCACCAGACAAGGAAAGCGTATGATGCAAGAAGAAACAGTTTGAGATTTCTTTTTCATTTCAGTTTAGTAGAACAATTTTATTTCATTCCAAAGCAAAAGAAATCCTTGGACTGACTGATAAATTTTTAAGAATGTATGACTGGTAACAAAGTAGCAGTAGTTGTTACTCATGTGGTAAAGGCTAATTTGAAAAGAAATCCAATATAAACTTCGTGTTTAGGGGTAAGAAATTAATTTTTTAAAATTGTTTTGCGAAGACCTACATTTTGATTTCACAAGGATTCTAAGTGCCACCTTGTGGACATCATTATTCTTGTATCTCATGGGACACAATGGTGAAGTAGAATAATAAAATTTCGTTTTAAAATCTGTGACAGAAATCAGTTATGTTTTCTTTGAGGATTGGGAGATTTTCCAGTATTGCTGTTGATGTGCTGAAGTTGAAGAACACACTGCTGCTGGCTTCAGTGGCTGTAAATAAAGCCCAACTCCAGTTGTCTTACTGTGAAGTCCCACTACTTTATGATTTTTGTAATTCTTGCTGGGATTCCTTTGTTGGTCACTCTCAGATGTTTCTCCTGAGTAAGCTATCAATGGAATACCACAGGAGTGAAGCCCCAGATGTCTGGTATTCTGATAAGCTCACTATGTTGTAACCCCCAATGTCCTTGTGTAAAAGTGGCTGGATAAAATGGTTCGTGCAATGTCATGAAGTAGCCCATGTAATTTTTGGGGGTTGCAGGGGTTTCTTTCTCAGACATCCTGGTGCTTGGTAGATCAGCTGTGCTGTGTTTTTAAAGGGTTTAGGGGAATGTCTTGCCTCCAGTGCATAAGTACAATGATGCCTGTAACAGCAAGCCCTGAGTTGGGCATTTCTTTTCACAACCTTTTCACAAAAAAACCCGAATTTTATTCTGAGGAATAGAGTTTTTAATTATATGCAGCTGATTTTCTGCTCGCTCATAACTTAGAGGTATTGTCATGAGACGCAAAGTGTATTAAATATCTGCTGCTTATCTTAAAGCTGTCTCCTAAGGACCTGAAGCTTCTTCACTAGCCAAGTCAAATTGAAGCCTGTACTCCAGAAGTAAATCAAGTGTGCTTTGTCTGTATGCTGTTTAGCTGTCAGCCAGTCACAAATTCCTACTTATCTCCAGGCTATACTTAGGCCATAACCAGTATCAAAATTCCAGGACATCAAATATCTTCCTTGGCTTGCTGCTGAAGTGTTTTCTACGTTGTCACAAAACAGAAGCTGATCTATCTCAGATAAGTTGTTTTTTAAACTGTTAGAAAAAATGGACAGCAGTGTTATTTTTGCAGAAACACAGTTATATCCCTGGTCATCCAGGATTCCGGTGGCGTCTCAGCTTAGGGAAGCTGTTTTACGGATTGTACAAATCAAGATCGGGTTGGATAGGGCTTGGAGCAACCTGGCCGAGTGGAAGGTGTCCCTGCCCATGGCAGGGGGGCTGGAACTGGATCATCTTCAAGGTCCCCTTCCAACCCAAACCAGTGTATGATTCTGGGAAAAGATTTTGTTTTAAACTATCCTGTCCAGGTGTGTGTTACTGAGTGGGTTGAAGGTTTTCTACTTGTTGAACAGGTGGATTTCTTCTATAACTGTCTAGATGCCGTGTAAAGATTTCTCAGACACCTCTTTTGGTGAGAATAGGCTGAGTGCTTGGTTTTAGGGATTAAGACGAGAATATAGATGAAGTAGTTCTGCTTTTGTAAAAAGCCTGTTTTGAATCATAACAAAATCATAGCTCTCCACCTCTTTTCTGAACAGCAGCTGTGGGAACTATGTTGTCCAGAGGTTCTTTTCTTTCAGCTGAGGAGTGTGCAATCAGCATGATCAATGCATTACTGCTCGTGGTGTGTTCTTGGATTTTGGCTGGCAGGATGTGAAAACCTGTTGGCTAACTCGAAAACACTGAGTCTGCGAATGCTTTGGTTTTTATTGCCTTTTTCCATACAGAAGACATTGCTGAAATGCTAATTCACAAAATCATTTCAGAATTGATTATTCTCTGAAAGTCATACTATTTTCAGTTGTTATGTCCAAAGTCTGCAGTTGTAAGATCTTGGAAAAAGAAATCTTACTTTATTTTGCAGAGCATTGGCTGTGACGACTATCTGGGTTCTGACAAGGTGATTGACAAGTGTGGAATATGTGGAGGGGACAACACTGCTTGCAAGGTTGTGTCTGGAGTTTTCAAACACACGCTAACAAATCTTGGCTACCACAAGATAGTGGAAATTCCTGAAGGAGCTACTAAAATCAACATTACTGAGATGTCAAAGAGCAACAACTATTTGGGTAAGTTGCGTCTCAGTGGATGAAGAATGCTTTGTGTGCTAGTGGAGCTGGGTAGAGGTTATGCCAGGAAAGGCCTTCTGAGCAGTGTGAAATCAATGTCAAGAAGAAGAGAGGAAAGAGAACAAATCATTAAACAGGTGTTTTGATCAGTGCTAACTGGCTGTTTATAATTCTTGATTGATTTTGCATGACAAACTCTGTAGACCTGTTACAATCTATTTCCCTGTCTATCTGACTTGGCTTTAGTGTCTCCTATTAGTTGGTTCTGCTGTGATGTTTCCCTTTCCCACATCATTAACCTTCTCTGATCAGTGAAAAATCCAGCCAAGTGGCTGCTTGTTTATATAAAAGACTGCTTGAGGAGAAAAGAACATCTTCTGATTGCCAAAAAGTTTCAGTTCTTTTAAAGTGAAAGTATATAAATATTTTATTGAGATAATTTGATACTGAAGAGGTATTCACGGAATCCAAAGTCATTTTTACAGTTGTTTATTCTGAAGGAGGTCCTTAATTCAAAACCATGGAGGATCCTGGAATATTTACAGTAACACAACATCTTAAGGTACACTTCTAGATATGTGTAGTGGGTTGCAAATTGGAGATTATGTGGCATTTATACCAGATCTACGTCAGTCTGGTGTGCATTTCTGAACTGTGGCATTCCCCACTGTAACCTGTCGTGTTCCCACGTTACAAAGCCCTTAGTTTGTCTACATTTTGTGCATGTTTTGTAGGCAATTCTGATGAGTGGACTGGAGAGAGAAGAGTTAGTTACGATTTATAAAACCTGCCTCTCACCCTTCAGTTTCTCTTCACCTGTTAGACCATCCTTAGACTGGAGCTACCTGAGGCCGTCCTTGCTAGCTTGGCGTGGTTCTTGCTAGAGCTGTGTCGCTGTACTAGAAGTTCCAGAGCCCAGTCCTCTTGTTGGACAGCTGCTTTATCTCCCTTCTGGTGGGTAAAGCATCTCAGCTGCTGCTCAGGTACAGGAAAGGAAGTGCTCCTTGTGGAATTGCTTCTACCCTCTTTTCTGCTTTGTTCCCCTCGATTCCTGCTGGAGCTGCAATGAGTTCTACAGAAACATTGCCTGCGGATGGGAGTTTATTATGGGGAACAGTCGGAACTGGAAAGTGAGTTGCATAATTTTACCAAAAACTTACTTCAAAATTGAAGAAATAAAATAAGCTACTGACAGTCCAAGAAAGCCAGATGTTCTGAACCTCTTGTCTGGGTGGTCTTCTCAGTTCTAATTTGTCCTGGTTTCATCCAAATGAGGTTTTGATACATTATATACCAATATACAGCAGCATTCATTTTTTCATGAGAACAGTTTGCATAGCATCCATCAACACCAACTTAATTGATGATGAACTAAACCAATAATTCTATCTAAAGAATTTCCATGGATACTTGTACATTTGGTAGAAAATGGGTGAGAACATCGTTTACTTGGCAGGACAGTGAAAGTAGTCACATTACTAATACATAAAATCATGGACTTGAATGCAATTTTTCTGTCAGATTTATGTGCCAGCATCTGAAAACAGCTGGCAGAAAAATTCCCTTAACTATATTAAAATGTCCTGAGCCACTTGATCATTTTTGTAAAGGGCAGGACAGAAAGAGAGTAACATTTTGATTAAAAATAACCAGGCTGTTGGCATGTATGGGAAAGTGACAGAGTTTTTCTTTCCCAAGCTACTCCTTAACTCCTTATCCCCTGAGCTCTTGGTTTCTGCTATCATCTTTTCTTTCTTTCTTTTTTGTTTTTATCCATTTCATATGTTTTATTTTAAACTGCTGGTATGGATTTAGTCTGCTAAATTTGCCAGCTCCCTCCCATGTTAGGAATTCTTGAGGATGTAATTCCAGCCTAGAAGGACTCCAGCCACTCTGCTTACATTGTTACACGATAAACTTGGTTTATTGAGGCAGGTGAGTTACACCAGGACAGAAATGAACATGGTCAAGCAGATCAGAAAGCTGAAACTAAGAGAAAGGTTTATCAAACAATTTATTGGACAAGTGAAATGGTAAATGTGAGGTTGTTTTTTTGGCATATCGGTGGTCACAAATTTCTCACTGATAAAATATCATTCAGAATTTAGACATTTTTATAGTGCACATAACACTGGTGGAGCTGGGAAGCTTGAAAACTCAGATCTGGCATTTACTGTTTTCTCTATATTAATGGTAATAAGCAGAAGTCTTGAACTTTAAAAACAATAGCAATAAAAAATTAAAATTATCCTTATGCTGCAGCAGCAACAACAAGAAAAATAACCCAGCAGCCGTTCCTTTAAGGATGTAGTTGAGTGCTTTGCAAAACTGAGTTTTCAATACCCTGTTCTGTCATAATACAATTGTAGGCATCAGAACTGCTTGTAAGCAACATTCTTTTTTTTCCAAGGAGTGTAAGTTGGTTGCTTTTGGTTTTCCTTTCACTCAGTGCATTTTACAGTTTCTTCAATGCAAAATCAGAAGTCAGTTCAAGGTCACTAAGATTTTTTTTGAGGGGAGATGACAGCAGATGTTCCTAGGAATCAGTTATCCTGCTTTTCTCTGTTTAGGAGATTGTCTTGAGTTCCACGTGGTTTCATTAAGCAGTTTTCACCAAGCTCCACAACTTTTTGTCAAAAGTACCAAACAAGGGAGCAATCAGGAAGGTTTTCACGACGAGGTATTTCTTTAAAATCAGGAGGTGCTGGAAAAAGCAGGCAAGAATATGAGTTTCAAACTCAGCTAAAAGTCATCCAGACGTTTGAAAGCTTCTCCATGCTGCTTTTGTGAACTGTTTTGTTGTAGTCTATGGCTCATTTTTGTAAAGCCTGTAACCCTCATAAAAAGCACAGGTCTAATGTTTCTGCTGAGTATGATTCGGCTTGCTGAGGTTTGCTCATTTTGAGGACTGCAGTTTTGGTTTTTGCACACAAGCTGGAGTGATTCCAGAATAAATTTTAAAAATTCTTGCCACTTGAAAACAATAAACTTCTGTTAAAAAGAAAAAGCATGACAGTGGTATATAAAACTTGAAAGTGTTTCTGGAATGTTACCTGGGTAGTCGGGATATGCAGATTAAAGGAGATGGGCTGTTTGGTTGTTCAGCTGGTTGTTCATGGAACTTTGTAATTAACTTTTCACAAGATCCCAGTTTGGAGTGAATTGAATTTCATACAGCACAAATATAGTATTTTCTTCTCCCCCCATCCAAGGGTTCCAATTCCTTTTAGGCTTTCAGTTTCTTGTCCATCTTTGCTGTAGGAAGAGTGTCGCTGTGATAAAGGAAAATATTTTAGCAGTCAAATTGGGAATGGGCTGCAACATTAACTGGTGTTTCTTAGTGAGCCAAAATGGACTAACTCTAATAGAGCCATAAGGTGTATCTGAAATTCCCCAGGAAACATCTCATGCTGGTTTTCTAATGTGTATTTGTTGGGAAAGAAAGCAGTTCAGTTTTGGAGTGCTATATAATAGCTATTCATAACTATTAATGATGCATTCATCAGTCTGTATATTTACTCTAGTGGTTTTTTACAGTTAAGAGCAAAAGCTATGTATTACCAGCTCTGTAAAGTACAGGGAAGGCTAGAGGGTGTACAGCCCTGAGCTGTGTCAGAGTGACTTCTCAAAGTAGTTTTCAGCAGTATTTTCTTACTGGCTCATGTGTAACAGAACCTTTTGGTAACAGAACTGCTGACCTTGGACAGACCTTTCCATTGGCAAAGCCCTTCTGTCACATGCTAGTCTTGTACAGCAAAGAGACAAAGACATACTTTTTATCCCACTGGTAATCATCAGCTGGACAGTTCTCATACTGACATGGGAAATTTGCCACTGAATTAAGTGGGACCATGATACCTTCAGTGGGACCAGTATGTTTCAGCACTTGTGCTGCAAAACATGTGGGTTGGAGGATGAATACTTCTGCATTTTTGGGCTTGGGATTTGAGATAATGGCAAAATTTAAAGCCAAGTAACACAAATCTGAAGTGATTATTTGGAAGGTGCTTTTTTTTGCATGTTGTGTCTTGAGAACCTAATTGAAAGAAGCTGGTTGCTACTCATGTCCATAGCAATGCAATCTGTTGGGAACGAGGTGTCAGTAGTTCAAATTAAAATATAGCCTAATACAGGATTGAAAGATATAGTGCTTGAAAATGTGTTCGTTTTGAAATACACTGTATAATGAACTTTAATTGAGATAATCTGGTCATGTTTGTAACTCAAGGAACAGTTTGTTTCTGGGGCAGTTGTCTGAGTGTGGAGTCATGTGGGTTTGGGATTCAGTCCAGGAGAAGGTACCAGACACACTGCCTGCCATCGCTGGCTTCTGGGGGTTCTGAGGTGTCCTATCCAAGGGAAGGTAGCTACTTCCAAGTTGGGGCAAGTCTCCTGACATTTTATTTCCTACCTGAACGCTGTTTGCTACAAAGATGTTTGTTTCACAGTGAACTTATTTCACTGCTAATTGTAAAGCTCATTGCAGTTTCTTCAGGGAGTGTATTATGTATTTCAGTTTTGTTTTTCATGGAGTTAAGTCATTTCAGCCACTAAATGAGACGGAGACATCTTTGGATCTAATCCATTTTCCCTGCTTTCTGTAAAATGATACTCTGCTATTTCTAGCATCTTCCATTAGCACATGCCAGTATACACAATTTATGATTAAAATAAAAGTTGCAGATTAATTTTTTTTAAACAGAAGTCCAAGGGATGTTAATAGCACTCCTGTGAATATTGGTGTGCCTGGACATGAATATGGTTGTAAGGAATTTGTCGTGTGAAAACAACAGGGCCTGATACTAATGGGGCTGTGAAAAGGTGCTCAGAAAACCATTTTTATTCAGTATTCCCTGCAGCAGATAACATTCAAACAGTGCATCTCATGATGAAAGATTGTTAGCAGCTCTTGAACTTAAAATAACATTTTGAAATCACTTTAGAGATTCAAATTTACAGCAAATAAAGGCGTTAGATTAGAACACTGGCAGGGAATTTAGAAGACAAACATTGCTAGAGGCACTGCTGTGATCATGTGAAGAGCTTTATAATAGATATACACTCATTGATTTCCTTCATGTGGAGCTTATTAGATCAACTAATATACTTCAAAATATACTTTTTAAAATTGCTGTTAATGGTTTTTTTATTTTATTTTTTCCACAAGATTAAAGGTTTCTGTGCAAAAAAGCTGCAATGAATGCTATATAGTAATATGGAGGAGAGGATGCACGTTGGAATTTTCACGGCTTGGAATGAACTTTATGCAAAGGATCTGCTTATAATAAACTTCTGTTCCAGTGCTTCAGTGTGCCTTAGGCTCAGTGGCTCTCCCACTGCACGAGAATTGTCAGTGCTGCATTGATAATTCTTACATTTCTGTTCAAAACCAAATCTGCCATTTCTCATTTGGGTTTATGGAATGCTGTAACCCAAAGCTCTGCTTTTATATATGTTAATTGTGCTGGACTTGTGAGACCCCCCCCAAGGACTTGAACATTATATTAATCATTGAGTGCATCCCTATGTGTGTCAGTGCATTGGAGTTGGAGTGTCTCTCTTGCATCTGCGGCTTCCTGAATGCATTACTTAGAAACAAATGTAATTACAATATCTGGATAAGAATAACTATTTTTTTTACCTTTTGTCCTTTGTACTCTTGACTGTTCTCTGCTGGAGTTAAACAACAAAGATATTTCGTAGTACAGCCAACAATGTGCTCCAAACTGTGGAGAAAAGATTTAAGGAATCACTTCTTGAATAAACTGAAATTAGACACAGCAAGTTCAAACCATAAGGAAACTTCAGAGTAAATTATCGGTGTCTGAAGGGGCAATTACAATCAGTGTGTAAACTCAAGCAGAACGTTTTGAATAATGTTCCTAAGAAATGCGTTTTATTATTAGGTATCCTAGCGAAACTGTTGTGTCCCTGTTTCCTGACTACTGAACTGGAGAGTCAGGAAGTACTACACAGGAAGAGGAGTAACTTGGGGGGGGTTTGGAAAATGTTTGCACATCAAGCATTCCTATAAAAACACAGAACTGGCAATATCAATTGATAACTCCTGGTTATTGGCTTCTGCCTTATCTCTTTGTCTACACTCAGTCTTGTCCTTCAGTGCTTCAGATTCTGTATTTGGTCAAATATTTTCTGACTCTACCAGTTAACCATTAATAGACACTTTAAAAGTTTTGGGGCACCTCAAAAGTTCCAATTCAATGTCAGTTTTAAGATTCTGACTTCTTCCACTTAATTCAGTTTAGTTAGCTAGCATTGCTAGTTGTAGATATATTGATTCTCTGAATTAATAATGATTTTAATTAATTGCTCTCTGTGTGGCCATGCTTTAATTCAGAATCAACACAGGTCTCCTAAGAGACTTGTCTTTCTCACCAGGGATTTAAAAACAGCCCGGATACTGAAGTTTCTGATGCTGACCTGTCCAGGAAAGTGCTTTTCCGTGACTGTTATTTCACGCACAGAAGCCCAGGGTCTGATCAGACAAACATGCATTTTCTAGCAACTGCCCAGTTCAGTGCCTGTGCCCTAATATTACACTAATTGCTGACAGATTCCCTTCGGGATTTATGTTTAGACTGGGTATGCTGGCCTGACAAATTGAATAGGTTGCATTTTCTTGAGCTGAAAAGTGTGGTATTGTGGTTAGTTGGTTATGGCTAAATGTGTTTAAATGGTGGGGTTTGATCATTTCATGGTCTTCCTCTGCAAACTGCAGTTTCAGTGTGCGTGGGGCCTACAGCTTGCTCTGCCCTTAAGTGGTGTTAATTACATTTACCATAGCCAGTCTGGCTACCACATTCTGTTTGAGGGGTTCAAGGCAATGGTGGAGAGGTAGGGGGTCTCTCTTTTATGCCTGGAGATGACAGGAATCTCAGAAGCATATTCTGGCAAGAAGTTCTGGATCAGTCTGAGTTTGGGTCTTGCTCTTCGTGGTTGTATTCCTGTGTCTGGGGATAATGTACATATAGATAAGCTACCAGGGAGAATTAAGACTAACACAAGTTTGCTTCTAGTGCAAAAGGGTTAAAAACTAATAGGAGACAGTATATCAAGGCCAATAAAGCTGTGTAGTACTCCCTTTCTAACATTTCTCACCTGTAGTTCATTATTAGGTTGCCCAGTTCTCCCTGTACACACACTTACACTTCTATAGCCTTTTGATTATTGTCCTTAAAATAGTTTCAAATTAATTTTCTGCAGGGAGTGTTTCTTTCACTAAATAAATGTTCATCTTACTGTAGCCAACATGTATTACTTGGCTGGGATGATCACTTACTAAAACCCTCGAAGCTGTTAAGACTTTGGATGAAATTCAACCCTGGTGTTAATGAATTCAACTCCACTGAATTCAAGTTGCACAAGCATCTTACCTAGTGTAATGACCTCTAGCTGGAACAGAATATATCCAGGACGTTACTCTTTGCTGACCATATGTTTTTTCAATACTGGTGTTGCTTAAATAATTACAAATGAGAGTTTCTGGCAGGGTTATCTTATTAGAGTAGATTCCAAGGTGACCTTTTCCCTTCTGGCTTCATTAAATAGCCAGCTGGTATCTAATACTCTGCATAGTGGTCTGTAGGGTTCCAGGCACATTTTGAAAACATACAACAGAAATAATGGAACTCTCTCAAAAGCTAGGTTATTCTTTTTTATAGATTAAGTGGCAGATCTTAAAAAAAATACAAAAAGACAGACTTTGCTGCTCATCTGTGTGATGGGAAATACTCTTTCCTCTGGCCTCAGGTTAAGCCATAGTGGCTGGGTTACCTTGTGTGTCTCAGCTTTCCACCACTGTCTTACAAAACAGTTCCTGCAGGTCACTGCCCCTCAGTGTTTTCACTTGGGAGCTTCGAAATGAGTTTCCCCTTGCTTGCTGAGGGCAGCAGGTCTGAGGGATAGCCCTGAGTTGGGGTGCTGAGCAAGAAGTGCCTTGCCTGGGAGGCTCATCACTTTCCATCTAGCCTCAGTCTCTGGGAGAATTCTTCATATTGCTGTTTTTCCAGGTAAACGTCTTCTTGGCCTTTATCCTCTGCATCTTGAAGAAGAATGTGAATGTTTCTTTCCAGCTGCCTGTGCTGGCTGTGCTTTTTGGCTCATACCTGCTCATTGGTGGCAGTGGTCATGACCAGTTTGGGAACCCATAGAAATGATGTTTTCATCTCCTGTGTTTCCTAGCTGTGTCATCATATGACAGAGGTGGTGTTACATTTTTTTACCATTTGTTTGTAAGCATTGTTCTTGTAAAAACAGCACTTGCTACAACAGAGCAGCAGCTGGAGCCTGCTGTTGCTTTGATGATCTGCCCTGCAAATACATCATCTGAACAGCAGCCAGCAGCAATGAGTCCCACTGAGGTGCTTGTTTCATAAGTTCTGTATTAAAGGAATGGTTTTTTCCCTTCTCGTGAAATAGGGAAAGATTGCTTTGAAAGGCAGGGAGACGGATAAAGAGAAATATGCAAAATAGTGAGAGGAAACTCAGAAAGGCTGGTTGTTCAGTTTGACTTGTAAAGCACCCAGCAGTCTGGTTGCTTATATAACTTTGCAAACCCTCTTGGCATGGAAGCCTCTGGAGAACTGACTCTGCAAGATTTTCAGTATTTCCTGCTTCTTGTCAGACCCCAAAATCTTTAATTTCAGCCTTTCTCACAGTGTTTTGATTAGACTTCTGTTTCCAGTTATGGACATAACCAAGGATCTTGAATGCAAAAATTTCAAAGAAGATGCATTAAAATATGAAAGAGATGGGCTGTTTGAACAGTTTTTATTAATCTGAACACAATTAATGAGAACTGTTTAGATCTCGAAGCTCTAGATTATTTTTGTCTTCTAGCTGCTGACCAAACCACCAAGTAGTTTCCATGAAAACACTCATTTGAAGGGCGCATGGTGTTTGGAATATAGAACATTGTTTGAGGCTTCTTAGAACACCTAAGCTCTCTGAACAGTGGGTGTTAATGGAGCACCTTTTGGTGTGTGCATTTCATGGCACTGAGCACTGCTCCGTAACATGAATTCTCCTCTCACTGATGCAGCTGACTCTGCTTTCACTCCTTCCTGCCTTTGTCTCTAAGAAGGCCAACAAGGGGCTGTGTTGGAAATGTCATGTATTAGCTTTGGGAGTTGATTAAAATCCTTCATATGTAATCCGTTGCTCAGCTGTGTTTTACCTGGAGTAAACACTACTATAGAAAGTTGTTATCAAGGTGTAGTCATTGGTCTGATACGATACTGTTCTCCTTTTCTTACAAATTTTAATTCAAAATTAATTTTATTCTCTGACTTAGCTGTGCATAAAGAATGACCAGAGTCAGTCCAAATTCATAAACTATCCATAGGCAAATTCCCAAATCTCATGAAGACACAATTCTTTCCTTTCGTGCCAAGAGGCAAAGTTGTTACTAATTTAAATAGCTGTTCAAATGCTTCACAACAAAACTTAAGAAAAAATGGTTGAGAACCTGGTTTCAATTGTCACAGATATTTCTGTGCAGCATTCTTTGATTCCCTAATCTTATTTTATTCTGAGCAAAATTCTCTTTTGGATAGCAAAAAACCTTTCTTTGTTCCTTAAGCATCCCTTGATCTAGTCAGATAGAATGTGTTCTTACATCTTTGATTCTGTAAAAGAAACTCTTTTTTTTTTTTTTTTTGCTGTTCCTTCTCTTATTTCCCTTTGAACTGCTCAGTTTCAACATTTTTGGGTTTTACCCTTTTCAAAATCTCTTTTAGTAAAATAATCACCCAGTAGAAATTCTACATGATTAGTGGCTTCATGGTTGGATCCAATAAAGAGATTTCATCTGCAGAGAATATTTTTATATTGCAGCATTAAATTCCAAAAGAAATCCAAGTCTTTTCTAATACACAATATATATGGGGATTTAAAACTTGATTTATAGACTGTATGATTAAGTTAGTCAAGGGAGATTAAACTTTATCCTTTATTTCTTAACTTGCCCAGTGTCTTTGTTTTCTATTGAATATTACTTCAAACACTTTGTGTCAGAAGAATTTGGGTGCTTAGAAGCACTGCAGACCCAGTCTCCCTTTTATATTTCTACCCATGGCAGCAGTAGTTGCCCCACGGTCATAACTCCATTTTTTTAATACCAAACGACTGTAATTCTGAAAGTGTTGGGAGTGTGCTTGAGAGATGTGAGTCAGGTGAATGTCTGCTGTGAGTTATGGGCTGGTTTTTAATGAGCTACCTGGCAAAGGTGACCAGCTTGCCCAGCTAATCTAGCATGGCTTAGGGACCCCAGGACAGAACAACTGAGTATCTGTTGGCCACTGATAACCATGAAGTGCTAGGGAAGGGTTTTCATGGCACAACAGTCCAGCTGCAGCTGTTGTGCACTGGGGTTAGTCCTTAGTCCGTCTCCTTCACGCTGTTCCTCCACAGCAGCTCTTCTGTGGAAGAGAACACACGGCCTTGAGGCAGCGTGCGGTCCCTTGGTGTGATTACTGTGGCACGAGGGTTCCTCCACCCCTGTAAAACCTTCTGCAGGTCCAGAGCAAGGAACACCTGAATGGAACTTCAAATCAGGATTCTCTGGAGGAGTTCCACTGAAATCCTGGGAGGTGAACCTCAGGGAGGAGCAAGAGCAGACCTGTTCTTTGGGCAGGAGGGCTCTAACCAAGCATGAGAACATTTAAATGATAAGCCTTACCAGAGCTTTGGAAAACTTGGAAAAGAGATACATTTTTACTGGAGAAATGAGGCCTCGTCATTACGATTGCTTGTAAGGACCTAAGGCAACAACACCTTCGTGTATAATGTGTCTGCAGATGTTCAGGAAGGCTGCAGAATAAAGATTCCTTCAGTAAGTGGAATTAAAAGTTTACTGTTGAATTTCTGTCATAACACTTCATCATTCTCTTCTAGGCTCGTATTGCAGAGGACTGGGGGGATTGAATTTTCCTCAAGTGTCTGGCAGAGCTAGAAGAGGTTGTTCTATATTCAGAATGATAGTTCCTCAGATTTTTTGATTGTTCTTACAAAATACTTTTTATTTCCTTCCCCAAGCCTAATTAATACAGGGGAAGGCCAAGTCATGGAAATTTGTTTGGTTCGAGCTTAAATTTATGAACACTCATTACCTTTCTTCAGTTGTCTTCTGCCAATTTAAAAAAAAAAAAAAAGGCTGAGAAGCATGATGCAGTCTTGTGGTTTCTTCTGACTTTATCTATCGATACAGTGAGAAATCAATTTTTCTTCTAAGCCTTGCCTCACTAAATAGCACATCATAGTTCATCCCTGAAGCTTTCGAGTCTCTCGTTCAGAAGAGTTGTTTGTGGATTGTTTTGAAACTGTTCATAGAGTCCTAATGAGCACCAGACCTGGTTTATTGTTCTGCCAGCAGTTAGCTCTATTAGAGGGAGAGCTATTTTGCATTGAAACTTCAAAGTTTGTGAGTTACTTTAAGCAAAGGTTCACCACTTTGTGAATGAAACAGAGGATTCCTTCCCCGTGCCTGTTAGCGTGAGCTCGGTTCTGAGCAGTTGTGCAGATTTTGGAGAACTACAAAGGCAAATTACAGAATTATATTCTGCTCTGTTTGTTTGTGAGGAAGTGTCACATGTTTGTAATTTAGTATGTTGCCATGAACCTTATCGATGGTATTATTTATAAAGATAAACATGGGAAATTCCATTAATGAGTTCAGGTTAACACTGAATTAGCTCGTCCTGACAGTGGCCCTTGGAGTGTGTCGGTATGGCAAAAATCTGTGCCATGTCTTTAGCATCTCCACTGCATCCATTCTTGAAGCAAAGGTGAAATCAAATGGAATCATTTTGTTCCTACCTTGGAATATATCTAAAGGTTGAGGAGGAAGAGACAGGGAGTTTGGAGTGCGACGTAAGCATTTGTGTTTCATTTCAGTATCATCCCTAATGCAGACGTAGCAGTAGAAATTGGACACTTTCCTGGAGGTGAATTGATGAAGGCTTTTTTCAGTCTTTTAGCTTCATCACTTATTTTAAGCAGAAAAAAAAGGTAATTTGATCAGGATACCTATGAGATCTGACCCAAATCAGGCATGTTGGAATGCACCTAAGCTTCAAAATTAGTTACATGCATCTCCACTGGCCTTAATTCTGCAGGTGCTGGGGAGTACTCTGTAAAGAAGCTTAGAGACCCTCAGCTCTGCGTAGTTTTAAAGTGTTAATAAGCTGTCTGTCAGATTGTAAGGTGTGAAAATATGAACCTCAGAGTGCTGCATGTTAGAACGCAGGAATGCTGTGACAGAGCACACAGACTCGGTTACACAGCGATGTTATAAAATTCTTAATATCTCCTTAGTGTATTTTGTGTATGCTTCTGAGATGCAGATTTTCCTGATGAACTTGGTGTCATTAGTAATGGTCTAATGCTGTTTTCACTTGGTTGAATTGTGTCATTTTAATGTACTATGTTTGAATTTTCATCCTGTCTTAGAGGTAGAATGAATTAATACTGAACTGTAAGTTTATATGAGCAGATTATGGCATCTGCTCATATGTGAGTCATCTGTTGCTGTGGTCTTAGCATTGGTACAGCAATGCTTATGTAGAGTCAGATTCCTGTTGGATTTAGTTTTTATCAAGAACTGGTATCTGTTCTGCATCACCACCTACTGGGGCTTTTTCTTCCCTTCTCCAGTATAAAGCAACCATCCTGTGACTTCCTTCCCTTGAAAACTGGAAAAAAGCCTTTAATTTCTGAGTTGCGGTTCTTACCTGTTGTTCTTCTCTCCTAAGGCAGTTCAGTGCCACCACTTGCAAGGGTGAAACTTCTCTTACTGATGTGCAGAATAATGCAGTAGTGGAATTCACTAGGTCTGCATAAGTGCTGACTCTGGCAACCTAAAACCTTAAAAGCACACTCTTTCGGTAAGGTTTTCAAGCCAGTGTTTAATGTTAGTAGTTATGTGTGTAATTGGTCCAAGTTACTGAAGTCCAGATTCTGTTTTGGCATGTTGTATATCAGATAAATTATACTGATCTTTTACAAAGCATTGGGTTTCAAATCAAAGATGAAAGTGAGGTGCTACCAAAGGTGCTGCTTATTTGCATCCCCAGCAGAAATGACGGAACGGAATTAAAAGTTTATTTAGAACCTCTTGGCTGTCACGATGATCCAGCTTTCACAGAGTCCATATCCATGGACTAGAAATGATCTTCTGAGGGAATGCAGTAACAGGCCAGAGCTTTCATCTCCTGCATGGTTTAGCATTCGTAGTGCCTATGAGCAGAAGTAGAGCTGCCCAGGTTTCTCGGTCTTTGAAAGGCTCCCAGACTTCAGTAGATCATTAAGATATTCCAGAAGTGTTTCAGGACACTGCCTCTTAAAATTAATCATAAATAGCAGTGTAGCTGTTTAGGGCTTAAAATCCATTCAGCATGGTAAGTAGTTCCAGAGGGAAGGTGGGAACAGTGACTAAAACTTCTTGCTGTGCAACGCTGCCCTCCTTTGCCTTCTCTCGCTGGTGTTTTCTGCTGAAATCCACCAGTGTATGGGTTTGTATTTCATGCCTCCATCCAGAATTTGGCTTTTGAAACAAAAGCTCCATGGTTCTTTAAGAAAATCATCACGGAAAAGTGCTTCTTATCTTCAAAGTGTTTTTCTGACGTTAATTAATTGGATCCTCACGATGCTGTGAGAAGGATAAGGAGCAGCCTGGAGATGCCCATCAAGCACTCCTACTGCAATGAACGGTACTAAACACTTCTGCAGCCTAGCGGGATAAAATGGGGGTTTTTTTCAACTGCCCAAATAATTCTAAAAGTGCTTGAAAAGAAGGGCACAAAAATTAAAACTGCTTTTGAACTTCCAGCAGACTTTTATGCCTTCGTGCTTGTAGACGTAAAAAAGCTGCTGTTCAAAGAAGCAGGGGCAGATCCTGTGCAGCTCCCAAATTACAATGGCACCATTGATTGCCTTGGGCCTGGGCTGCCACAGGCCAGCCCAAGGGCCCGGCTCCTTGCTTGGGAAGTAAAGCAGTGTGTAGTAACACCTGATGTGAATAAAGAGCTTTAAAACCTAGTCGTCATAATGGGAGTAATATTTAAAATGAAGATGCCCTCGGAAACAGACGGAGTAGATTTTGTGTGAGTGTCAAGAGAAAGACACTTTAAATGAATGGAAAAGAAAAGCAAAACAAAGTCATCGGTATTTGTGGATATAACCTAGTATGAAAATGGAAAATATTTTATCTCTCCACTGGATTACTGGAAATTCCTTTCTCTCACAAATGACCATTATCCTAAACTGTATCTGACAGTAAGTAAAGGGAACCGATTTGTATTTTGGTATTTAGGGTGGGGTTTGTTTCTGTGTTCACTGAAGTTAATCAGGAAATGCTGTTAAGCACTGAAGTTGCTGTGTGGATTTTTGATAGGATTGTAAATGAAAAAATGTGCAGTGTTGAAACTCACTGGACTTGGAAACTCACTGGACTTGGAACTCACTGGACATTTGGTTGGGTTTGGGTTGTGTTTTGGTGGGTTCTTTGAGCAAAGAGAATCTCTGTGCAGATGTATGTAATGATTTTACTGGCTTGAATGGAAGAGACATTGTTGGATCAGCTGGTTATGGTTTCTTTGGATGAGGTGAGCAGAGTTGGTGTTTCAGGTTAGGTTTTTTAGGCAGTTACTACAGAAACAAACGAAAAAGAAAAGAAATTAGAAAGGGTGGAGGAAGTAAAGGAAAGAAAATGCTAATTGAAAGGTAGTACAAAGGGAAATACCAAAACGCATTCACACAAAACCTCGCTCTACCAATACATCCTTTAAAATGCTAGTAAATATTCTAACCTGGATTTATATCTGTATAAAATCATCAAGGAAGTATCTGGGGATTGCTGATTACTTGGATTGGTAATAATAATCTCTGATAAAGACTTTTTTGGTTCAGTTAATTTGTTCAAACTTACCTTGTGCATTTTTTTAAGTGTAGGTGACTCAACAGGTTTACTGAGTGACTGCATCTCCAATTCAATTGCTTTATATTATATAACAACTCCCCGAGGCCTGCAAGCCTTGGCAGTTGCTCCCAGCCCTGCTGTGCTGTACACAAACCAGTTCCATTCCACATGTCTAACCTCCAAAGGATCCCAAGGCCGCTCTG
Source organism: Mohoua ochrocephala (assembly GCA_013398855.1). NCBI lineage: Eukaryota > Metazoa > Chordata > Aves > Passeriformes > Acanthizidae > Mohoua > Mohoua ochrocephala. Next base: position 382,330 of record VZTA01009240.1, on the reverse strand, counting down.
GAGTTTATACAGTTGACTCTCCTTGGCTTCTCTCTCTCCAGAAAGCTTTCTTGGTCCTTTGGTCAGCAGTGAGAGCATTTGAGTGTTCCTTTAGTCAGGAATGAGAGGTGCACTGGAGGATGCAGTGTGCGCTTCCAGTTGAACAGTTGTAATTAAGCAAAGGCCACGCACGGTTGTTCAGCAGATACCTCAGTGCAGCACAGCAGCTTCTCCCAAGCCATGGCCTTTCCCACAGGATCCCAGGATGTGCAGATAAACAGCTGAGCCACCAGAGGAGGGGCAGCCTGCTCTGTTCATGTGTTAGGCTTTGGGAGGGGCTCTCTGAGGGCCTGTCACTGGAATACAATGTGCATAGAAACATCAGTGCTTTGATTTATGACTTGGCAGTGTCCTGTGAGTGTAATCACTTGAAATTATGGCAGTCATTATGGTCTAGTCCACAAAAACCTGGATTAGAAAGATGGATTTCTCTCTATTTACCCTCTCCCTGATAAAACTCCTACTTTTACTTCGAGTTGTATTGAAACAGGTCATGTAAAGTTGAAGACTTTGTACACTGGTAAGAATCTGTGCTATCATTCAGTAGCATGAAGTATTTCCTAGACACGTTTAACCTGTTACATTGCAGTAATTGTTTAGTGTGTGTTTATAACAGGAAACCAGTTTAAATTACTTTTGGGAGGGTAGATATTTAAAAGGCTCTTCACTCATAGACAGCATTCATAAAAAGACTTGCTTATTTATCTCAAACATGGAAAAAATGTTCCCAGCTGAGTATGAAACTACGTGTGCTAGATGTACTTTTACAAGAAATTAAATTCACTATTAATGTAAACAGTGTGAAAAATTCTGTCTTAAATGAAGAAAAAACAGGTTATGTATTATATGAATTTTGATTTAAACAAAAATTAAGGCTGTAGCTAATCACTTGTTATGGTTCTGAAAAAGTGGTACTAGAGATATTCTATTAAAGGGAGAAGATAGAGCTTATCAGACTTTAATAAGACTTAATCAAAGACAGAAAGACAAGGATTTTTCTTTTCTAAGGCGGAATTGTAAAGGAGATATTATAAACTTGCTTCTGCATTTTTGAATATTTAATGTTCAGAACGATAAATTCATTTCAGTCGTGTTTCATGGTTTAAGAGCATGTATATGACAATCCCTTCTCAGTGTATTGATCAGGAGACCTGTGGGACTGATGCAGAAGGTCTAGAAAATCAAACCTGAGAGTTAATAGCAACTGTCTGCAGAGCAGTTTGCAAGTGATCTGCTTGCACACTGGAGGGGGGAAGAAAATAAGTTACTTCTTGCTGGAAGACAAAAGCAACTTTCTTTCTATTTATATATTCTTTCCCACATATGCTTGGAAAAACTTAAATTCATTTCCTGATGGCAAAATAATTATGTCATTTGTGCTAGTTATACTTAACTCATTTTCTTCTGTTGTCTGTTTGGAATCTGGACTGCACGGTTTCATCTATGCTGCAGACAAAATACTGCCATCAATTAGCCAGAGTTATCTGTTGATCTGAGGTTAAACTCACAACTTGCATATCCATAATTTTTTCTTGTGTTTCTGCAAACAGTTTGATCAGAGAATTTTTTTTTTTCATTAGCTTAGTAGGTAGCTTGGGAATGAAGAACAGCGATAGAATGAGATGTGATACTCTGAAATGCTCTCTGCATTTAGAATGAGTCTGTGCTACTTTTTGTGAAATATTTCAATCATATTCTTTGTTGGTTTTGGAGCCATAAAACTCATCAATAAAATGTGATTATTTCTGGTTTTGTCATGTCTGTAGATTTCTGGGCTTACCTCCAGATATCAGTTGTGTGTTTCACATGGTTTGATAGCTTTGTCAAATAAATATCAAATCAGTTCCATCCCAGAACATCTTTTTTATGTTTCACTGTGTGGACTGACATAAACAATAACATGTGTGATAGTGCCCCAAGCCTTTGTAGCCAGAAGATAATGCCTGAGCAAGCGATACCAGGGCTGTATCTCCAGCTTTCCTCTGACCACCCAGCTTATTGTGCCAGGAATTCCTCTTCTGGCAGAGTGTACTCAGGTAAATGGAGACAGCCTCTCACAAGTATCTGTGTCGTTTTTCTTCCCTAGGAGCCAAATACTCCAGAGGATCTGTAGTAAATTAATGTTGTTTTAAGTGAAAGACTGAGGTTTACATGCTGTTGTCAACTTTTATTGGAAGAGAGAATGAGTCAAGAATTGAATGATTTTTTCAGGGCTGAACATGGGCAGTCTGTCTGCTTTAGTTTGTGGCTTGTATGCTTACTGTAATGGACACTGAATTAATCAAAGCACCTGTATCCTTACCATAAAGGCCACTAAATTAACCAAAGCCAATCTTCTTCCACCCATAGTCTGGTCTCTGTTTGCTGTTCAGTCCCCGTGCCCTGGTGTCCCCTGTGTGCCAGTCCGAGGTTTGCCTGCACTGCTGGGCCAGTGGCTGCCTGGCCCCACAGACACTGTGGGCTCCTGCTCCACCCTGCTCCAGGACAGGAAAACCATCTCAGGTCTCTCGTCCATGCTCAAACCTGACTGTACTTGGGACTTCAGCGTCTGTGTCAGCCCTGCCTGGAATCAGCCCCAAGGTCTGAAAGCCCCCCAGAGAGTGGCAATATCAGACACTGGGGCAGAGCAATTCATGTCTAAGCTGGGGGACCCAACAGTGCTTTGCAGCTCACAGATCTGTGTGTTTTGAGTTACAGTGTTTAACTTTACCACACAGAGCATCCAAAATTCTTGAGAAATTCCAGTTGAAATTCAAAACAGCTTAGGAGTGTTCATTTAGCTCCAGTTTTTCGTAGCAAGGAACAAAAGCTATTTAGCAAACAAAAGAAGCAGTTTCTACTTCAGCTTTTAATTCTTGTGAGAGACAGTGCTCTTTTCTGCAGAGATGTCACAATCTGCTGGTTTAGTTTAGCTGTCATGAAATTATTCCAATTCTTGGCAGTTGTCAGGAGTGCAAGGAGGTACAAAACACTTTTTGTTATGCCAGCTGGAGAAAAGAGTGGGGTATTTACACATGTGCATTTCACTAATCTGGCCCTTCTGACTGAAGTAGTGTCTAGATTAGAAGATAATTCAATTGCATTTATCTACCTAAAGGACTTTTGCCAAATGTGTGCTGAGTTTCTGTGCTGGGCTCACTAATGTGCAGCTGAACTGTGCCAGAAGGCTCAGCTATCATGTTCAGAGCCATTAGCAGCCAGTCCGATCAACTCCTGAAATATAAGAACCAGATTCTTGCTGAAATTATGTAACTAAGCCAAATACTATCATCTGCAGGTTCAGCTGGAGCTGCATGGCTAAAATATCACATGCTACATTGGAAATGTATCCCTGCTGGAGACTACTAGTCCTGAATGTTGTTTGTTATTTCTAAATCTGATTTACAGCTATTGCCAGTGGAGAGTATTTCCTGATGTTACTGAGGTAGGGTAGGAAGTATGTTGCTGAGGATTCAAGCCCTGCTGTTTCAGTGGGTTTAGGCAAAAATTCTAATTATGCCCTGCAAGAGCTGAAGTTCCGAGACTGCCACTTAGAAACTGTAACCTCAGTTCTCTCCTGCCTTCTTTACAGAGAGAAATTAAGCATGTATAGGTAGGGATGGGAAAAGGGGTTTCAAACTTCTGTGTTAATTAAAAGCCCACAATTATGAGTTAGAGCCTACTGACTGATTTCTAGAGTCTTCTGAACCACAGGAGTTCCCTTTGAGGTGCTGCATTTCCCAAAACAAAATAGTAGATGTGCAATGGCCTATACATTTAACATGGTGTCTGTACAGATACAAGACATGCCTGATTCTTACTTCAGTTCTCTGGGGTTTAGTGCTGTCTTTTTCTTCCCGTTTAATTCCTCTCAGTCTACTTTTGTGCCAGCCCTTCTGTCCTTCCTCTTCAGTATTTTCAGGGCAGTGGTAAAATTACATACAAGTAAAGCAGAATATTTACACAGACTCGAGTGGAGCTGAGAATTGAGTCAGTCACTGCTACCCCTTCAGCTCAAGGGAAATTTTTGTGCAAGTTAAAAGAGAGGGAGGTTTTTATAGATTATTTTAGTAGTGCTTACTAAAATGTATTTGAGTTATATAATTATAGAGAATGGCTACATACAAATAAATGGAAAGTTCATCATTCTTATCATGTACTATCGTGTATATTAATTGTGTAATTCCTTTTAGATTAGGTCATTTGCAGAATAATGCAATCTGCTCATTTTCAGTTTTTGTTGGAATGATTCTTACCTTCAACAAATGTTGTGCTGGCCTTCTGGTAGCTTGTCTTGTACTTCCCCCAGTATAGGGGGCTGTAATAGACTACTCATAAAACACAGTAAATGTTCAGGAGTGATGCCACTTCTTACAGGACTTCTTTACTCACTGCACTCTGTACTTCGATACAAAGTAGGCACTGAAACACGCTTGGTGCAGAAGTGGGTTGTTGCATATTTAATTGTGGTGGTTATTGAGATGCAGTGCCCACATTTGCATATGTCATGAGCAGCATAGAGCATTAATGCCTTCACACTTCCCGGACTTTCATAAAGCCTGTCATGCTAAAGAGGCCTAGGCAGGTTCATTTTTGTGCTGGAGACCTCATAAACATAAGACTGGTCTAAGAATGGACTTCTTCATCTCTGTTGTTTCCTCTTATTCCTTCATTTGCTTTCCCAGTAAATGTTAGCATGGCCTCCAATAATTGCTTTTAGAAACTAATTGTATGATATGGCTAAACATACTCTTTAGAGTGTTCCCTAATTCTCTGCTTTTTAGAGCCGGATCTCAACATTCGGAGTTATTGCCTTGGCATAACTTAGTCCCCATGGAAAGCATGGGAATCATGTAAGCATTATTAATTTTGTACTTATGAATAATAATATTAGAAGTCATCCATCACTCAAGAGCACCTGCTTGAAAAATAGGAAAAGGCATTTCGTGAGAGCAATTTTAAAGAAGGCAAACAGTAATAGGAAGAAAACTGAAAATGAAACCCAAGATACAATTCGTAAGGAGTGCTTATGCCTTGCAGTGGAAGAATTAACAAATTGCTGGAATTCTGCTTTAATGGACCTTGTTACTTGCATCATCAAACCAGCTTCATGAGCTCCCTGTTTCCAAAGCTCCAGGCTGTACAGAGACATAGGTTTAGAGTCTTAGTGTAGCAGCTGGGTAACAGGATGCAGAACATTCACTGCCTGAGTAACACTACTGTTTATGGGTTTTCCAAAGGTCCCTCGTTAGATTGTCAGCATTGCACTCTGCTTCCCACTGCGATTGAGGATGATGTGTGGGAGAGCAGCAGTGACATTGAAGCCCAGTAAATGCCATATGATCACATTTTGCAAAGGTCGGGCCATATATCTGTGTGTGTATTCTGCAGTACCTTGTGTGCCAAAGTCTCAGGAGCTGCAGTGGGAGAATGCTGTAGTCAGAGGGGGCATTTCCTGCATGTTGCTTCTCATCTCACCAAAGAGACAGAAGAGGAAGCCTAGACTAGGTAATGTGGTTTTGTTTCAGTTGGCTCTTACTAATACCTATCAGGGAAGACTTCTAAAAAACATGGGGAAATCCTGCATCCTCTCTGGAGAGAAGCTCAATATTTGCTAACATGCTCTTTCTTTGGGGATTTTATTGAAGCCATTGAGACTTCAAACCTGCTGTGGTGTCTGGGCCTGAAGAGATTGTATAGCTGTAGGACAAATCTGGGTTTTTTTCTCAAAGCCTGTAATATTTATTTACAGCAGTAGTTAATGGTCTGTTCTGCTTTGCTGTCCCAGCATTTTCCTCGAGCTGATGCATCAACAGGGCTTTTGGAGTCAAGCACAAAAAGGAACAGGCACAGCTGAGAGAAGTGGAAGCTGCACCAGCAGGGGGAATTGGGAGAGGAGTAGTGAACTGAATCCTCCAAAAGGAAAATGACTGTTTGCTGCTGTGCAGAAAAGGAGCATTTCTGTTTGCAGTGATTAACTGCAAAACCATTACCTTTAAGCAAATAAACAGTATTTTCTTTTTGCAGGTTAAAAAAAAAAGGAATCTTTTAAAAGTGATAGTGGGATTTGTTGCTCTCATAATCATTAGGAAGTGCATCCAGAAGATGTCTGCTTTCTCAAAACTGAAACAACAGTAAATTAAACCTAAGGCAACAGAGTAGGAATCTCTTGTACTTGCTTTTTTTTGACACTGTCATGGTGGAGGGATAAAACCTGCCAAAGTAGGACCGCAGGACAAACTTGGCGAAATTGGTTTAATGGAATTCACTGTTTCAAATTTATTCCCCTTTGAAGCAGGATTTCTTTTATACGGTAGCTCCCTAAGGAGAATATGTAAATAACTTCTTGAGCAGGATTATGCTGTTGACCTGAAGTTCTACTGTTAATATTTTAGATAAGAAAAAAACCTGTGCAAATCTTTCCTTGGAAATAATAGTATACTTGAATTATCATTTCCTTGTAATAGTGTGGGAAATCTAGTACTTTTATCTAGTGTCTACTGTAAAAATATTTAAGCAATTGCTTGCATGCTAATGCTAGCAATAAATACTGTGTGCCATATTTAATTTGCAATGTTATGACAGCTACTCAGTTCATGGATAAATGCACCAGTACCTTTACAAAATAACCATATGCCCAAACTATTGAAAGCTGTAAGCAAAGATGTTTGTTGGATTTCTAAAAAGCAGATTTTGAAGTTTCTACTAGGTGAAAAAATAGTAAGGTTAGTAAGAATAGGGGTCTATATTATGGGGTAACTGTATAGTAAGACAGACAACTGAAAATTCAGATGCTTCATAGATCCGTACATGAGTAAGTCCCTAAAATTTGAACACTTATGCAGGAAGTTCTGATTCCTAGGCTTTGAAAAAGAACTGGAAATACCACAGGATCCAATTTACTCCTGGTTTCAGTCAGGATCTTAGAAACACATGCCAAGACATATTATGCTTTTGTGTTATGGTTGTTTCTGGTCCTTCCTGGATTGGAGAATAGTGGAGACATGCACAGCGGGGCTTTCATCTTACAGTTTGTATTAAAAAATACTATTTTGCATTAGGATTATGTAAGATCATAGAGCATTTCTTAGTGGAGACTCCCACTCTCTGGTCCATGTCCTTTCTGACACAGTTGAAGTGACCAGTAATGGCTTTGAACTTCCAAAATGGTTGGCATTTCATGAACACTTTGCCTCAGCTATGCACAGTTAGAAGATGCCCCATTTTTGTTACAGATCTCTACCCTTACCCTGTCTTGGTTGCCAGTGAAGAAACTAAATACAGTGCAAGAGGTAAAGGTGTCCAACCTGCAGAGACGCTGGGTTTTGGTTTCTACAATCTGATCCTAATTTAGGGCCAGTAAGTGAACTGCTGACCATTTTCTAATATCCTCTGTTGGCTCTGAAATAAGGGTTTTGTAGGATCAGATTGTTAAAATCATTTGACTCTTGCTGATCATGAGATCTTAGCCCTACTCATATTTCTTGAATTAAGCTCAGAGTCCTGTGGGAGCTTTGCCATGACCTCAATAGGAGTTTGAATTCAAAAATTCAGACGCAAATAATAGATAATTCAGTTCGTGAGGAGTGTGCCAAATTTCTCTTGAATGTTCTGTAACTAAGGTGTGTTCTAATAATCAGCAAATATCTATGCTTCTGGAAAGGAGTTTTTTCAGAGAATCCACTTGAACTAGTGAATATTTCATTATTTTAAAACTGTTTATTATTGAGTTTCTAGGCATTTGGCTTTTTTCCTCGTTATGCAGAGGTACTTTAAAGTAGCTTAGAAGCTGTGTGCTGTGACTTAAGAGTATTTCTAGATAGTGGTCCATGTGCTCTTTCTTTGTTGACCTAACTGGTCTTGTGTATTCCGTCCTGCAAGGCTGACAGGCATGAAGGCAAGCTGTGTTTTGTGACACTGAATAGTCGGGGGGTTTGGGTTTGGTTTTGGTGGGTTTTTGGGGGTTTTTTTATGTCTGAATTGTTTTCAAGTCCTTTTGGAGAAGAGAGTTTTACAGTCTGTGTGCATTCAGAAGTAGCCAGTGGTTTTAGGAGTTACGCTGGTGTGGCAGCTGGTCTGCAGGCTGTAGGTGTGGCTGCTCAGAGTTAAAGGCCAGCTCAGTGCATTTTCTGGACTTTTCTGTTTGCTGGACTTTCCCAACAAACCCCTCCCTTTTAGGTTTCTCTTACTGTTCCGTTCCTCATGGTTTGTGCCATGAAGCCAACTGACTTACCTCACAGGAGATGTCACCAAAGGGTATCTGTGGGGTTTGGTCGTACAAGATGCACCACCCTGCACTGATTTTTATAACGCAGTACATGAATATTTTAGATTTGTCTCTGAAAGCCCCATGTAATGTATTTGTGTGCAGGAAAGATACACAGTAGAAGTTGCATGTTTCTTTCACTTCTTTCATCAAAGTGCTTATTCAGAAGTAGTCTTCTTATTTACTGCAGCTGTATCTGGGCACTTTCTTTCAAGGTGCTGGGAAAGTGGTGTTGTTTCTATAGAAAGCTGGTATGGCCAAGACATTCTTGCACTTTAATTCGACTTAAACAGCAACAGGATTAAATTTTAAAAAGCTTGTTGAAATAAAATATAAAATAAAGTGCTTCAAATGTGATGTGTCAAGTAAAAATTGTGCTTATGATGTAAAAATAAGGTAGTTGCTGCACTTTGCCTGTAAGATGCTTTGGTTTTTAGTTGGCAGCTGCAAAGCAAATGCAGCCTGAGAGCCCCATCCACCTCACGCACTCAGCCTGTTCAGGGTGCCTTTGTTGGAGAGCTTTATCAAAGAACGTTTTATGATGTCTTTTCAATCTTTGACTTGCACCTTGAGTGCATCTGCAGCTTGCCAGGGTTCCCTCGATTAAATCACCAGTGAGACATTTGCAATTGACTTCAGCAGCCAAACCTTGGCTTGGATTCCCACTGGCCCCAGCTGCAAGGCTGCAGCCTCTTCCCAGAGAGAGGAACTACTCCTGCTTCACTCTCTTTGGGTCAGGACCAAATGAGAGACACTTCATATATGGGAAAGAACTTCAGTTCTGTCTGTCTACAGCCTTATTATGGCTTGTAAAGCAATTAAGTAGGACTTAGGACACTGTTCTCCCAGACAGAAAAGCCTTAGGACAGAAAAATATACTGTATTACTCTGCATATTAGTGCCGTTGCCAGATTTAAGAGGTTTCATGTTATTATTGGTACTGTGCCTGTTTTGGGTGAAAATGTACTGCAAATAGTGGGGTACTACACCCACACCTAAAATATTTCTCTTCAGATATGGTTAGAAGAATAGGAGTCATTCAGCAAGACACTTAAAATATATATCAAACTGCTAGTATGGAGAAGTTAATTAGAATTTGTATCCTGAAATACTCCATATCACTAGTGCAAAACATTATTGAAGGCCACTGTAAACAACACAGTTTTAGTTAAAAGCCATTTCCAAGATGAAAGATAAATTAAATGAGCTACAACCTCTATGTGGAATTCCTCGAGAGGAATTAATGGTAAAGCTTCTCATAATCTTTCATGCTTTGGCTAAAAATATTAGCACCATAAAAATTCTTCAGAGGGCAGAGTTGAGGTGGTGGATGCAGAGTGATCAAAACATAAAAAAGGCACATTTTCCCTTTTTATGGAGAGGCCTCTTTCAAATCTGTCATATGATGGATTTGAAATGAAAGTTTAATGTGCACTCAGTTTCTCAGACAGCCATCTTTCTACAGCTTCATTATTAATAACAATTTAACCGTAGCCAGCTCTCTTTTTTCTTGAGCTCTTGATGATTCATTTATCTTACTTGTTTAGCATCAATCTAAGAAAAAATACTCAGATCATAAAGTTAAGGAAGCGATCCACATTAATAAACCAATGTAAAAGCAGTCTCCAGTACATTTTGCAGAAGTGTTTAATCCACAGTTGTTTGAATTGAAAAGTAACGAAATGTAAATAGCGTATAAATAGCAAGTAAGTAATGTGATCGAATTTCATATTTAACCTGGATGCAATAGTTTTTAGCTTTAATTTTTCCTCTCAGCACTATATGAGTAATGATGAGGCCATTTCCATGGCTGATACTGTATTATTTTTCAGCTAATGTTCACAGTACAGAGACTGTTTTGTTGGCGTGTCAGTAAATGAGACCTGGGGAGCAAGTGGATGTATGATGGGTCTTGGGAAAATAAACATGTAGCATTAAGTAAAATAAAAGTTCAAAGTGTGTGAATACATTTACAGGGTCTGATCCAAAGCCATTAAATTAATTTACATTTTTGCTTTTATAAAAATATTTCATCAATATTAAGCAAATGATAAATAGTTGGGTAGTCAGCAGCACCCCCTCCAAGTCAAAAAACTTTGAATTTTACAACCTAACAAGACCAGGACACTGGCAGTGTCACACTGTCCCTTCACACGGGACATTCTGTTCTGAGTCCTGCAGCAAAAGCACAAAGACTGCTTCTATTGATTAATTAATTCAGATGTCTGGAATATGTACAAACAGTAAGTTTCTTCTCTTATGTGTATTACGTTGGAATTAGTGGCATAAATTTAATTTCCCATCTTCTAGGCCATGCATGTAAGTTTTTCCCGGTAGCATAAATATTTGTGTATAATGTTGAGAGCATTTTAACTGAGTGTTACAGTTGTTGGGACAGGGCAAAGAAGAAGCAGTCTCTGCAATAACTGGGTCCTGGACCCTAACTTCTTTTAAGTTCAAAGCTTTTACCTTGAATTTGCATTTTAAAAAGTAAATTATCAAGCAATATACAGCCAAGGGTATTACTAGATTTTGTTGTCTCTTTTCAAGTTTTTATTTAAAAGCAAATTCTTTTGTAATAAAATTGAAAATCTTATGAGTAGAGCCTTTAGAGAAAGGGTTGTGCTGTTCCTGTGTACTTAAGCAATGTCTGATAGGATTTCAGCCTCTATATATATATATTTTTTCAATAATGCAACTGTAATAATGCATAAATTATGCACATATATGTGGCAGGAGCTTCTGACCTTAAGGATTGAAAATTAGAGTCACAGACTGATAAAGTACGAATGAGAAGGAACAGAGGCCCCTATGTCACCAAACCACTGATTTGCCCATAATAACAAAGGGAGTGCACTGCCCACTGGGATATTGAATCCATATTTTGTCAGTCCCTGGCTAGTATCTGATTTTATGCAAGAGATCCTACTGGCATTTTCAGAGGGCTCAGCACTCCAAGCAGTGCTGCGGGTCAGGGCTCTGCAGATGTTCTGACAAAAAAATCGTGTTCTGAAAAGGAAGTGGAGGGACCAGCCAAACGTCTTCATGAAGAATAACAGGAATATTTGGCAACTCAGGATGCTCATGTGCCCTGAAATTGTTTGGTCCTTCTACAGTGTGTAATGCACTGATTTTCTGTATCTGCCTCTGTGTTTTGTTCTGCCTAACTCACAAAATGGTCCATGCAATGGGAAGAAAGCGCAGGAAAACCACTTCCTTAGCATCCATGTGTGTTGTGTGTGCTGCTGGCTGGCTGAGAGTCACGTGGCCACCTGGGAGAAACTGTTGGAAAAGGTTTCCAAGCTGTCTTTGATTTGCCTTTCTTTTCCTACAGCATAAACATACAAAGTGTGTAGACACAGTTTTCTAAGATGGGTTTGTGTTTGGTTTGTTGGGTTTTATCCCCACAGCTACGAATATAACTCTGTTCTTATCAGCAGCTTTGTTCCCTAATGTGTTCCCTGCAGCTGTGGGGAACTGGTTGGGCACCAGTGTGGGAAGGGCTTTCCTCTGACCGAATCCTTGTGTTTGTGTCCCCCCTACAGCCCTGCGGAGCCGCTCGGGACGTTCCATCATCAATGGGAACTGGGCCATCGATCGCCCGGGCAGATACGAAGGTGGTGGGACAATGTTCACTTACAGACGCCCCAATGAGATCTCCAGCACCGCAGGGGAGTCGTTTTTAGCTGATGGGCCAACAAATGAAGTCCTTGATGTCTATGTGAGTTAGCATTTAAATTAATCTTCCTGATGGAAAGAAATTGTTCAGTTCATTGTTAACATGCAACGCTAAAATTGCATTCAGTACCAGCACTTTGTTACTTTAATTTTGAAGTGCTATTTTTGATATTTTACACTTGTTTGCTGTTGTATCCATTTGCTCCAGACCATAGGAAGTCTAAATCAAGCCTTTTTCTCTCAGACCTTACTGATCCAGTAAAACCAATTTTACTTGTTCAGTAAAGTAGAAATAAAGCATACAAATGTCTAGAGCTTTTCTTTGGGGAACTGGATTTTTTCTCGATACTTTCCTATTGAAACAAATTTGGCATAGTTTAATTTTACAGTGAAGAAGCAAATACCTAAGCCAGACAAGGCCTCTCACTATCTCAGCTTCCTTTAAAAGAAACAGGTCCATAAACCTATAGAATGTAGGATTTGAAGCAGGGCAGTTTTAATATGAAGCTGTGATAGGAGACCATAGATCATGGCTATTGGAAAAAGGAAGAGAAGACAAATTGTGTCTAAGAAAATATTGAAAAAGCTTTTTACTTCAGATGGGATGGGTTTTTAGTTCATCACACTGAAATAAAAAATATAACTGGAATTGATTGCAACTTATTCGAAGATAAATGGTGTGTTCTGAGATTATGCTCCCACACAGTAAAATTCATTTATTGAAAAACTAGGTTAACTGAATATATGATTCTTTCATCCAGCTGTGGCTTTTTTGTCGTTGAGTGCACTATGGGGTGGAAAAGTGAGTGTGCTGGATAATTTCATAGAAAAATTAATAGTAACTACCCTGATTACAAAGCTGGGAAAACTTAGATGTTGGCAAAGTTATTCCCCATCTGCTATATGGTGTCTAATAAAGCAATGTAATAATTATGCTAACACTAGGATCATTAAGGTTGAAAAAGACCTCTAAGATCATCTAGTCCGACTGATCCAAACTTCTTTTCCAATTGATTGCAACGTATTTTCTAGGCAAAAGCCTAGAAAAATGAACAATTGGGCTCCTAGATTGTGCAGTGCAGACTCTGTGTTTTTCCAGTGTTCATGTCATTGTACAGTTCCAGGGTTTGTGAGTTGAGGCTTGGCCCTGAGTTTCTATTGTCAGCCAGTTAATGCCTAATACGTAATGACCCAGAGAGAAAAGGGTCAGGAAGTGGATTAAACAGATAGTTCCAAATTACTATAAAAAAGCCTTAAGTTTCGATGATATCGTGATGTTTTAGTTTAGGCTTAGTGCCTGTAAGAAAGCTGCCACGATGGGCAGAGCTTTACCAGCTTTGCTCTGTGGCTGCTGCTGTGGATTGCCACTTCTGATTTGGCTGGTCTCTCACCTGAGATGTTTCTGGTTGATCTGAGGAATACTGCAATTCAGTATAAGATGATAGTTTAGTCTCTTTTTTAATATAGTGTGGGAAGATAAAGACAAATAGTGCAAGGTACAAGAAAATCAGTGCTCAGTGTGGCACAGCCTCTCTCCCGGGTTTGAAATGTGTAGCCAGGCAGATACAGATTACTTTTTTCAGACTTTGTCTTGCAGTGCCTGAATCCTGTCGTTCTCCATTCACCCATACTCATGATCTTTATGCTCTGTGTAGAAAAATGAAGAGATTTGCAGTTGAGAACTCCAAATGGCTTTCTGTTCTGTTTTCCTGGGATCATGCTGTCTTTCTTCCACTCTGAAATGTAGAGGAAAAATCTTTCTGATTTACAGGAGGTTATAAATAACAAGAAAAAGAGATGCAAATTCTGACCAAGTGTGAAGTGTACATTGCTACAAAGACTTAGGTCCACTAACTCAAAGCAAAACTATTCTATCATTTCAGGTATTTTCCTGCAGGAAAGCTGCAACAATATACTAATTAGGGGCTTAATCACTTAAGCTCTCTCTAACCTATGCCTGTCAGTTGTTTTAAGAAGTGTGATGGAAAAACCATCACATGGGAACCACTGGGAAGTTGTTCCTGGAACCATCTAAAGAACAGGGTCCTGGTTCTGGAAGGGGAAGTGTACTCTTCTGCTGAAGTCAGCTCACAGTTCTTGGTTCTCTCAGGACCACGAAGAGGGTGTATTTTTTGGATAACAAAGTGACGTTGGAAGGACCCAACCTTACAAAAAAATACTGCAGGCAGTGCATTATTAGATGGTTCAGAAAAGTGAATGCTCTCTGAGGGACAGAGTTTAGAGGAACAGCTATTATATTTGGCAAGGAAAAAGTGATTTTGACATAAGTTAAAACAAGGCTCTGAATCCCTAGTTGGTATTAATTGATGTGAATTTAGTGAAGCCTTGAAGTGTTAGTTGTGCTCTGCTAGGTCACTGGGCCATTAGGATAGCAGGACTTTTTGCTTTTAAGTCCATGGATTGTGAGAACCAAAGAGCCAGAGCAAGCTCTGGTGTTTGTGGTTTGTTTGTGGTTTGGTTTAGTTTAGTTTCGTTTGGTTTTAAAAGGTACTTTGAGTATAGTCTGAGGCTTCTACCAGACTAATCCCCACAGAGTTCAGGACTAAAACATACATGTCAGTAGAGCAGTACTGAAGTACTCAAAGCTGAAGTAGTGAAACAAGCACTTGGCTCATGACACTGTGGCATTTCTAGTGTGGGTGTGCTCAGGCTCGCTGCAGCAGTGCAGTAGGAGTCAGTTGGGAATGGAGTGTGCTGCTGACAGTTTAAAAAAGCTGTCCTGAAGTCCTGTCTGTCTCAGGTCCTGTTATGCCCAACTGCTTAAACAAGCACACCCAGAGTAACAGTGGCTTTCAGAGTCATGCTCCTGTCAGCTCACGTGGGCTTGTGCAGCAGCATTCTGAAAACACTGAGCTTCATTTTTACATTTAAAGGAGAAAACCTGCTGGTTCCTGCCTGTGTTTCATAAAGAACACGTTGATGGAGTTGTGGCTGGCTGTAAAGCAGTGGGATTCTGGCTGCACTTACATTGCATCTTCATTCAGTTGAAAATGAATGTGGGAGGATGCAGTAAGGCTGTGGGTGATCTTCAGCTGCTGCAACAAGTCCGTGGGCCTCTGTACCCTGCTCCCTGGCTCTTTGCTGAGCAGTGCTCGTGGGGAGGGCAGCATGATGGCAGCAGCTTGAGCTGCTCGATTGCTGGGGCTCCGAGGGAGTTGCAGGGTGCTGAAAGGAGCTTTGGGACAGGCCCAGAGTAAGGCGTGTGTGCTGTCCGCAGGGGCTCTCCTCAGGCCGCTGGGGAGCCTTTCAAAGGGCAGGAGGCTGCATGTGTAGGGTTGGGGGTTGTGGTATTTATTTTTTTCTGCTTTGTTTCTTCTTTGCTTTTGTTTCCTCAGGCGTCTGTCAAGTTCTTGCTATCTTAGAATGTTTTGATGACCTTGGGACCATCTCTTCTGCTGCTGAGGCCTGGTGTGAGCCTCTGCTGCTCACGTTGCTGAGGGGGGAGGCTGTGGCTGGCACAGCCCACAGCTCACCTTGGCCCCAAGCATGGCAGTCTTGGGTTTTTCAAAGGTTTAGACAAGTAGTTTCTCTGCCATCATAAGCGAGCTCAGTTTGCAAACACAGGAACTTGTATTTTCTTCTTTGCAAACAGTAACTTGTATTTTCTTCTTTTTGCATTTTTTGGAGACAGTCATTAACCGTTGCTTCTATCCCGACCAGTGATAAATAATGTTATGTAGCTGATCAGTTCAAGCTGATATTTAAGTGTTAGTAACATAACAAGTGGAAGAACTCAATATATGGCTGGTTTTCTTTTTAGATGATACATCAGCAGCCTAACCCGGGTATACATTATGAATATATCATTCCAGGAGACAATGTCATTAGTCCTCAGTTGCTTGCTCACAGGAGGCCAGGTAAATTGCCACCATTTCCTTTTATCAAACACATTTTGTTACTTAATAAGCTAGTGGAGAAATTTATACCGTTAAATTCAGTGTAAATGCTGCCATTGATATGGGAGAGGCCCAGAATTTCACCCTGCATGTTGAATGAGAACTCAGCATAGATTTGCTAACTTCAGTGAATTAAAACAGGCAGGGTTTATTTATGCTTTAGCTGGGAAGCTTGCTACTTTGAGTAGGAGTGTTGTAACCATGTCTCACAAACGAAATGGAACGTGATTTTTCAGCGTCTTTTTCTTTTTGAGATAATTTAAAACAACCCTCCACAGTTTCCCTTTCCTCTCACAACTGGAGAGGATCAAACAGAACAGTGTTTTCTTCCCAAGCAAGAATCTGGGCAGCTCCTGCCTGAGCTGTGGGTATGCGCTGCATGTACTCCTAGGAGGTTCTGAAGGACAGGAGAAACTTTGCAAGTGAATTTGGTCCTCATTTTAATGTTCGTGACTTGCTTTGACAAATTTCTGAGTGTTTGGTATGTTCATAATGAGGAGCAGCTGTGCTGTGACATGGGGAGGCACAGAATGTAGAGCATGGAACAAAACAAAAAAGTTTTGGGAAATTTTGTCACTGGGTGTGTTAACTCTACGTTGTCTTTGGAGATTCTTCAGTTTTTAGTTTTTAATGTATTTGCTGGCTAAGACTTGGTTATCTTAGTTTAAAATAACACAATCTTTGCAGGTCACTATTAGGCAATCTCTACATAGCAGATGAAAGCTGCTTCCAAGTTTAATGATGTTCCAGTTCTAATTATTAGTGGATCATAACATAGAATAATATTTTCACGTGAGGCTCATTATTTTACTTTTCTATTATTGCCCATCATCAGGGGAGCCATTGAACGGTCAGTTAGGAATGCCAGAAAGTACGAGTCATGAGGATGAGGATTTGCATAGAGAGACAGACATTCTCACTGGACAGTCAGCTGGAACTTTTCCAGTTATTCAGCCAGGAAGATTTCCTTCTCATCAGCCAGAAAACCAAGTGCCTGCTATGCAACCACCAAGACAAAACCGAGAACACAACTGGAAACAGGTTGGAAAAACTGAGTGCACTACTACCTGTGGGAAAGGTAAGTGCTTTGTGTGTGCACAAAACATTGTTAGACCTGCTGTTTTCTGTTACCTTACAACCAAAAGTCGAGTCACGACTGTTACCTGTGCTTATATTTAAATCGGTAGAAACAGCAAAATTAAAGATACAAAGCATGTAAATTATAAGGAAAGATAGGACATTTGCCTCTGAAAGGAAATATTTCAGCATTTATGGCAAGCTGCTCTCTCCCATACCCTTGATACGCAGCTGCTTTCCTCAACATCCTTCGGCATTCTTTCCCATTCCCTTTTGCCTCTCCAGCTTTGTCAGATACACCCTCCGTGCTTTTTCTGCCTTTGTCAACAGCTTTCTGACCTTTCTGGGAAGCTTTCACAGGCATTTCATCAGCCATACCTTTGTCTCATTGGATGTTGCTGGAACAGCACTGACGTGACTTCAGAAATCGGAGGGTTTAATAGGAAAGAAGTGGGATGGAAAAGGGATGGAAAGGGCCTGGTAATTAGTGAGCTTTTGGGAAGTGGTGCATACACTGCCTACATACACTGCAAAGATTAAGCTTTGCTGTCAGACATTCACAGCAACCACAGATTCAGTAATGCAGAATACAAGCAATTACTGGGAAGAATAAGTTTTTGTGATGTAAAAGTGAAATCTTTTGTACTATGTATAGCCACCCACCGCCATACCCCGAAAACTGCAGAGGTTTAAAATAAACATGTACCAGTGTGGGAGCTCAGCTGACTGTCACCAGTTCATATACATGTAGAACATTTTGCTTCCTAATTAGTTTGAGAGCACACTTTGTGAATTTGGTCCAAGGCCAGATGAATGTCCATGTTATAGCTACAGACAGAGCCAAAAAATCCAGCAATAGTGATAGCAATCAAAATTGCTTCTCAGTTAAAAAAAAAAAAAGAAGAGAGAGAAAACATTTTCCTTGGTAGTACTGGAGCTAAAATACAACCAGTAAAATTCAGACTTCTTGAAGTCAGCCCTTTTGTAGAGAAAAATATTTTAGCTGGCATTTAAGCACACTGTGCTTTTAATAGAAGTCATATAGGCAGAATCCATAATTGTGTCTGATTATTGGCTAGCAGCAATCAGTGAGTATCAACTACTGAGTGACTGAATTTCCATCTTCAAGGTGAATTTTAGTATCCAAATCAGGTAATTTATGGTGCAGTTGCAGGAACACAGTAGGGTAAATGTATTCTTCCTTTCCATCGTAGAAATCTTGGTTGTGTATCCCGTGGCCTTTATAGGCATTGGCACATAGTTCTCGTCCTTTCTGCAGAGATCTGGTCACTCTTGGCAGGGGCATTAATGAAATCTGAGTCAAAATGAAGATAGCAAAACTGTAGGACTTAAGAAAAAAAATTCAAAGAGTATCTTTCAGGCTCCTATACAGCTTCAATTTACTTCATGAAATTTAGCAACAGAACTGCCAAAAATAAGTTTCTCTTTTCCCATTATATGAAGAATGTGTGCATGTTCTGATTAAGTTAAATTCAAAAGAAACTGGATCTTGAGAGCAGGATCCTGAGACTGTTGAGACTGTATGAACATTTCTTGTGATCTTGGTGTGAGACGCCTGTGACTCTCTGATGCCCCTAAGGCATTTCAAGCCAAACTAGGTTATACAGGCTGACAAAGAAGGGAGTGGAAAAATCAGGAAAAAAACCCCTGTGCTATTTAAGGCTTTGTTTTCATTTTGCATCATTCCGTATAGGACACTTTCTACTTTTTTCTTTTCTCTGTGTTTTCCATTTTCTTCTACTTTATTTCTTCATGAAGAAATATAGATGATGGTTTTGTTTGTTTTTTTTTTTATGATCCACCAAAGTTAAATAACCTTAGAAAATTCTAAGTTGCAAGAAGAAAAAAAGAAAAGTTATTTTTGTGCTACCTAAGGAAAAGGGAAGCTAAATTAACAGCTTTGTTGAAAACCTGTGAGTTTTCAAAGCACATTAGTAAAACTTTTGCTTAGAAAAAAGACTATTACCTTTTTTTTACAAAGTGAAAATGCTTCCCATGAGAACTGCCACCAACTCTTGTCCTAGATTTCCATTTAAGATGACTGAGCAAATAGATCTTCTGGAATTCAGTGTGGAAACTGCTGTCAGCTCTTACATTTGGAAATTTTGGAGAAAACCTTTGACTGTGTTTCCTGTTGTCAGGTTATGCTTTTCCTTTCAGCATCAATGTTGGATGCTGCTGTTATTGCTGTGTGATTCTTTCCCTAATTGTCTGTTTAATTTCAGGATCACAGTACCCAATTTTCCACTGCGTCAACAGAATCACTCACGAGGAGGTACCCGAGGGTTACTGTGACAGCAGCACCAAACCCATTCCAGAAGAGGAGGCCTGCAACCTCTTCCCATGCCCAGCTTTGTAAGATACTATAATTTAAGTCAAGTGAAATAAGCCAATATCATTAAGATTTTGCATGTGAAAGAGGCTATTCTGAGTAGGAAAGTAGTTTGAACTTCTAAGTACAGTGCACTTGTGTCGTAAATTGCAGTGGATTTTTTTTCCCATAGTTGTTGGTGGCCTTCTTCCCCTTCACGGGGAGCAATAGCATTCAGAGTAGACAAAAGGGAACCTGGCAACAAGTAGGTGCAGCATTACTGAAAATGGCTGTGATTGTTCAGGCAGACACACTCTTTGTGGTCTCTGTGGGTACATTTTTCTCAAGTGAGAGGCTTCTGCCTGTCTAAAGAAGAGGCTCTGTAGGTTCTGTCACTCCACGTGAGATCAGTGTGCTGTAGTGGCCATACTTTCATTATTTAAAGCTGAGATAGTGCTCACGACAGCCCCCTTGTACATTCACCTCTCTCCCCTGAACTGAGTAGTTCTTCAGCTCCAAGCCTGGGTTCTGAGGTGGTGGTCCCTGTTCCCAGCACACTGATACATCCAGCTCGCGTGTGGTTTCCTTCTGAAATCACGCTTGCTGTTGGGAGACTGCGAATTGCAATTGGCCGAGCAACTTGTTTTAAATGCTCAAAAATTAAAAATATAAATAAAAATTTAAAAAACAACCAAAAGGACTGTTCATCCAGGGTGTATACCAAGAAAAGGGTTAAAGCCAGTTGCCATTACAGCAACTTTGTTTTAAGTCAATTTTCCTTCTCTCTTGGGGTTATACTCTTGAGTTCTCTTCTGAGCAGCAAGTGGTCACTCCTTATCCCACGGAAGTTTCTAATGGTGTAAGTGTCCTTACAGGCTCAGAGATGTCTGATGAGCAACTTCCTAGTGCATATTAGATACTCAGGAACTTCCAAAGTCGTTTACCTGGAGATATCTTCTCTCACCAAAAGCATTTTCCTCTCCTTTTTCATTCTAACCACTCATATTCATTCAGGATAATATCAAGAGTATAAACAAAGAAATGTAAATATTTAAATGCAGAAATTTCGCTTGCTGTCCACAAGAGTTCTGAAATAAAATGTGCAAACAGTTCAGATACTTCCTTTGGGTGTGTGATTGTCTTCATGCTTGTAATGAAAAAATTGAAAATCACGTATTTATACAAAGGTGACTAAATAAATAGAGTGAAATTTTGGAATGAGAAGAATATATCTAGAGATTTTTTCAGTCTCTAAAATCAATTAGATTTGTTCATTGCTTATCATCTACTATTTCAGTTTTACTGATGACTGAATGCCTGCATGGGTTTCGTGATTTTTGTGTTATTGGCCTTTTTTAGAGCCTTTGCTGCAGAAAGCTTTTATGCAGCACATCTTAAACTTTTGGGAAGTGTCAGTAGAGCAGTAATATATCTTACAGAGAGATTCTTTCAAAACCCAAGCAGCTATTACAGGCTTGAGTAACATTTGCAATATGTCTTGAGACCATGAAGTGTGCAGTCTGTGTCCATGCTCATTATTAGCACCCTCTGCAGGAAGGCTGTGTACACAAGTGTGTGATGGTGCCTCCTGAGGGATTGTTGCACACACAGAGACTGAAGTGGGATTTTATAGGATTCTGGGCCAGCATCAGAATCATGTCCTTCCAGTTTTGTTAAGATCAGTCTTGGAAATTCTTTGTGGAACAAAGATATTCTTTTTTTTTTTGCACTTCAGCTGGGATATAGGGGAGTGGTCTGAGTGCAGCAAAACCTGCGGGCTCGGAATGCAGCACCGCCAGATCCTGTGCCGGCAGATCTACGCCAACCGCACGCTGACGGTGCAGCAGTACCGCTGCCAGCACCTGGAGAAACCCGACACAACCAGCACCTGCCAGCTCAAGATCTGCAGCGAGTGGCAGATCAGGACAGAGTGGACCTCGGTGAGTAGGATCCATTCATTTGGGGCAGAATACCTCAGAAAGAACGTGAATTTTCTTCCAGGTATCACTAATCAAATATCAATTTGGTTTTGTTTAAAACAAGTGGCATATTAAAAGCCTTGGAAATAAGCAAATCTTAGTTCCATAAATCCCTGCTTGACTATGACAATCAGTTTCCTACCCGGAAAGATGTCTTAGGAATGAATGAGCTGTATGGTCCCAGCTCCCTGGAAAACCACTGCACAGAGTACTGATGCAACCTCCCTTCTGTTACAGTGTTCAGTGCCTTGTGGGGTGGGGCAGAGGACTCGAGATGTCAAGTGTGTCAGCAACCTTGGGGACGTTGTTGATGATGAGGAATGTAACATGAAGCTGCGGCCAAATGACATCGAGAACTGCGACATGGGCCCCTGTGCCAAGAGCTGGTTCCTGACAGAATGGAGTGACAGGGTAAGGCTTCCCAGTGTCTTTATCCTGCCAAACCTTTTAAAACAAGTATTTAAATTAGAATTTAAAAATATATGTCTGTACAGCCATAAAAGGAGTAATCTGATTTTCCATGTTTATTCTTGGTCTTTTAAACAGGCAAAAGCAAACAAAAAAATAACGATCCCAAGGGCTTCTTGAGTTTGTGTTAAGATACAAGAATGCATAGAAAGGGCAGGCATGTGGGTATATGGCCAAACGTCCAGACTTAGAATTGGCTCTGTATCTGAACTTTCCAAAATATTGAGTGTGCTGAGATTTATTATTCTTCCTTGCTTAGTGCTGAGTCTCAAGATTCAGACTCTTAAAAGTTTCCCCAAGTTTTTTTAAGGGATACAGGTTTGAGGCCTGATGTCTGGGTTTAAGCTCAAGCCATAAACCAATTATCTTATAGGTGTGAAAAGAGGGGAACAACTTCAAAAACTCAGGCAGCTTGATTCAGGCTCTTGTATTTTGTGAATGTGGATGTTTGGGTTAATTTTCTTCCAATGAAGAAATCAATGAGTCAGATTCTCTGCATGAAAGCAATAAAACCAGTTGTGATTTAAGTTGTTTCGTGATTGGGCTCAGAGTTGTTGTTCAGTGGTGATATTTATATGCTTTCATTAAGAGGCTTACAAACATGGGCTAAGAAAAGCCTGGTATTTTGGTCTCTCTTGAGGATGTTTGCATATCAATTTCATCTGTAGACAAGTTCAGCCTTCAGTCTGTAAAATCCCGGTTGCGTCTCCCTTTGCTTTGACGGACAAATAATGTAATTTGTCAGTGAAGCTGTAAGATTACATTCATAACGTCGTGATTTCATTGTTTAGATCACTTTGTGGTAGTACCTCTGAAAGCCAGGAGTGTCAGGCTCACAGGCTGTCCATTAGTTTGGACACTCAGAAGATTTTCCACATGGTTTAGATGCAGAGATGGAGCAGGAACTTCAGAGGTAGGGCAGGTACCTGCTATGGCACAGAACACAGAAAAAGGCAGATCTTGCTACAAGGTCTGCAAAATTTTCAGCCCCTAGACAACTCAAATAGATTTTATAGAGAAAACAAAAATAAAGACTACTAAATCTGTGTTGTGACTTTTTTCCCCAGTGTATGCTCTTGCATACTGTGGACAGGACAATACCCGGGGAAGCAGAGGTATTATTGCAAAGGGCAAAGATTTTGCTATAGGGAAATGGCAGTGCTTTTTTTATTTCTGCCTTTTTTTTTTTCCTTATAGATCTGTTCTTTGTACAGTGCCATTAAATCCACTCTACCCTCAAAGACATCATTTGGCCCAGCTGCTATCACCCAGTGCAGTTCCACCACATAAAGTGCAGACATCGCAGTGAAAACTCTAGCACCATTCTCTTCATTACTCTACACTGATATTTTGTCCTCTGCAGAATTAAAAGCAGCTTTTGAGCTGAAGGTTATAACTGTAGAATGTTATTATGCTTATTTATATGTGTTAAATGAGACGTAGAAGTGAAGCAGGTAATGTGGAAAATGTTGGAGTTTTTTTCTTACCACAAACTTTTTAGGGCCGGAGAGTAAAGAATGGATTTTGTTACCTTCTCAGTTTATATAAGTGTACAGATTAATTTCTTCCAAATGCTTGCTACTGTAGTTGGCATTATTCACCATCGCTTCTGCCAGGAGCGGGTTTGGAGTTTGATTCACAAAGAGGATGTAAGAAACAGCTTATTTCAGGAAAAAAGTAGATTTGAGGTGGAATATGCGGGATCTCCTAGGATTCACACGTACCTCATAACTCGGATGTTCACACACTCGGTGGCAGTGATTCCAGTGGCAGGCAGTGAAATACAGGAGCAGTGAACAGCTTAGCAAAGTCCTTTGGCCATTTGGCTTTCTTCTTGTACCTTGAAAGGGCTGTGTCTTAGGAGCAGAAGTCTCTCTCTGTTTGTAGAGGCGTGTGTTTCTGTTGAAAGACAAGTGAAAAATTCTGTCATGGAGTAGAAGCGGGCATTCCCAGGTGTATGGGCTTTGCATGTGTCATTTCCCCAAACAATTCCTTAAGAAGTGCTTTAAGCCAAGCCACGCTTCAGCAATAAGCATAGATCAGCGATGGGCAGCCACAAATGGTTCAGATAAGCAGCCAAAAGTTCAAATGCTTTAAAAAAGCTTGTTCAAACCTCTTGAGTCTGCAAAACTGTGGTGGAAATCTCACAAGAACAGACCTTCTTTGTGAGATTTATTACATGCCTACTTCAAGTCCCAGCTGGAAATACCACAGAACAGTCTTTCCCATTGTATTTTGACATTTCAGCCGTGCCTAGAAATAAGAGGTAAAAGAACTTATCATAACTTTTGGAACTTTGAAATGGTTGAGTTCAAACTTAGTTACAGCTGTAAGAGAAGGCCTTTTCTGAACCCACTCTGCAAACACTTCATGTGTACAGTTGCACATGCAGCAAGTAGAGATTTCCAGAAGCCTGTCAGAGATTGGTTAGGCACGTACTTCCTCTTTCAGCAAGGGATAGATCAGCCTTCTCTGTCTGGATTGATGGGATGCATGGGCCATTACAATGTAGCCTTGGATAACTAGCAAAACAGCAAGAAAAAAGCACAGCAGACGTAAAAACGAAAAAATTACAGTTGTCTTTGCTGGCAGCAGATGTTCAGTTTCAGGATTTGATAACTGTAGTACGTATTTGTGCAGAATTTGACAAGGGTATTCTTTAACATTGTTTTAAGAAAAGAACGTGGTCTAATTTAGGAATGGTGAGAAGATCTTGTGTTTTCTTATTTTACTGAAACCTTGCAAAGTTTTAATTGATGCAAAAATCATGCTAGTTACCTATATTATCATTAACAGTTTCTGTGCTTCTGAATTATATCATTACATTTCCCTAAATGTAGCTTCAGCAATATAACATATATGCACTTAAAAATCTGCAGAGCACATACAGATTTGTGTGTAGGAGTTGTGTTTCCTTCCCAGGGTGGGCTGTATGTTGCTTTAGCCTGTAAATAACACTTGGCTGCCTTCTTGCCGTGTTCCCCAGTCTTGTTTTCCCACAACGTATTTATGTATTTTATGGGCCACCTGTTTTGCCCCATGGCATTGACCTCCTTGGTGTTGGTTTCTGCACACAATGAATTTTTATATCTGTAATTAAAAACCCCTTCGTGTTCCTAAGACAATACAGTTCTTGATTTGTGGTTTTTTGATAAGCAGGTATCAGAGTCCATTGTGTGTATGTTACACAAACTCTTTTACCTGCAAAGCTCATGAGATGTGTGGCCACCATGTGCAAACGGGAAAGGAAGGAGGGAAAGCAGTTCATTCTTGGGAAACAAACACTTCTTTTCTGAAAAGTATATACTCTTGTTCCTTGTATAGGAAGTCGGTCTAAACACCATCTATTGATATCCCTCAGGCTCAGTCCTGAGAGAAGCAGAAATTTTTACCCATTTCAATGGAAAAGATTACAGGTTAAAAGTCTGTAGTAGCAAAGTGAGACTGGTCTTACTTTGTGCCTGTCTTCACATTTATTGCTCTATCTTGAGCATAAATAAGAGAATTAACTTAAGTTTCATGGCTTTGACTTCTCCATGATCTTTAACCTCTTTTGCCTATAGAGAGTCTGGACAAACTTTTGTGATATTTTTATGTGCATTTGTAGAGAGATTGCTTCCTGTCTCGTAATTCTCTAAAGATGTCATACTGCATTAAAACAGCAGAGTTCCACCAAACAGCGTCCATTAATCAGTAGAGTAAATCTGGTGAACCTTCCTGAACTTAGCAACAAAATGGGATTGATGGGAGCAGATGAGATTCTTGCAAACATTTCACATGACTGATTCTTAGACAGCTCTAATTGCTGTAAAGTTTACTTCTCCTATGGGTCAGGAGCGGGAAACTGCGTTCTCCTGATTTACAGCAATGGGAGACTCACCAGTGTTTCCTTCCAGCTAACTGGAGCATTCTCCTCCTGCGTTTTTGTTTATTCCTCACTGCCATCTCCTCCGTTCATTTGTTTCTCATTTTGTGTTTAGAGCCTACTTAGAAAAGCAGCCAAAATACAAACAATTCTTAGATGTTAATGAGATTCTGTGGCCAAAATAAAATCTTGGGAAGAAAGAAAAAATGCTGCACATCAGGGAACATAATCAAAACAAACCAAACACATGCTCTGGATTTCACTCTTCATTAAAAGGAGTAACAGCAATGCTTCTGTAATAATCTTCTGCAAGTGAACTGTAGTAAAAGGAGAACTTCATAAAAATCAATGTTTTATTCCTCTCAATTCTAAACATTGCCTAAAAGGTTCAAGTGGTTTTGTTGACCAGTCAGATGTGGAACCATCAATGAATATTGTAGCTTACACTCTTCTTTCACTGCTTTTTATTTAAGTCTGGATATTTCACTTAAAATCTCCTGAATCTTGGGGGAAAAAAGAAAAATCACCATTAAGCTTATGCAGAGTTCATTATTTTTTATTATCACTGTTTATTTGTTTTAGTATAAAATGAAAACAAGGTAAAATACCCCTTTTCATTGATTTCATGTGGGATTCATATGGAAGTAGAAGGTTTGCATTCTTTATGTATAGATACGTAACTCACTCCATAATTTGCAATGAAACATACAGCCAGGAGGGGTTTGATAGAAGGGTGAC
Source organism: Mohoua ochrocephala (assembly GCA_013398855.1). Classification (NCBI taxonomy): domain Eukaryota; kingdom Metazoa; phylum Chordata; class Aves; order Passeriformes; family Acanthizidae; genus Mohoua; species Mohoua ochrocephala. Next base: position 355,992 of record VZTA01009240.1, on the reverse strand, counting down.
CAAGCTCTACAGAGATTTGTGTTTCTTTCTGTAGACTTGGCCTTGCTCTGCCCCAGTTCAGCCCCTAAGGCCTGCCTGGCTTTACCTGTGGCCCAGTGTTGCAGGGAGGGTGACGGGCAGGGGTAGAACAGGGGCCAGGTCATCATCCCAGTGATGAGGCAGGTTATCATCCCAGTGATGAGGCAGGTTATCATCCCAGAGATGAGGCAGGTTATCATCCCAGCGATGAGGCAGGTTATCATCCCAGCGATGAGGCAGGTTATCAGCCCAGGGATGAGGCAGGTCATCATCCCAGCGATGAGGCAGGTTATCATCCCAGCGATGAGGCAGGTCATCATCCCAGCGATGAGGCAGGTTATCATCCCAGTGATGAGGCAGGTTATCATCCCAGCGATGAGGCAGGTTATCATCCCAGCGATGAGGCAGGTCATCATCCCAGCGATGAGGCAGGGGCACGGTCCAGCTGGGAAGGCCCTTGCAATGACAGAACCTGGGGTCAGCCCCAGCCCAGTGGTCCTGGGGCAGGTCTGTGGGAATGAGGCAGGGCCGGGGTCAGGCTGGGGAGTGAGTCCAAGGTGGGGGATCGTGGAGGTGCAGGCTGTGGCTGGGAAAAGGCACCTCTCTGAGGAAGCCCGGGCAAGGACTGATGGAGCAGGGCCAAGGGTAAGGGAGATCTGGGCCATTACCAGGGTGTGGCTGGGGCCCAGGTGAGGCTACGATGTGCTGGTGCACGCGGGCCCCTGAGCAGCGCTGGCAGCTCTCCAGGCGAGGGGGTTATGGTGTGAGCCAGAGCAGAGAAGAAGTCTCTTCCTGCTGGAAATTACTTCAGAGGGTGTTGGTGTTGCTACCTTGGAAGGATGCCATGGAACTGCTGGGCCGATCCAGCACCTGCTGTCTGCATAGGTGCACTCTAAAGGGAAACAATTCAAATCTAGATATCAGAAAATGTTTTGACAATGCAAAAGGATATTTTTTCCTACATTGTCTTTTTTTAATTTTTTTTTTCATTTTTAAGAAATCAAGGCAGCTCTCAGTGGGTTTTTGTCCTTTGAAAATCTGCCCCAGTCTTGGAACTGTGGCAGAAGTGATCTTCTGAAATACAGTTCTGAGTGTATTATTGGAACAACAAAGGTTACATAATCTGTCTAAAATCTCTTCTGAAATGGATTTTCTCAGAGTAGGTCAAATAATGCTAAGGAGTTTTATAAATGTATTTGAAACATAGACTATTTTAATTTTTTGCAGTAGTGTGACATCAGCAGGATGACTGATAAAAATCTGTACTATCTTGTGGGAAATAATTAAGGTGATGAAGGTTAAAAGTGTGGTAAACAGAAATGCTGCATAAATGAGGGTGTTTTACTCAATTGATTGTTATTTAAACATTTAATTAAGGTTAGCAGTGATGCTGAGACTTGGGTGAAAGGACTCTGGAGGCCCAGGAGAGTTCCTGTTGCCACTTTCCTGTGATCTGTTGCCCCATTGGAGGGTAAGGAGTAGGGCTGGCACGTTAGTGAAGGGGAACTGGCGCTGCTAAAAGGGATTTTTTTGCTCTACCCTTGCCTTGTAGCTGTGACAAAAATTCAGGCTTCCACTTACAGTTTTCCAAGTTTGCAGGAACTTGCCTTATTTTCCTGGACTGCTGCTCAGTTGTTTTCCGTCAACTATCAGAGCCCTGAATGAGGGGTTTTATTTTTAGTTTTTAATGGGTATGGAAAGCTTCTGAAATTGAACTCGTGAGGGAAGGACCTCAGGAAGAGGAAAAATGGCAGACTCCTTAAAACACAGATGGAGGTTTCTGAGGAATTTCTGCCAATTAAAACAAGGCTGTGAAACAAAATATCTTTAATAATAGGACCAGAATAAAGTTGCAGCTTGTGAAAGTTCCTCATGTTTCACAGTGTTAGGTTATGGCACTTACTGTGTATTAATGCAACAAATCAATGGCACCAAATTGAAAGTAATGGGTGTGTCAGTTGTAAAAACCAAGGGGAGAGGATTCATTATGCAACTCCCTGCTCCCTGCCTTGGACTTTAGAAATCCATGCTTTTCACAGAGAAGATTTTTGCTGAAAAGGAGATAAAAACATGAAAAAACAAATACATAATGTGAAACATTCAGGTTTAAGTTTGCTTTGTAAATCTTTAGAGAGTAGTTAATCTGTAGTAAAATCTTGCAGCAGAGAGTGGAACAACCCTATACCTTCCCATTTGGTATTTCCTCTGTTATTTGATATGCAGGCCTAGTTCATAACATAATCATTTAAAATGTAAGACCAGGGAGATTTTCTGGATGACTTTACAGACTAAATTTGTTCCCAGCTCTGGTTTGCAAAGCAGAAAAGCAAACTAGATTGTCAAATGAAAATTAGTTAGCAATAAGAAAAGTATTTGCAGAGCATGTGCATAGTTCTCTCTGCTTAATGTAATTGAACATACTGGCTGAGGATGGAATGGGAACAGCCACAGAATTGATTTCAGCACAGTAGGTTCGAGTGGGAGCCACGGTGTGGGGCTCAGCTCGCCTGGGAGTGGCCTGTCTGAAATAGATGTTGTAGTTTATAGGAACAGGAAAATGTTCACTGCTAGCACAATTTACATCATTCTTGTATTTTCAAGATTTTGCCACTTTACTTTGAAAAGGCCTCCTTAGCCATGAAATCAGTTTGCTGAGCAGGTAAATCTATTTTACAAACCTGAAAGTGGAAAATTTTGTTGTGCACCACCAACAAAAAAGGCTCATTATGTTACTTCTAAGCATCATTTAAGAGAAGCTTAATTACTCGATCTTGCAGATGGAGGAAGAAACCTGAATGTCTAGTTTTTCAAAAATTGTACTTTGTTAGAGAAATTGCTTCTAAAGAGTTGAATCACTTCTTTAGTTTTCTAGGTATTCCATTTCAGTAAATCTGTGCTATTCTATTTGAGCATCTTGTGAAAGAAATCAACTTGCTGATAGGAAAAGTGGTTTTCTATTCTGTATCTGTGAAATAAATGTAACATGACTACATGTTTCACACAAGTAACCAGTGTTCCTCTGCACAAGTGAGTAAAGAGCAGTTTGCAACCAACGGTATTTTCAGTCACTGGTCCCTCTCGGGAGGATGAGTGACTGTATTGGTTGGTCTTGTTGTTAACAATGGTGTTGTCATGGCATCTGCAGTTTCGCAGTTGACTGCTGGAAGTGAACCCTGACACCGTTACCAATGGCAGCTAAATCAAGTTAATGGTCAACTTTGTGTCTCGTTACCAGTTTTTTGACTCCTTCTTATTAAATATAATTTTAAAAATGTTCCAATGCAGAGTTATGTTTATTCACAGGGAATGTAGTTCTCATTGTGGAAGTAATACACAGTTTCTCCTAATTACATTGTAGGCTAAAAATAAAATCTGAAACAGCAATCAAATGCATATTTTTCTCTCATATATTACATATTTATTTGTGGGTTTCTTTGCATGTGTAATATAATTGCTTTGTTTAAATTCCATTTTATACATATCTTTCAGTGAGCTGCACAAAGGTTTTTCTTTTATGTTAATGGTCTAGACACAAAATGCCAAATGCATTTTAACAGAAAACAAAAGGGAAGATTATGAAATAATTTAGCAACAAAGGAGCAGTCAAACACGAGAATTTCTTATTTCCTTGGCATGTTTCTGTTTTTTAAATGTCAATAGTTTGATGCTGCTTAGGACAGTGAAATATCAGAGACTTCCCTGCTGCAGTAGATGAAAGAGCAAACTCTAAGGGCATAAATGGAATTTATCCTGTGATTTGTGGATGACATCCATACTGTCTCTGAATATGTGACATAAGAATCTGCCTATCACTGTTTAGTAAGAGCTTTCAGAATTTAGCAGTGTAACTTTGAGAATGGTGAACACTGGTTACTGGAAAGGCAACATTGAATGGACATAAGCTTCTATGGCCACCTCTTCTAAAACGAATTAAAAACTTACAGTTGAAACAGGCTGGGCAATAACTACTGGTAGTTACAGTCGTTTACTGAGGATTTACTTGAATCTTTTGAAACCAGCTGTCAAAAAAATTTCTATTTTTCTACTTTACTGTTCTGTCAGACTCTGTCAAGTTGTTATATGGAAAAGTTCCAGGAGGTACTGTGCAGTCACTTTACTCCCAGAGCCACAGCCCTCAGAGTCTTCCTAACCTTGTCCTTTCAGTCAGTGTAAGATCCACCTGGCCGACAGCTTGAATGGTTGGAGGAGAAACTCAGTGAGCAAATCAAAGGCTGAAATAGAACTGCTGTCTGAAAAGCCTTTTATTGAAATTATCCATTCTCAGAGCTTTTAATTAGAGTGCAAAAAAGATGAATAAAATGAAAACTGAAAGAATTTATGGACAGGAGGAAGAAAGGAAAAGTAAGAAAGCTTACAAAAAACTGTAAACCAAGAGATTTCTTTCTTAGCTAATCCTTTCGTTTTTGACTGTAAAGACAGGTACTACTTGTAGTGTTTTCAGAAGTATGAAACTGTAAGACAATTTGCTACAGCTGAATTACAAGTAAAAATAATTGACTTTGTGTAAATGAATTGACTTCCACGACTGTTGCTTGTCATTGGTTGTGCAGTCTGGGGGCAGGCCAGTGACCGTGTGGTGTCTCTTGCTCGCAGTGCTCTGCAGAGTGCGGGGACGGGATCCGCACGCGCTCCGTGGTTTGCATGACCAACCACGTCAGCAGTTTGCCTCTGGAAGGCTGTGGCAACAACAGACCCTCGGAAACAACCCCCTGTAATAACGGGCCCTGCGCTGGGAAAGTGGAGTGGTTTGCGGGGGGCTGGACACAGGTGAGCCAAGTACTATATCTAACATATCTGTTGCTTTTCTTCTGGTATTTTACTTTTAAACTTGTCTTTTTATGCAGTAAAGATGTGTGCCATAAGGTATTTCTTCATCTCTCTAGAGTATTTGGGCATGTTTTTCCTGTGTTTTACTGACTTGATATTCAGTACTTTTCAGCATCCGCTGGGTTTTTTTTACTTTGATGAAAAAAAGGATTTTGTTCTTCTCCTCTTATCTTCATGTTTTATTTTTTAACCAGTGACCCTATGTATTTACGAAATGAATGATGACAGAATGCTGCTTAGCATGTTCAGGTGAACACTATAAAGCAACAGGTTTGCAACTTTTAAAGTAGAGCCTTTGTGATGATGAATAAATGCAGGGAGAACCTATGCATATATATGTATATGGAGGCAAAAAACAATGGCTACATCAGAAAGTTAGCTTTGGTATTGTTGTGCTGGAAGTCATTACAATAGGCAAAAGGACAAATTTTGGTTAGTGGCCTCTCTACTGATGCTCTTTCCTCAAAGCAAATTCTTCCCTTTATCCACATCTAGTAGTCCTTCTTGTTCCAAATAAACATTTCTGCTGTCAGGCACAAAGGCAGTTCAGAAGCTGTTGACTCATGCCCAGGCATTTTATGTCCCTTTGTGTTGGCTCTGGCGTAGCCTGGAGAGCCTTTGGGGCTGCTGGTGCCAGCACTTGTGGAGCTGTGCTGTTAACTCACGGCACTGCAGATCCCACGGTCCTTCCAGGAGATAAGGAGCTGGGAATTAAACTGGTACAGCTAAGGGGGAGATTACAGGGCTGCTACTGTGCTCATGCTTTCAAGTGTAAGTGTTAATTATTGTGTATAAGAATATGTATAAGAATAATAACAAATTCAGATTTAAAAAATCTTTATCTGCAGTTCTAATAACTGCAGATGAAATCCAGGCCCTGTTACTGAGACTTCTCCAGACGGTGAACAGGACCTCTCTACCCGTTTTTGCTGCCCTGGAGAGCTGCTCAGTCAGAGCATCCTGACTGGTCTTTTAATTCACCTTCTTTCTTTGCATGGGATTGAATTGTTTGATGCACACAAGGGCACAAAGTCTTTACTGATTTGAAAGCAGTGTCTGGCAACATCAATTCTACCAGCTAAGTCCTGGCTTTTAATAGCAAAATGAGAGCAGTCAGTAGGGCAGAGCGGGAGCTAAGGTGGGGTGTTCAGATACTGCCTGGAGGAGGAACCATTAAAAGACAGCAGTAACAGAGATGGTCTGTGTTAAAGAACCTGCAGGTACTGTACTTCCTATAGAATTTATTTGGGTGCATTTATCTTAAGGTTCTTCAACCAGCTCAAGAGTTTTGTGGGAATCTGGTAAAGGGATTGTAAATTCTACCAAAAATATCAACAAAATCCCCAGTGCTAGAAACATTTGATTGGTTTAGGCTGGAAAAAGCCTTCTGAAAATCATAGTCCTTTATGCAACAGAGAAACAAATATGTTGCTGTAATCATCTTCTAAAAACCTTTCTACAAGTGCCAGAAACAGTATTGTGTGTGTACTTAACCTTTAAGTGGGCAGTAGGAATCCAAGGGAGTCAAATTCACTTTTCAGAACTGGAACCAACACTGCATCACATAGATACTTGCAAACATTAAAATAACACCCTGGCAGATCAAGGCATTTTCTAAAAACAGCACAGAATGTGAGGCTTTGTGAAGGTGCAAAACTGTGCTCCAACCTTATAACCCTCCAAAGGTCAGTGCAGCACATATGATCCTGCTTCAGCAAGAAGCAGTAACACTGTTTATGGAGAAAAGGAGCTAAGCTTCTCTTTTGATTAGAAAAATAAATACCAGTTCCTTTTTGTAGCTGCAGGTAAAACTACACTTCAAGGTTTTTCCAGAAGTACACTTAGAGTCATATGTCTTCTTCATAAAGATAATTAGAAATATGTTTTGAGTCTGTGGTACCATGCGATGTGGAGAAACGTGTTACTTTGTAAACAAGTTGAAGGACGTGAGGAGAATAACAGATTTCCCCACTTTTTTTCTTCTCTGATACAGTGCTCTACTGAATGTGGTAGTGGAACTCAACAGAGAGAAGTAATTTGTGTTAGGAAAACTGAAGGTAATTTTGATGTTTTGAACCCCTATGAATGTTCACATTTGGAAAAACCTCCCAGCCAGCAATCCTGCTACCTCAAACCGTGTGGATCTAAGTGGTTTCAAACAGAATGGAGCACAGTAAGTCTATCATGTTTTCCTGTAGCTGTACTTTGTTTGATACATCTCTTTCTGTTTCTGTTGAAAGAGAACACCATTTGAATACAACCACCCATCATGAAATTGATTTAATTTTGCACAGGAATGATAATAAAAAGAAAGCATATTCCTTACCCAATGGAGCTTAGAAAATTTAGGAAGTATCTTGACCAGAAAGAGACACTACACAGTTGTCTTTTTATCACTGATCTCTTCTTCATAGAATCTTTCTGTTTCCTAAAGTTGGTTTGGCCCTTACAATGAGACAGTGTGGTGCGCTTAGAAGTTCCTTTCAGGTCTCTAGTTTCATTAAATTTAAGGAGCATTTAATAAAGAATGAGGGATATATTCATTTTTAGAGTCAGTTTTATCATAATATTTTACTGTAAACGCTTCACTGTAGTACTTAGAACTTCACTGAGAGAAAATGTATTGTACACCTTCATGCATCTTCAGTTTCCCCTGGAAGTGGACCAGCTACATTCACCACAAAATGCTTTGGTTTCATCTGTCTTTCTGTAATTTCCTATATCTGACATAGTTTATTGGTTTTTTTACCAAAAAAAAAATCAACATTTTTAGTCCTAAATGAAAATGAGAAAGTCCATTGTCATCTTAGAATGAGATGGCATCGTATCGAATGCAGCAGCTTGGACCCTTTGTTGAGCCTAAGTCAGATTCCCAATGGCAGCTCTGCAGTGTGGATGCAGCTCAGAGTGGTTTGTGTGGAGTGTGATGTGTGTCTCGGTCCCATTCCCAGATCTCTGCAAACCTGAAGTTCTTATGGCTGGATGTGGAATAATTACAGTATTCTGTACAGGCATGCAACAGGAGTAACTCTATAAAAAACCATGTTCTGTTACTGTTGCACATGGCTGCCCTTTCAAAAGGGGGTAAAGGTTGTACTTCAAGATGAAAAAGCAGTTAAAAAATATAATATTGAGAATACTTTGGTTAGTTTTTTGCAATATATGTTTTTATGATCATGATAAGTTGTTTATGCAATGTTAGGAAAAGAAATAATTATGCCAAAAAAGTCAGAAAGAAAACATTCTTTCTAGTTTTGGGCTATTAAGGTTTTAATTGTAAATGACCCAGGTTTAATTAAGTTTTTGAGCATTAGGTAAAAGTGGACAGTGAGCCAAATCTCAGAGACCTCACTCAGGCAAAATCCTTGGTCAGTGGGGATTTGCTTCAGTATGGGCAGAAATGTGTAATAATTGGCTTTAAAAATACCGTAACAAGTAAGTACAAAAGTCTCTGGCTTCATCACAGACCCTGAAGGAGCACAAAAATATTTCCTTTACAAATTCAAAGAAACTAATAATGCTTAGTAAAATCATTGTGCTGCAAGAAGTGAAAAATAATTGAGTGCTAGAAAAAAAAAGGCAATTAAAATTATTCCTGCCTGTATGTAAATGGCAAGAGGGACAGTGGAGGGCAGGGCAGTCAAGTAGTAAAGTTCAGTGCAGTAAGTTCTTAAAGCAGGAAATGTGAACACTGTGGAAGGAGTACATTTGGGAGATAAGTCTGAATGAGCAGAGAACAACCAGCCTAATTGAAGAAGCAAGATGCTAAGTAATAAGTTCAGAGAGGGAACTCTCCGAGCTTACTTTCAGTTGCACAGCACCCACTACCTTTATTTATCCAGTTGTTGCTCCTGTGGTCAGAAATGTTTGGGAATCTTTAACAGAATTTTACCTGTGTATTAAGAGCTTCATAGGTAGAAAATAAAAACCAGTAGGGTGAAGTGGATAAAAGGCTGCAGTGATAGCTGGCTCTGGCTTCAAGGTTCCCTCTTTTTCTTTCTGTAATTACACATCTCCTATGGTCTTCATGAACTTCAGTTTAATTGTTTCAGTGTTCCAAATCCTGTGAAGGAGGATTTCGGGTTCGGGAGGTGCGATGTCTGTCGGATGACATGGCAGCCAGTACTCAGTGTGATCCACAGCTCAAACCTGAAGAGAAGGAACCCTGTAATACACAGGATTGTGTCCCTGAAATAGGTGAGGCAGAGGAAACTTCTGTTTTAACTATGGGACTCCATCTAGTGGAGAAGTTATTTCATGGTCTTGCAGAGGCTTTAATAGTATATTTTTTTAATCGAGTTCAGAGTCTTATTTTTACACAAAATACAGCTCTTTTCTGTGCTTTAAGAGTAGGTTTCCAATAAAAATGTTTTCCTTGTAATGTGTAAGAAGCTGGCTTACTCTTGAAGTTGCTGAGAATGTGAGAGATCTGCTTCTGTGAAAATGGTACATACAGGGTGTTTTTCTGCAGGCTCCTTGCATTCTCCAAGGTTTCTCTTGGAAGAGTATTTAAAACAAAAAAAAAAGGATCATTATATACTGTATTTGGTAACAGGTTCTAGAAGAACCAAGAACATTAAATTAAGATATTAAGTGCAATGAAACAATTTTCTTTTGTATATAGTAAATATATGGATACGCTTAATTTGCATTGGAATTAGTCATTCATCTCATACAGATTTGATTTTTATAGTAATGAGAATGGCTAGGAAGAGAAAGATGCAAGAATTTAGAAACAATTTTAACTCTGAATGTTCTCCAACAATTTTCAGTTGAGAATTATTCAACTTACTTTAAGATAGCGACATAAAAAACTTGGGGAAATGGGGATAGGCACATTTCTTCCATGCTTTATGTATCTTTAGATGAAATCTTAAATAATCTAGCTTATTTGCATAGATAACCTGTTTTGACCTGACAATGAATGTTTAAATACAGGTCCAAGGGATTTTAGATAGTAAAAGGAAGGGAATGGATTACTTGTTGCTCTAGTACGTTTTTTTAGTTTCTTCTCTCTTCCTTTCTCTCCGCAGATGAGAACTGCAAGGATAAATACTACAACTGCAACGTGGTGGTTCAGGCGCGGCTCTGCGTGTACACCTATTACAAAACAGCCTGCTGTGCATCCTGTACCCGCGTGGCAAACAGACAGTCGGGGTTCCTGGGGCGGAGATAACAAATACTGCTCTGCTCACAGCAGCAATGGCACTCTTCACATGGAGCTTGAGCAGTGCTACTGCTTTGACTGCAGGAATTGTAGCTTCTTAGAGACGGGGTTTATATTGCTGAGTGCATCGAGACTATGGTTAAATCTCACACCCTTTCAGTTACAGTTATTGTGCAGTTATCTCTTTTAAGATGTTTGTTGTAAAATCATGGGGGTTTTTAAGCATTCATTTTTAATGATACTATTATTTGCACCTGCGCGTCAGATAATTATTTAAGGAACGTACCAGCCTTAAGATTGTGAAATTAATGAAAACTAAAATCAATTGGAGGCAAGTACTGGAGATAACTGACCAGTGTGGATGCAGCTGCTCCGTTATTTTCTGAGTGCTTGCTTTTACTCGGTATTTTGGGCTGCCTTAAGTTAGATGACTAGATCAATGAAACACGTGCATGAGAAAAATGACTTCCCAAAGAACCAGACCCTTGCAAACTATTTATCGTCAGTTTCTTAGCACTCTAACATATATTTTTAACTACTTCCGCCCATTCATAATAAATCGGTCACTGTTAAGCTCTCTCAGTTGTACTTTTAACTAATGTCCTGTCCTTAGGCAGCAAATATATACACACTTGACTGCCAGAAGGTGCCTTTATATTTAATTCATAAACTCATGAAGATACACTTTTATGATTTTGTATGGATTTTAAAATACATTACCTACCAGAGTGACACTAGTGTCTATCCCTGTAAATCTTTAACAACTGCAGCTGTCGGTGAGACAGGTTAACCAGAAAGGTGAAGAGCCTTCGCTGGTATAAAAAGTGATTGTTTCCATTGGTGAGGTCTCTTTTCTGTAGGGACTTATTTCAGAACTGGGATCTTGCCTAATTCTTGTCTCTGCACTGTTGTTTAACAACTACCAAACCAAAGTCCTTTGTCCAGACCTAGTCTGGCTAAGTCACCAGTTTCTGAAACAACCACCAAAGGATAGCGGCCTGTGTGCCTTTTAGCAGTCTGTTACTCTTGGTATCAGGCAGCAGTATGAGTGTAGTAGCTGAGTACCTGTGAAAAGGGGATCTTAGCTATTGACATTCTTCAGGTTTTGATCAGTTATTACAACATACTTGTCTTTTTTTCCTCAATGTTTCATTGCACAGGTTTCATACCACTCCTTTTCTATTACTCAAGAATGGCTGCAGACGTAGAGCTGAAGTGGTGATTTTTCATTTCTGCAATGTACTCAGCCTTGAGACTTGCTAAAAGCAAATGGCATACTATGCAGTGCAGAGGAGATTTTGCATTATCTGCATGTTCTCTAGCCTTTACTTGAGAAGTCTTTCAAATGTGTAAATAAGGCTGAGGGGAAAAAAAATAAACACCTCTGCTTATTCAGCTGTTTATTACAGCATATTGCTTGTAAATTAGTGATGCCCATCTATGCATCTGTTCCTAAGGTGCCTGATGTCTGAGTTGTAAAACAGCTGTAATAATCTATGTTCAGTCGCTCCCAGAGATGTGGTTAAGGTATCCTGCTACCGATGCAGAGCCAGGTTTGAGCCTCGTTGTGTATCCTTTTCTTCTTACTGCTTTGGTGGGGATGATGTGGCAAGGGAATGGAGCGCTGGGAGGCGAAGGTTGCTGGGTGTGGTAGCAGTCCCATCAGTTTGTGTGCTGGGAGCCACAGGAAGGTGGAGTTCCTGTAGTCTGAAAGCTGCCTTGCATTGAGATAAAATTTTGAATGTTTTGATTCAGTCACTCATGAAAAATATATTTTGGGCATGATGAACTACTACTGTTTGGCTACATGAAATGAAGAAGCGTTTCCCCTAAAATTTGAAGGTACTCTTTGTGACTATAAATTGTCATATGTCAGCCAATAATGTCATTGGCTGTTTCTGTACACGTTGACTTGGGCTTTTTCACTGTAAATAATAGATATAAAGTTGTTAGAAACAGAAATTCTAATTAGGAAACTTCTAATTCAAGTTCATTACTCTTTCACAGTCCTCCTGTTGCCTTGTATTACAAAGATTTATCCACGAAGGTAACAATAACTTACAGGTTTGTTATCGTACTATATTCCTTAGATTCCTGACCAAAGAATGATATGGATAAAGTGCAGTGTAAACAGCTCTGGAATCCTGTACTTCTGAATACAGATTTTCATCTGTGTAGCTCATTGCAGCAAATCTTGACATACATTATATAATTTTTGCTGTTGTCTCTTTTGTCCTGAGGAAGTGTTTCCTGTCGGCTCGAGGGAAATACCTGTTCCATAAAAAGGCTTCCTGAAAACCCCAAGGCAAATGAGATGCAGAGAGAATCAGGTTTGCAGTCATAGAACAAATTCTTCTTACACACGCTTTGGCTGTGAGACCATCAGTGACTCAGCACATAGACAGAGCCTCCTATTTTACGAAATCTGTTATTTTGCTCTGGAATATATGGCCATTAGCTTATTTTACAAAGATGATCGTCTTGTAGGCTCTGTTAAGCTGCCACTAAAGTAAACGGTGTTTGTGACAGCTATCAAAGAATATATACATACACATAGCAGTATAACCCTGTATTACAGCTAATGTATGCAGCTTTGTGAATTGAATGCTGTGAGCTATGGTTACACAAATTGTACTTTTCTTTTTAAGTAAAAAGACATTTTTCAGATGTACCAGATTAAAAAACACAGTTTTACCTAATTAAACATCTAATGGTAAGGAAAGTGCCAGAATGCTGCTGAACTTAATCATTTATCATCTCTTCTCACGTGTCAGCATTATTAAAATAGTTGTTCCTGCAAAATGAACTAATGAGCCCTTTTCATCAGCACTTTGATATACTAATATTGTCTGCACAAAAGTAAGTGCTGTGCTAAGATTTCACCGTCTCACAAAGCATAGTTTTGAAATTGGGCCTATAGCAAGTGTTTGTTCTAATGGAGCAGTGCCCCAGCTTAGGATGATGCCTGCAGAGGACCTGACTTTACTTTCTGCAAGTCAAAGGTGGCCTTAATGAATGTAGTAGACTTAGAGCAGATATAAAACCAGTATAAGTAAGAAATTATGCATATTATCAATTGCAAATATCAATTATGCAGACTTCTGATTTTTAATGTTTTAATTTCTTGTTCTGACGTTTTAACATCAGTCAAAATTGAGCAGAATAGTGGACAAACCATGCTCCCTTGCCTTGATGCCTTACACAATCCAGGAAGACCAGAGTTAGTTAGATACTTTATTGAAAGAGTCCAGCTGCTTGTGGGGTAAAATCTGCATAAAAGTTTCATGTCTTACAGACATGCGGGTGGCCAAAATCAGCTTCATCCAGAGCAGGCTCTGTGTCTCAAAGCACTTTCCTTTTGGAATGGAGGATTCCTGGTGCAGTTGTTCATCAACTTATCAAGGGCTTGTCAGGGTTTGCTACCTCCTGTGCAAAGTCACCTTCAGGCATATGTAGGTACAATTCCTTGTGTACACCAAATGCATGCCAGGTTTGAGAGACCAAATTCATGGAGTCCTCCCTTCCTCTCACAGAAGATGGTGCAGAAGCATGAGGGTTGCTCCTGTGAGAGTGACCCTGTGAATGTGTCTGACTTGGCCAGCAATGAGGCAGTGTTTGCTTTGGTGTCTCTGACCTACAGCCCCCAGGGCTCTGAGGAGGGAAGGGCTTGTTGGGAGGCAGGGCAGTGCTGGGGAGAGCAGTGCAGGAGACTTGGGTGTGCTCCAAGCGTGCCAGCCTTGAACCCACCCGTACTGGATGGCCACGGGCTCAGTGCAGGGCCACCTCGGAATCCCTGCGCAGGGAACTGTTGTCTTCCTCATTACACACATAAGCTTCTCCTGGTTTTTCCCAATACTTCAGCAAATGGAGATCTTTCTGTATGAATAAAGCAGTGTTTAACATTAGTGTTATTGCTTAGATCCCAGTTTTATGGCAATAGGTGCAGTTTTATATCAGTCATGTAGTTTATAGTCCTAGAAAGTGCCAGTGGTCACCGCTGAGGGAGGAAGGAGGGAGGTGCTCAAACAGCCTGTGGCTCGTATGGGAGAGGTTATGTCTTCCTGAAGGAAATGCTCTGCTTCCTCTCTTTATAATGTGTATCACTGCAAGAAGTAAAAGGTGCGTTTTAGGGCTTTGCTTTTCCCCATCCTCATCCTGACCTATCCCTTTTACACCCACACCAGGGCTTCTCTCCTTCTTACCTCGCTTTCATCCCTTTATCCTTTGGATGACAATATTAAATTTTGCCAGAATTACTGAAAATCCTGAACTGGCCTTTGGTTTATAAGAATCTGTGTTAGAAATAAGCCCAGCTGTTAAGAGAGATGTGTTTCTGCCAGCCCCTGGATTTTTGTGTCTGTGCATATCCATGTTGGCTAGTTTTAAATGCATAGTAGTAAAGGACATAGTGAATGAATTCCTGTGCAGTGCACCTGTGATTGCACAGCTGTTGAAGTCTGCAGTGGCCCTTTGTTCTCATATGTAACATCTATTGCAGAAAAAGAGTTATGGTCCTCACAAAGGAAAAGCTGTGTGTTTACCCAGTTTTCTTGAGACTTAGTGTCTCTGACTTCTTAAGAGTGGTTCTGTGTACTGGGCAGATAATTTATGTGCATGCCTGTAACTGGAACACAAAACATGAAATTTTGAACGTGAAAGTAAACTTCCTTTATTTCTAAACTTACAGAATGTTTGTGGGAGATGAAATTAGGCGTTGTTTAGAAAACAGAGTAAAATAATTATTTCTACATCAGAAATGAAAAATCATCCACTCAACATTTTCAAAATATTTTAAAGCAAACTTATAATCATTATAATATTTCAGTGTGGGCAAAATTCAGACCTGGTGAAAGGGAGAAAATGCCATTTAAGAGAATTCATAGCAGACCTGAATTTGGCTCTGTGCTTCTCAGCTTTTAATAACCAGAAGTTCAGAAGAATAAGTTCCCAATTTTCTATATCCCCATGTAGTGTCATTGGATACAGATAAGTACCATCATACCTGGAGCGGAGGGGAGCTTAATTCTGATGAATCGTTGACCTTTTAGCAACAGTCATTGCTGCTTGTCCTGACCTGGTTTCCCATGCTGTGTTTGGGTCTCCTGAGACCAGCGGCCTTGGCAGGGGTCGGGTACATACGAGCTTGTGAAGTCCCATCATAGTCACTCAGGATCTACAGAGAGGATCAGGAAGGACGGGAGACAAAAGAAACCCTAACTTTTTTTTAATATGTATAAAATTGTCTACTTGACCCTCATAATTGATTTTGGCAGAAGGATATACTTTATTATAACTTATTTTGTTGTTATTTGTAAATACAAGATGTCTATGGGAAATATGTAATTCTGAGCTGTGTCTATGGAACAAGCCACTGCACCAAAATATTTCAAATATTTAGAATAGGCAGATTTTTTTATTAAAAGGGACCTAATATGTATTTATTTACATATACCATTCAAATTTTGTCCAGCTTTTTCATTATACTAACCCATATTTTTAGGGAATTTTATAGCACAGGTATTACATATATATTTTTGTATATATGTCATACTGTAAATCCATAATACAATTTTCTAAACTTTCTGATTAGCCAGTTCCTTGAGTGAATTAAAGGGGGAGAGTATAGGCAAATTGCTTTCTGACTCGTTCAGGAATATGTATCCGTGGCAATGTACCTGAACCAGAACTGTACAGCATCCTTTTCATATTGTATACATTTTCTCTTTGATGAAAAAATGTTAACTATTTTTGTTTATGACTAATTTATTTTTTATTATTGTTAAAAATAAAGTAACTCAAGATGAATTTATGTGACATGTTTGGGTTTTTTTGGTTGATCTGTACTTGAGTTTCTTGAGAATTAAGTAAAAGCGTAAACAAGGGTACAAACACGCTAAGGGAACTTAGCAAATTTAGGAGTGGGCACAATATAACCGAGTCGCAGAAAGCTGTGTAACTCCTGTGCCAGCCTTTGAGGGGTGCCAGCCAAGCCCTGGGATGTCCCAGGGTGGCGGTGAGTGCTGCCCAGGGAGCGCCGCTCCGGGGCCTGGGCGCTGGGGAACAGCCCCTCCCCAGGGGCAGCTGCTGCTGTAGCTGATGAGGGGTCGGGCTGGTTCTTCCCCACTCTGACAGAACCAGAGCAGCGCTACAGACAGTTCTCTGCAGATTCAAGGGTAATTTCACTAGAAATAAGTGAAGTCACAGAATCATAGAATCATTAAGGTTGGAAAAGAGCTCTGAGATCATCAAGTCCAGCCTTTGACCAAACACCACGACGTCAGCCAGACCACAGCACCAAGAGCCGCATCTGGTCGATGAAGCCCCAGGGGGGAGCAAAACCACACGGGCACTTTTCTGGAGGTAAGCCGGTGTTATTTGTCCTTTCGTCTTTGCAGCTACCAGAGGCTGTGCCGGCCCTGGGGAGCGGCAGTTCTGAGGGTTCGGAGTTCGAACAGGGCCGCGAGGGGGCGCCGCGAGGGAGCGCCATGAGGGGGCGCCGTGAGGGGGCGCCGTGAGGGGACGGCCGCGAGG
>VZTA01009240.1:193571-339421 GCA_013398855.1 Mohoua ochrocephala | reverse complement strand
CGGGCTCTGAGGGGACGGGACCGCCCGCGGCTGGGGCGGCAGCGCGGTGCCCTCGCTGTGTCTCACGGTGTCCCCGCGGTGTCCTCGCTGTATCCTCACGGTGTCCCCTCGTTCCTGGAAACCAGTGCCTGTGTCCCTCTCTGGGGACACAGAGATTTTAAGTGTTTAATAAACGTGGGGGGGGTTTTCGCTTGGGTTTTTTTGGTTGGTTGGTTATTTGGTTTGTTTTGGTTTTTAAAGTAGAGCTTGAGTTATTAAGCTATAAAATTATACAATAGTAAATGCCTTGCTCTTCCCCCAGCTGTTCTTTATGTTTAAAATAAAGCTTCGATGTAAAATTAGGAGCCCTGTAGCAGCTGCAGTACTTCCCTGTGGTGATTTACCTGAGGAGCCTGAGAAGGATTCCACATCACCAGATGATGCTGGTTTCAGGGTCCCCGCTTTCCGTGATGCCTGCAAAGAGTGGACCTCTAAGGTAAATACAGAGGCTGTAGCCAAAGTTACAAGAGCTGTGTGCAACCCTGCCCTGAGCAGTTGTTGAGTGAAAATGCTCATCTTTAATGCCTGTCTCCATACCCTATTTCCATGTTAAACTTTAATTTGTTGGTTCAGAATATTCTTATGCAAACTGTTTTTTACATAGTTAGTGCTAGCCACAGTCTTAAAAGGAAGTGGAAACCATTACAGAGATTTTATTGGTGAGGTAAAATTTAAAGAGATACTCTTAAATTAACCTAAAATCTTGATTTTGGTTCTCCGCAGATGAAAGTTCCAATGAGGAACAAATATAGAAAAGGCAGTGCTGGCTTCCTGTCCTGTTTTCTGATGTAGCTAGGCTGACCTGAGCATTGATGAAGAATTAGCTGCTGCCTTTGATCTGATTGGCTTTGGTGGGGATTTTTTTAGGTATATAAGCAAAGTGAATGTAATACAACACCTATCCACAGAAAAGTGTGAAGCTCCTGATGGACTAGGTAAGGTTGGAAGGCATCCTGGGAGACCATCTACTTTAACCTCTCTACTCGTAGCAGTGTCACCTACAGCAAATTGCCCAGATCTGTGTCCAGTCAAGTTTTCAGTGTCATCCAAAGGATGGAATTTCCTGTTTGTTGTTCAGTTTGTGCCCTTTGCCTCTAATCCTGTCACTGCACACCCCTGAGAAGCACCTGGCTCCATTGTCTTTGTTCCTCCCCTTCAGGGCTTCAGAAAGTTGAAGAGAAGTGCTCCATAGTTTCTTTCTCTGAACTGTGAAGATTGTTAATGCTGGAACGTTGTGTTGTCATTGTGTTGCCTTCAGCAAGGTGACTTCTACAGTTAAAAAGCCTGAGAAGATTTTAAGTCCAATCTTGAGATCCAAAGCAGAGATTTTAGTATCGAGTTGAAGCAATTACTAAGTGTAAGAAAGGAAATGAATGCATATAAATGTCTGGCCCATCTTTGGGCACTGTAGATAATTTCTGTTGTATTTCCTTTGTTACTCTGGGCTGTTTTATTTTGTTTGTTCTCTGGTACTCATTTTTGCTTGGGATATATTGAAAGAAACGCGAATACCTGAAGAAGAAAGACTCCAGCTTTCAAAGGAGGAAAAATCCAATAGGGTAGATCAGGAACCAAAAGTCAATTTTCTCTAAAATAACTTTCATACTTCGTTCCTACTTTCTCAGTGTATAATTTTGAGTAAGGCATAGGAAGGTAAATATTTAAAGTGCACATAATCTGAAATTAATGTGATGCACCTGGACCGAACTGGAATTATTAGGACATACGCGTGCAAATGAATCAAAGAAGCATACCAGTAGCTGTGAAGAAAATCACATTGTGTGCTTTCAATATAACTGGTGCCCAGCAACTGTGAAACCATGAGTTCAGTTTGTGCCGGACCAACTGTGTTGGGGTTTAGCCCCAGCCAGCAACTGAGCCCCCTGCTCAGCTGCTCGCTCAGTCCCTGGCGGTGGGATAGGGGAGCAGTCAAAAGAGTAAAAGCCAGAAAACTCTTGGGCTCAGATAGAGACACTTCAATAGGTAAAGCAAAAGCCACGAGCACAAGAAAAGCAAGGAATTCATTCACCCCTTCCCATGGGCAGGGAGGTGTTCAGCCATCCCCAGGGCTGTGTCCTCTGCCAGCTTCTTGTGCCCCCCCAGCCTTCTTGCTGGCAGGGTCGTGTGAAGAGCAGAAAAGGCCTTGGCTCTGCTTCAACACTGCTGAGCAGTGATGGAAATATCCCTGTGTCATCAATACTGTTTCCAGCACAAATCCGAAACAGATTCCCATGCTGGCTACTGTGGAGGAAATTAACACTATCCCAGCCAAAACCAGCACAAACTGCAATTTGGAATGCAGGTGATCTTCCTCCAGAGTGGCATATAAGGTGCAATCTGAACATTTTATCAAGGAACTGTAGCTTTGCGAATTCTTGTGATAAATAAATGCAAATAATATATTTCCCAGCCTTCCAATTTGGTTTTCTTGCTATTTACATTTAAAAAAAAAAAGCACTTCAGTCCTTAGTGAATGATCCTGTGCAATTGTGTGGATTATAACTACTTCAGCCTTAATATCTCTGGTTCCAGCTCCTGAATCTTAAGTCAGATGACTGAAATAGCAGTAGATAGCAGTGTTATATTAACCCAGTGGAAGTCAAATCCTTTTGGGATAGGGAACTGTCTGCACTTTTTATTATTTTTCTTTTATATTAAGGCATATGAGCAAGAGTCAGCCCTCAGGAAGAAAAGGTAGCTGCTGTTGTCTGTATTGCCCAGACTCTGCAACAGTGAACACATGCAGACAGTTCTTACTTCCCAATTCCAGTTGCCAGCTGGCTTTTGTGTTGTCACCTGTCCCCGTGGTGTGAGGCTGAAAGCAAGCACAAGGTTTGCCAAGGGGAAACAACCTATTTGGAATTGTGTTGTGGTGGAACTTTGGGAAGGTACCCTTCCTTGCTCTGGAAAACAGAACCGTGAATCTGATGGTTGGAGAGTAAATCTTAAAATTCCACTGAAACTAAGGAAACTATGCCAGGCTGCTATATCAGGCAGTCTGTGCTAAATTTTTTAAAAAGAGAAAGCATTTCCATTATATGAATGGATCTATTTTACCTGCAAGAGAATATCAAAACGGAATTAAAAGTGTGTTGTCCTGGGAAGTACAGTAAACTTGTTCTCTCTCCCTTAGAACAAAGCTAGCTGTTGCTTCGAATTGGCCTAGGCCTTGGAAGGGATGGACCTTCTGACTTAGAGCAAAATAGAAGAAACATGCCAGTGGAAGAAAATGTCACTGGAGCTGAAGGCACTGCTTTGGAGCAAGTCTGAGGTATCCTCTGTTGTTTTTTCTTAAGGACTGTTCATTTTATTATATCTCCAGAACTTTAAAGTTTTGTAAGTTCCAGCCTTCACTGCTCTAGCAGCTCTTTACCTACAATTTGTGACACAGCTACTCTGCTGGTCTCAGCAACCCACTGAAAAAGCTGCCTCTAGTTCTAATTCACAGTCAGGTGGTGTCAGAATGCAGAAGGTGCTTCAGATAGGTCAGAAGGCCCACTTAGTTAAAATAAAATAACAGGTAACACAGAAGAAGTAGCATGTTACTGTTTCTCCAAGAAGCATTTCGCATGCTCCTCCTAGTATGGGCTAATTGGGTTTTGCAAGTTCATCACAAACTCTATTTCCAGCAGTAGTATGTTCTCTTTGAAACAGATTTCCTGCTGTCTGGAAAAGTCTCTTGGCTTTTTTGTTTGTTTTGTGGAAAGAATGCTTCCTGGTTTTTCACAGTTGAGGGCTAACTTTTCTTGGAAATGGTTGCTATTGCCCTAGAATGGGAGAGTATGCTATGGACGCAGAATTAAGAAGTAGCTGGAATGTGGCCTGCTCAAACAGACTGTCATAAGTGGGCTTTGAAAGATGAGTGGATGCTCTTTGGCTGCCACAGAATAAGGGAAAATGAGAATTTGTAAAATCCAGTCCAACTTAATTGTAAAGCAGCAACTGTCTGAAAAATTATTTTTGCTTGTAACCAAACCAACTTGCTCAGCACTGAACTTTGGCTGAGAGTGGAGAATAAAATGTAGTCATTCTTTCTGGTTTCAGCCTAGAGATTGGCAAGTGATGCTCTCGGCTATATAAATGCATGAAGCAGTCAGATTTTTGATATATATTGACGCAAAAATGTAAAGCATTGGGAGCCTATAGCAGCACTAAACCTTTATGCTATTTTAACAACAAAGTAGTGAGGGAGAGAACAAGGAAAAACATGCAAATGTTCTACCAGCTTTTTATGGTTGTTAGCAGATAACCTTGGGAAAAGGTGTTTATTTGAACAATTGCTTCCAAAAAAAAGGAGAGCGAAATTCTGTGCATACTTCACATTCTAACACTTAAAACACAGTGTCCATTTTTAATCATGTTCTAGCAATTTGACACATAGTTCTTTTAATTTAAAATATCTCCAGTGTGGGAGCTACTGTTTTTCTTGAAAACATCATGATTTTTTACACTGAACTGTAATAAGTGGGTTCCTTTCCACCTCCAATTTTTTTTTCCATTGGGCATAATCTTCCTTTTTTAAAAAAAAAAAAAAAAATCCTAAAATTACCCAACTTACCCTATCTTTTCTTGATGTAAATTGATGAGTTATGCTGTTGTACTGGTTCGGTAATTTCAACCTATGGGTCTTCGATGCAGAGCACAAAATACTTCTTATTAAATAAAGAATGAGTGCAAGAGATCATATGTGTGTGGAAGATATTCAGACAGTGGATCAGATTCTTAACTTCCTCATTCTTGCTAATGTGTAATTATATGAATACATATTTGATCTCCATGTTTTATGCAAGCACTTTTAAGAGCAAGATTAGAAAGCCAAACTGTGAACTGCAAGTGTAATCTGAAATCAGTAAAATGAAATTAAATAGAGAAAGGTTACATTATAAAATACTGCTTTTGGAGTGCAAAATGTAACGATCAAATGTAAACTGAAGAATTACAAAAAATCAAACTGAATGATTAATTACAGGTAACACTTCCAGCAGTGATTTTTTTCTTACCAACATGAGTTCGTGCAAGAATAGTGATTTCCCTCTCAGTAGCATTGACAAGATCTATACGTAAATCCTGTGTCACATGGAAAATATTGTGGGAGATTTGAAAGGAGTCTGAAAAAGGGAAATGAAAATAAATATGTTTGTCTCTATCCACTATGAGCAATTTTTAAACTGATTAAGTTTGTTTATTCTACAAGGTAAAGCCTGGACATGGATTTAACAGTCTACAGTGTGCTAAGTTTTTGGATTTAATTATTTTGATCATTAGGAGGCTAGTGTTCAATAAGAGAGTTTTGCAAGGATGAGGGGGGAAAAAAGCAATTTAATTTTCAAGAAAAAAGATGGCACTTACTATGTATAAATAACAGAATTATTTTCTGACCGGGGGGATATGATGCAATTGATTCAGGATAAGGATGCTTTAGAAGGACATCTATTTTTGAATCTTGCTTCAGGACAGGAAGATGGACTAAGCAGTCTTTTAAAACTTCTTCAATGTACAGTACAGCAATAATGATAAGAATAATGAAGTGATTCTGTTTGTCTTGGTTGTTCCGTGTCCCATGAAATAGGGAATAAGCTGTGCTTAATTTTGGGGAACAGGCATATTCAGAGTGGGGGGATGCTCTCAGAAAAGACTCTTGTTTTGATTGGGGACCTGGCAGGAATGGGTAAGTAGATAAAATTTATATACAACCTCCTCTTGCTGAGAGCGTCCAATTTCTTTTGATTTTAATGAGCTCTGAATGGAGAACTTGTTTCTTGCTAAAGGACAATAGTTTAATTGTCGTTCAGCTAGATTCATATCCCACATCAGGGATATGTTTTTTTCTGGTGTTTTGTTTTGGTGGGGGTTTTGGTGGTTTTTTTGTTTGGTTTTTTTTTGTTGGTTTTTTTTTTGAGTTTTCTTTAATGAATATGTGTTTTTAAATATGTGTGCATAGGAAGTGCCTTCTAGTTATGAAAAGTCAATCCTCTGGCTCTATATCTTCTAGAGAACTCTGTTCCTTACTAGGTACAACCTCTTGTCCTTGTTATGCTGGAGCTGAACTTGGATGTCTGGCCTGGGAAACCACAGGCTGAAATTTCCTTTGGATGTATTCAGTTTTCCAGCCAAAAGTCTGCGTTGCTTAAAGCTACTCTTGTCCACTCATTTGCTCTAGAATCTCACTTGCATACCTGATTCCTGATTCCTGCTTGCATTCTCTGTCTTTTGCAGGCTGTTTTCAGTGCATAGATACTTCTTAAACAGCAAGAGAAATCTAATTCAAAGCTGTTTCACTTAAATAACAGTCCTTCACAGACTGCTAGGATATGCCATTCTTTGGGTGGGAATTTCTACAGTGTTTATGTGAAGATACAGATATCTCTTTTATTGTAAGATTTCTGCAATATCAGAGCCTCGAACGCTTTAGCATAGTCCTGTTGGTTCCCAATTTGTCACTTTTCCACTGTGATGATGAATGTTTTTAGCAAAAAGGCTGAAGCGCTTGGCTGTCCACATGAGCAGTGACTAATCAGACCAAGAGTGCTATAAAGCTCAGTTGCCACTTCTGCCATTCCTTTGCTGCTGCTGAAAACTGATAATTTTTCTTTTAGAAGTGCAGAGGGAATGACTGCCCTCCCATCCCCCTGCTTCCAGCCGTAAAGTTGTAGTTTCTCCACACTAAGACTATGTCAGCACATTTGGTGTCTTTTCAGTCCTGTGCTGGAAATGCATTGTATAATTCAGGGTGAAGCTTCTTGGATTTCTTGATAATAATGCTTAATTGATAACATAGCTGCATGTTGTACAGCACTTGCATCTTCTTTTTTATCACGCAGAGTAAGATTGCAATAAAAGACTTGAAAGTAGTTATCAGCTAGTTTACTTCTTTCAGTCTGGCTCCACAGCCTCATAGTATTCTGCAGGAGATGCAAAGTCCCTTTTTAAAAATAGAACAGTTTTACTTTTCAGTTTAAACTTATTAATATTTATTGGAAACTAAAATCTGTCACTCATTTGAAAGTGACTTGATGAATCTTGGTAAGTATTGTCAGTATTTTCATCTAGATAAATTTAGTATGGTGGAGCCTTGTGTTTAAACACGTGTGTTTCAGTTACATACCCACCTTTTGTGGCTCAGTGTGCTGCACAGTACTAATCTGCACAGTAATATTTGAATGTGCTTTGAACTGAATACATCCCAAGCTCTGCCTGCTCTATGGGTGGAACTTTTCATTCCCTGCAGTTATCACCAGCAGCTGGAAAGCTGGATAGGAATTTAATTCTAAGGCTTAGATCCTTTCAGTTTCAGAGTCTGCTCATGCAGAGCACCTGCATGAGAAAGTCACTTCCTTTGTACTTGATGTAGATGGTTTTAGTCTGAGGCAGCAAGTTGCCTTGAGGCACTTGAGGCAAAGCTAAGAGAATTTTGAAATAAAACTTGATCCTTTCATTTCCATTTAAGTTAATTCCGTTTAAGTTAATCCTTTCCACAACTGGAATTAAGGTTATTACACAGGAGAAGGAATGGAAATTGTGTTTACAGGTAGAAATTATGTTTCCTCTGCAACTTTCTATTTTGGATTTCTGTTAGCATATATTTTGTGGCTTTTCAGTTAGAAAATATTAGCTGCAATTGAGATTGAAGGTGCCTCACTTCAGAGACAGTGAAATGACAATTTCAGCTAATATCAATGTGAACACTATATTTTGGGTTATTTTGCTGTGGTTTTTTGTAACTATCTTATTTTTGTTTTATTTTTCAACATAAGTCAACATTTAGCTATGCTTGAGAAGTAGCATGAGTTCTCCTTACACAGTGCCTTTCATTTTTAGAACATTGCACTATGCTTTCCAAAAACTGGAAAGTTGGAAACAGAAAATCTTTGACAGTGCCTTGCCCATTTCATACTGAAGAAACTTGACAAGGAGTTCTGTTGAACCAGCGGAAGAGCCTTGTAATAGCACTGTCAAAAGGCTGTGGGAGTACTGAATCTCCCAATACCCTCTCTGTCAGGAATCCAGAGCTTTTTTCTAGGGGAAGTTCTAATCAGGGTTATGGATCAGGCAGTTGATTTCTGTTCTCTCCTAACACAGTGATAATGAGAATATAACACTTTTCTTCCTCATACAAATCTGAAGTATAGAATGTTTTACCAGAATGTGTAATAAGTTTGTTTATCTAAATCAGATTTGTAGCACTGCAATATCACCACCCTGCAAAATACCAGAAAAAATTCCTTAAGTTGCCTTCCATTCCATGAGGTTTTCATAGGAATGTTTTCCTGTTCTGTCTCTCACAAAACCTAACTCCCAGCCATCGTGTTACAAGTGGTGAGAATGTTGTTTGAAAACTAAATGAAAAAATAATCATTTTTGAAGCAGTTCAGGGACAACAGCTTGCTGTGTTAGACATTGGTTTTTGAGAGCTTAACTTGGTTTCCAGACTGTACAGAGGAAAACTCCTGCCATAAGTCCTGCACATGCAGACCCCAGGGGAAGCTGCTGAAGAAGACTTGAGGGCTGGGCCTTTGCATGCAAGTGTCTTTCCACACAGCAAATGATCCAAAGAGCAACTTCTATAAATAGTGTAATTTCCAACTGCAGAGGTTTCTGTCCTTTCCTGTGGATTACTTGCCAAACGTTTTCTCAGTTCTGAAGTAGAGATGGTTCTGTAGCCAGCGTGCACTTAAATAGCCCTTGGAGAGCTGTATTAGATTTTTGTTGGCTTTCATTTGAACTTTTAAACTGTCAGATTATTTTAGCAGCATCTGTAGAAAAGCGTTGCCTCTTGGTGTTGCTTGCTCTTTTCCATTGTTGTAACAACATAGTAAAACAAGGTTGTGGCTGATACCTCTGTAACATTTATACCAAGGGTATTCCATTGCCGTGCAGCACTTTTCTGAACAGTGTCTTCTTTACCTTAGAGTAGAAAGGGCTGTGGCTCAACAAAACTGTTTGAGCAGAGGGGATATAGATTTATTTGCAGATTTCCCAATGCAAGTCTTGGCACTTCTTGTGTCTGAAGAAACTGTATTGAGAAAATGTGGATTTGTCTATTGGATGATTTTGAAAGTGAAATATAGTTAATAGTCACAAATCAGAAGTGAGAAAAGCTCCATTTAAAGGGTTGTGTTTAACAGAATAACTGTGCTGTGACAACTTTCAAGTATTCAGTAGCTGAAATATTTATTTCTAAATAAGGGATGCAAAGATACAACTGGTTTATCAAGAATCAAACTTCATCAGGTACTTGATCCTGGCAAATATGTGTTTGTGTTGCCACAGCATCTTTGCACCTTTAGAGAATATTAATGTCAGTTTCAGTGTTCCCTTCTTCTCATAGGTAGTTTCTGGTTATTTCTTAACTGTGTTACTGCAATATTGCAAAATCTCTTAATATTGTGATCATACCACTAAATTCAGCAATCTTCTACAAAGACATCTTAAAATTAGAGTTATAAGTTCATGCTTTGGGATGCATAGCATTTTTGTAATTTCATGGAGAACTTTGCATGGAAACTTCTCTTGAAGGAGCTTGGAGCTTGTTAGTGCAAGATCTGTTTCCATTGCAGGTGGCTGTGGTAAAATGGCAAGAGAAAGTACTGGGCCCTGAAGGTTGTCCAGCAAAAAAATTATTTCCTTCTTTTTGTTTACAGTGCATATTCTGACATCATTTGAGACAACTACACAGTTTGGTAATGCAATTCATGATGTGTCAGGTACAGCAGGTGGATGCATGCCGGTGTTTCAAGGAATTAAAATGGTTTCTTTCTCTAGGTTGTTCTGTTGAACTCCTAGTCCAGAGATATTTTTTTAAACAAGATTTATTTTCAGATGTCTTTATTAAATTCTAAAAAGCAGCTGCAGTTGCTGGCAAGTATCTGAATGAGCTGACAATGATATTCCTAAAGTACTATCTCAAACTAATTGCTTATTCGTTCCAACACGCTACCTACTGGTGATGAGTTTTACCACCAAACATAATGTCTGCATGTTCAAACTGCTATGAGTTGCAGCTGGGTTACTGTCTACAGAGTCCAAAGTGTATAGCTGTGATCTTTCTTTGTAAATGAAGAACAATAATTATAATAAACCTTGACACTGTGATCCTTATTTGGAAAAAAAAAAAGCCAAAGTAATACCTTTAGGATTTTAAACTAGTAAAATACATATTGTTCATTGTGTGCCTTGCCAGTAAAGGCTTGCAGATTTGATGCGAGGGGTTCAGCATTTGCAAGTAATACATAATAAAATCTAATCCCTTATGTGCCGTGGAAAGCAGAAAGAAATGATAGTTGCAGTTAAACAACTGATGGATTGACAGTTGCAATTATGCTTCATTAACTAAGCATTGAATGCCAGCTGCTGGATAGGACTCAGGTTCCATTTTGGAACCCCCTAGTTCCATTGCAGCCTAACCCAATTCAACCCAGCTGAAATTGGTAGTCATTATTCCTTCTGAATTTTTAATCGTAAATCACTTCAGTGGGTGTTTTCTTGCATCAGTCTACAGCTATTTAAGCATAAACATTCCACTGATGTTTTAGCTGGATAGAGCTAGGGCAGAAAGTTGCCAGCAAAGCAATCATGTTCACGTCTCTTGCTTCCAGAGAAGAAGGTATAACTGAGCTTGGCTGAAAGTAGAACTTTTTTTCAGAACTGCTGAAAGCAGTGAAAAGCATCTGACATGGGCTTGGTTCAGTAGCTAAATGTCACAGCAATGACTATGGGAACCATACAGTACTGTGAGAAAAGAACAAAGGAAAAGGAAAGTGTATTGTGAGAGAGGACAAGAGTATGTGAGTGTGCTGTTGTCTGTCTGGGAGGAGGAAGAGTGAGAAGGTTCTTTGCTCCCTTTATGCCTTCTCCTTTAGCTTTTATGTGTATATTAACCATTCAGACTTCTGATTACTTCATCTAAACAGCATGAATATTTTGTCAAAAACACTACTGCTTTATGGGATATTTGGAAAAATGAGAAATCCTTCAAATCAGCATTTTATCCCAAAACCTACTTTGGTCTAGGTTCTTCTCTAGAAGCTCAGTTGGAGGTTGAGGCTGTAAATGGCATCTTACCCTTCTGTACTTCCATAAAAGGCTTGGCTTTGATCTCAGTGCGCTGTATGAAGTTAGAAGATTATTAGAAATTAAATTAATTCTTTGTAAATATTATGCTTGGTATTTGGCAAAGTGGTATAAAAAAATGGTGTAAAAACCCATGAAATATCACAAACTGAAATGCAATTGCCTACTGTTTATATAGAGTATTGTTTTTCATGCCACAAATATTTTCGACCATCCAAACTGTGCAGTATAAGGTTGTGTCAAACAGAGTAGAACTCGGTGTACCAAACAGAAACCACCTTAACAGAGACGGTAAATAATAAAAATGAACCATGAAACAATTCAGTCTTCAGTTCTGGTTGCTAGAGATATTTTTTGAGGTTGGTTAAGGCTGACAAACTGTAACATTTGAGTAATGACTGCTCTAATTAGTTTGAAAAATCAAAAATAAAGATTACTGCTTGTATGTTCATATTTCTTTTAAACAAGGAAATCTACTAATCTTAATTTTTTTTCATATTCTGAATAACATTCGAGTCCACCTCAGTCAGATATACTGTAGCAGTTGGATGTCCCTCCCCCCTCTCCCCAGATGTGCCATTAATAGAAAGTTTCAGTGCCTGGCCATATAGAAGTGTTCACCTGGGGCTGTTCAAGAGAGTCAAATCTAGGAGCTGCTGTGAGAACTAAATTCACACTGGCGTTAGCCGTGGAGTTTTGTGCTTTTCTAGCACCTCTCAGCACTAATGTTTGCTTGGGAAGTTTTACTTCTGCATGTGTTGGAGGGTTGAGCTTTATTCCCTTTGCTTTGTTTTGTCCTGGTGTTTTGTGGTACAGGTGCTTTCTCTTTGTCTTAATGAAGCATCACTCTCCTCTAGTGGTTGTGGTCCTCAGCTGGAAGAACTAATCTTTGCTGCAGGTGCTGTGGTTTAGTTTGTTCAGACACTGTTTAATGTCATGTGGCTCTTACAGAAGATGGCTTCTTCTCCAGGTTAGAGACCTTGCCTCTGCTCTCTTTTCTTGGCTCTTAAAATTCTGTTTTAAGTTTATAAAAAAATGTGAAATTTGGTCTATTGGTTTTCTTGTTCTGGCATGTAAATTGCTTAAGTTGATTAATTTGGTGTGGTAGCTGATCAAATTTGAATCTGTCAGCTGTGATTGTGTTCCTCAGATGCTAGAACTAATTATAAACTGATTTTACAACAGTCCTGTTTGAACAGTATTCCTGTGCAAAAATTTTATTAAGGTTCAAGGCAAAAAAAAGGTAGACCACTGTTTTTACTCATTCATACTTGAGTATTTCTTATCTTAGATTTTTTTTTCTTTGTGAGTTTAATTTTCATGAAAAATTATCCCAGCACACTGTGCCAAATGTGACTACTTATCCACCAGCATTCTTAATTTCTATGGGGCTCATAGGAGTTAAACCCAATGTCTCATCCTTTAATTGCTTTATTTTGTCTTTAGTGAGTTTGCTCTAATCCTTGAATCAGCTACAGCATTAAGCTCAGAGGAGCCCTTGGGACTGAGCAGTTCTGTGAATATTGACATAGGCTCGTAAGGAAGAAGTTTGTCTTGTACAATTCAGAAAATACATTAGTAAATGAACTCAAAGCCTGTAGTTTGGGCACACAGTATTTGTGTAAGAGGCTAAGCAAAGGAGTGAAAGTTTGATCAGAAGTGCTGTTTATCCTAAATAATTTACCCTTGTAAAGGCTGAAGAGTCCCAGAAAATGGATACTAAAATGTGAGATTATGTTGAGCTGCATTGAACTTTAAGTGATCCACATGGATGGGGAAATCCTAATGTTGCATATGAAGCAATGATCCAAGAGCTGACCACTAACTCCCCAGGAGTTAATGTTTTGTTTTGCTAGGAAGAGCAAAAATTAAAAAGAAAAAGAACTTCCATGGCTATCTTGTTTTCTTTGAGAGGATCTGAAATGCAGTTGCTTATCTATGTCCAGATTCTGCTCAGACTTGCCAGCAGCACAAGGAGAATTAATGAGAGGAGTTAGGGAAAAGCATCAATCAACTTTGTAAAGTATGTGCTAGGAAATCTAATTATCTGATTATGCTGGAACACCGTGAAAGCCGGGTAACAAGGAATGGCTGTGGGATTAGTGAGCTTTGTGGCAGTTTCCCCAGAAAGCAAAGTTGAAAAGCATTGTGTTCAAGCTGAGTACCGTGTATGCCGTCTTTTTCTTCTGCTTTTTTTTTCTTGCAGTAGGAATTATGGATTAGTATAAAACTAATTAATTTCACACGTATATAGGAGTATCTTCTGTGTTCAACTAGGCAGAAGCACCAGTGCAGTGCACATATAACAAAATCCAAACTGCTGCATAAAGGAAATGCCTCTTTTGTACCCACAGGAAAGTCATTAGGAGAGATACAATTTTGCCCTTTACGTAGCTGAGTGTGGGGTGAGTAGAGGTGACTCGCACAGTCAAGCGAGTGGGTCAGGAAATGAGCTTCTGTTTGTGAAGGGTTAGAGGAGGTTTCCTAGCTCTAGAGCCTGGTGCAGTACAGATGCTGTGGGAAGAGCTGCTCTTTGTAGCATTTCTCCTCAGCACTCAGAAGCAGCCACAAGAATCCTTTTTACCTTTATTACAATAGCTATTGCAAAGGCTCTGTTCCCCTGCAGGCAGCTGGTGAAGTGGCCCAGAAAATGGTAGGGAAGAGTGAATCAGTATAAAATGTGTGTACTGACTGATCAGTGAATCCAAGAACTTACTACAAAAGGAAGATTTTGTGCGTTTTTATGTTAGTTTTGAAGACTAGTTTCTCACTTTTTCGAGTGTAAATGTATTCTGATTTCTGTGAATTTTATCTGTGTCATCACAGCTCTAACTGGCATTACTGAAGGAACAATGTCCTGTCTTTTTATCTGCCAAAGAGATCAAATCATAACTTTTTCTAGGGTAAACAAAACATTTTGCAGAAAGAATTATCACCTGCATTGTGTTGTTGTTGCATTATCTTTTTATTTTGTCAGCAGGGTGGTTATATTTTAACAGAAGCCAGGTATTTTAAATATGACTTGTTTGTCCTTCTACACTTTGCCAAGATTTAGAAGTCTGTTATGACTTTTGCTTCAAAAGACTGGATATTATAAAAAAGTCTTAAAAATTTGCAACTTTTTTCATTTCCTCCCACCCCCTCCTTTTTTTTAAATATGAACCTATTAGAAATCCTGTGCAGTTTTTTCAGATTACATCAAGTTATACATAAATGTCTCTCTAGAAAGAATTGAAATTTGTTAATTTTTTTTTACCTTTTTAAGCAATATTTTAGCTCACTTCTGGTACCATTAAATGTGTTATTCACCAGAGTGTATGTAAGAATGTGGCCTTTATTTCTCGATCCTTAACCTAGATTATACTAAAATAGGTCTTCAAAAACAAGTGCTAGTATCTCTTCAACTGTTGGACTTGGCTTTGAGTTAGTCTGAATCTGATTACCATTGTCATTGGTTCGACAGCAAGAGCCCTTCAGAGGTCACGTTGGAAAGCTTTGGGAGGGCAAAGCAGACAATCTTTTTTTTCAGAGTTGGAATTGCAATTAATAACGTGCTTTTGGGCTTTTGTCTATTACTTTTGACTAGTTTTAAATGTAGAAGATGAAACACCCTGTTCAGAATGCATTGAGCAGAATCATTAAAAAAAAAGGTTCAAACCTTTTTGAGGCTTCCTACTGACAGTAGTTTGGGAGTTACTTGCATGTAGAATCATAAGTTAGTTTTACTCGGTGTTGTAGTGGTATTGAAAGTGCTGAATGGTTGATAGATACTGTACCATAGAAGAATCCACAATCTCTCTCAGCTGATTGTTATATTATAATGTGATTTAGATTGAATCTTACTTATCTTCAGCAGCTTGGGAATTTAACTGTTTTCCCCTTATAGGATACCGTAGTTACTGTTCATGTTGCTGTCTTTAGAAAGGAAATTGAAGGAAGTCAATCAGTTTTTAGGGGCAATGATGCTGAATTGAATAGTTTGGAGCACCTGTTCTGGTTGATACAATTATTTGGTACAATTATCTGATAGTGTATCATGTCTAATAGAGTTCTTGGTATTTGCAGCCTTTTTGCGTTTCCTCTTAGTAACTTGAGGACTAAATTGCTATTGCAGTGTGGGGAGGTGATTTCCGCCCTGCATTAGTTCTGCTGGTGCTCAGCCTAGGTGTACATAGAAGCTGTTTTGTGGCTTTACCCTTGTACTGTGCTTCTCTGTGTTGTCTGGAATAATCAAATATGAAAGTGTGTTTAGACAAGTTCCTTGCACTTCCCCAGCCTTTTCATGGCTGACTGCACATCCAGTAGGAAGATTTTTAAGGAGAGAAACATACTGTTTCCTCTGTGTCTGAAAAATACTCTGGTGGGAAAGACATTACTTTTATTTTGATTGGGTTAAAAGACAGCTACATTAGAAATATTAAAAGAAATCAAAATTTGATACAGACTGGTTTGACAGCAGATTCCAATAGCACATACACACTTCAATTCAGAGCAAATTGCAAGCACTGCTTGGGAAATTCTACAGTTTGAAATCATTTAATCTTAGCTGTGTAATGAAGCTATCAACAGTTGATGAAAGCTGCTGTATATTCAGGCACATAAGAATGTAATCTGAGATGCAGAACACATTTGTGTTTAGAACTGCTGAGCACAGTTTTGGAAACTGCCTCATGGCTGTAAGCTGTGTGTGGCAGGGGAAAGGAGAGGAGGGATTCACTGAAGATGGTGTGCCAATGATAATCCAAAATTGCTTTTAAAAGCTGAGAAAAATTGAAGTTTGCTGATGGTAGCAGATGCCCCCTTGCCCTACCGTACATTCCAGGTGGGTTTCACTTCTCTGGAGGATGATGTGTGTTCATCCAATAATCTGAGCTTCTGTGAGTAAAATGAAGAGTTAGGTGCCATGTAGATCTTGGGGAAGGTGTTAGCCCATATTGCAAGGATCTAAACAAGCTGGGATTCTGTATGTTCCTTTGATAATTTTCCCCTTTTTTCTATTCAGTCAGGTTGTCTGCAACGTGCAGAGATTAAATATATTTATCTTGGCATGTATTCTTTTTAATGCATTGTAGATGACAGGAATTGTTTTTGTACAGTTCTATCTTATTTGCTATACTTTATTTCCTCACATTTTGCCATGAAATCCTGTTTGAAGAAAATCTATTGTGATGTAATAAAATAAACAAAAGCTTGAGAGGTTGAAAAATGCATTTATAGTGACAAACTCATTTACCTAAAAGTCCTTGTGACATACAAAACAAACAGTATCAAAATAAATGTTGTTATAGTCTCTCCATCCAAAATTAAGGGAAAGCAGCAGATGTCCTGTATGAATGTAAAATTTCCAAGAATGATTATGCTGAAAGGAAAATCAAATAATCTAAATGCTAAAGCACTATAAGCTTTTAATCACATACTTAATGTGTATGGCATTAAATTAACCATTTCAGTTTATATACTTTTGTACTGATTAAAATTCTCAATTTGGAAAAATCCCGGCCAAAACTTCCCTAGTGTTTGCACCAGCTGTGGGCAGGTGCTCTGTGCAGGCTTTAGTGAGAGGCCAGAGTGAGTCTTGGGAGGATGACACGGCAGGCCAGGCTGGGTCGGTTTTTACTGTGCTGCACAGGGGCTCTTTACCTGATTGCAGACACCTGTTAGAGCAGAGCCTTTCTGCTGGGTTAGTTACACACCTCCATCTCCAGTCTGGTAACACAGCCTGCCTGCAGCTGAGCTTCTTGTTTCCTGTCTAGCGCAAATCTTTGTCAGCAAATGTAGTGGATTTTCTTTCTCCCGATTGCCTGGAAGTCTGTTGCAGGAGCCCTCATAATTCAAGCCTAAGCAATGAAAATGGAGTCCCAAGAGTGAGGAGCTTGGGTGTGAAAGGATGACCTTTTTTTTGGTCACATCGATACGAGTCAGTCTTCCAAGAACAACCGTGTGTTAATCTGCACACTACAGGGCCAGGAGCTGATCTGAGAGTCCCTTCATATGACAGTGTTTTTCTTTTAAATGATAAAACACAAGCAGGCCTTAAAATTTGAAGTGGCATCTCTGAAGGTACCTAAGGAGGCAGTAGTCAGCTTTGCAAGCAAACCGAAGTTGGAAAAGAAACTTTGTTGCTTTAGCAATTACAGAAACACACATTTGAATTTTTTTTTTTTCTGAAGTGTGTAAATAGGAAACATAGTCACTTCATTTTTGTTAATTTGGGAATTTTTGTCTCCTGGCTCCTAAGATTTGCATACCAAAGTGAGTAGCAACGTTGCATTTGGGAAGTATAAGACTAGAATACTAAGCACTGAATCTCCAGGGCTGGAAGAGTAAATTAGGTGACTCTGTACCATCTTCTGAAGTAGGTGGTGATTGGAAAACATTACATTGAATATTCAGTCCTAAATTAAATGAAAATTTACATAAATCTTGGATCACATGTTGCCTTTAAGCCATGTTTGTTCAGATAGAGCACAAAAGCTTCTCAAAGCTCCGGAGGCGAGCGTTTCTGAAGGTGCTGTATGTGATTTCCTTTGTCAGGAGTCTACCTCAGTGGCTGAAAAATCCTGTGCTTTCATTTGTAGAGATTAATGGTGCAAATTGAGGTAAGTCCTTTATATTAATCCAAAAGAAAAATATGCTGTCAATTTTTAAATTCTCTTCAGACTTGTGAGCAGGCCTATACCAGTAATTAGCTTCAACCTTAATCCTTGAACAGAAAATAACATCAGAGTTTTGTCAGCAAGAGCAGATTTCTCAACTAGAATAAATCAACCCAATTCTAATTAAAGCAGCTGATTCAATGTAGCTGTTATTTAATGTAGCAGCTGTTGGCTCAGTGTAGGAATCGTGCTGTATAGAGAGTCAAATTCACCTGTCTTGAGTAATGAGTTCTAAAAACAGAAGAAAGCAAATGGCAGAACAGTCCTTTGTCTGGTATAGCCTTCAAGTTTGCAGAAGACAATGCCTTAGGACCTGTTTGAGCCAGTACTTCTATGTGGGCTAGAAGATGATGAAAGGATTCTGTCTGAATTAGGTACTACAGTGAAACTAGGGAGATTTCTCTTCGCTCTTCTTTCATTACCTAATTTCTTGGTACTATTTCTGTTCATGTTCTATAAATTGCAGTGGTGGAAATGGTGGAGGGGAAATGGCACATCTTCCCTCTCCTTTTTGTAGTCTTTAGCTGTCCACCAGCAGAGACCAGCAGGCTGCTTGAAGAGTACCCTCCTTAAGTATAGGTGAAGTCCCAAACAGTGATGGAAATGTTTTGAAATAAAACAGGTTCTAGCAGGAAACGGCACAAGTCCTAAACCGTAGGTGAGCCATGATTCTGTTTTCAAAAGCAGTGTTCAAGATAGCTGAAGATTATCAACCTGGGCCCTCAGTCAAAAGGATCCTTTCAGAACTGAAATGAAGTTTTAGTTACTCTTTGAAGTGATATGGTAGTAGCTAAAATATATGGTATTACTTCTCAGTGATGTGTAAAAATTAGATTAAAGTGACTCCTCTCATCTGCATCACTGTATTTATATGGAGTGTGTAAAATGGTCCTTTTTTTATTAAGTAAGCCTTAAATTTCTTTGGGGTTTTTGAGTTATGAGCTTTACTGTGATCAACAGACAATGTTATTTTGGTGTATGAGAACTTTAGAATAACGCTCTTCTGGTTTGCCCTTAGTATTTTGCTACTTGCTTTTCTTGTAGTTCATAGAATCAGTTGTACAGAGATACTTTGTCTGTGTTTTTTCTGATTCCTTCAACATCAGGATCCTGACGTACCTCTGAAGTTCCTTGCAAGGCACATGTTACAGTAATTGTAAATGCAAATCCAAATAATTTATAGAGTGCTAGAACATTTGAAAATCACAAATCTATGATGTCTTCATATTGTCGTCTTAAAGATTATTGGAACATGTACATTGACATGAAAACTGTGCACAAGATGATGTCCAGCACATGGCCATGTCTCATGACAAGAAAGGGTGTGAATTTGGAGAGGCTCCTTTATTCATGTGAATGGTACTCAGAAACAAAGATTTCTTTAGTTTTAGTGCAAATTCTAAAGGACTGTTAATGTAAGAGAAATTTAACAGCTGGTAAAGTTCTGTTATAGTTATGGCATGATTTGGAATCGTGTAGTTTGTTCTCAGCAAGATAAATGTTACAACTATGGTAAAAGCATGAGCAGAGATTCAAGGGAGACTTTTCCCTTATTTCTGCTCTCCACTGTGGCTTAAAAATTGTCGTCTTGAAGCCAGTTATCTAAATCAATAATGTGCAAGACTGCTTTCTTTTATTTTTGGTGGTTTTTTTTTTTTTTTTGTACAAGCAGAAGGTCTATTAGAAGTTAAAAGACTGAGAAGCCATTAAGGGTCTTTCCAAGTTTGGTTTAAATCATTTTAAATGTTCCTGTCTCCTGTGTATAATTCCTTGGTGAGCAAGTAATGATGGATGCCACTTAATGGCTCTGCAGAATGTGACTAAAATAGAAAGATCTTTCACGTTCAGAAAATAGAAATTGTACAAGATGGATATTTCATGTGTTTCAGAAATAATATATGCCCTTCTCGCTAGCATAAATTGTAATGGAAAAATATGCGTGAGCTTCCTTCAGTGAGCATTATTTTTCTATCTGTGATGCATCTTTCCAAACTGGTTTGTACCTTATTCAGCATCTTCAGTGCCACAGAGGGAAGAAGTCCTTTTTAATCCTGAAGGCAGATACTCAGCATCAGAGTACATCAGCTCAGCATCAGGGTGAATCACCAACTCTACTTTGGCACTGTTTTCTATTGGAGTATTTATCTAGATGTATTGGAAACTTCCAAAAAGAAATAGCTTCAGCATAATAATATTTTGCCCATGTTGAATCAACCGTGAGCATAAAAATGAAAATATTTCATATCGGCTGCAACGTAGGATTATTTTCTCATTAAGAACCTGAGTAGCAGTTGGTTTGAAATTGAAATCAATTAGTTTCTGTTGAAGGGACTTATTAATTCTTACTATTATAATAAATACTTGGGGGACGTGATCCAATGAAACAGAAAATCAGATGATCAATGAAATGATAAAATAATGACTTCATGTTGTTATTATTATGAAGTCAAGTTGTGCATTTCACAGTTCTTTAGAACTGTGATTTAATTAGATAACTTTGACTTCCATCAAAGCATTTACAAATATTAGCAAGCATGTGGTTCTCATTTTTCATATTTAGACCTTGGAAGCATTTTATCTAGGACCTTCCTAATCTTACACAGTACTCTAGGGTTTTGGACTTTTTTCTGTGTCTTTGCTCAAGCTGTTCCTCACAGTCTCTTATGATAGCCCTGGTTTTTGGGAGGAATGCCATGCTGAGTCAGCTTTGATGGTGGCAGACAATATAGAGTCTTGAGAAATATCTTCACCTGGCTCCATTTTATTTTATTTATAATGTGAAACAGAGATTATGTCCTCTTACAAGACCACGAAAGACACTTTAGTAGCATTTGCAGTCTTCCTTAAAAAGAATAAAATATAAATGAATTATGGAGTTGTTCCACAGTGATGAGGCTGAGCCAACATCCCGATAGGAAATAGGGTCCACAGGTGTGGATCAGTGGGGTTCATGGCCAGGCCCAGGCGTGGCAGAGCTGGAGACAGGGATAACAGCGAGAGCTCGGATGGGGATAAAGGCTCAAGCTGAAATGGAGCCCCCAGCACCATCTGCAAGGGCTCTGTGGGGAGGCTCCCAGTGAGGCTGGGCAGTGCTCTTAAGGCTGCCAGCACACTCACAGCCCTGATACTGGCTCATATCCATGTGTGGTTTTAAAGATAAGATGCTTTTCCAGGAGGAAAATGGGAAAATAATATCCTGAGGAACAGAGAGCGATTGGCAATGTTATATGCAATTAAAACATGTCAAAGGCAATAATTAAGAGTAGTGGTCATGGGCAGGAGTTCTGCAATACAAGCAGCAGCTGCCAGAGGGGAAAGGCACTGGATGGCAGCAAGTCAAATTACTGTGGCCCTTGTGGCCACAAGTTTGCCAAAGATGACTGGAGAGCTTCAGTAGATAACAGACATTATTGGAGAAGGTTTTTCTTGTCCCCTGACTGCTGGCCATAAATATGGTAAGTGTAAAAATTCAAGTCTATGTTTCATCATGAAGTGGAAAAAGGATTCTGTCTGCAGGACCTGCTTACTTTTCTGGTGGGTTCTGATGGGGAAGAAAAGTTGCAAACAAATCAGCTTTTGATGTTCTGTTGTCACTATCTTGGTCCTCACATTGAGGAAAACCTCGTATAAAAACTGTGACCTCTTGTTCTATTTGATGGTCTTTACACAAGTCTCAGTTAAAACGTGACGGGGAGGGCAGTGAGCAGAGAGTAGAGGGCTGACTGAAGGTGTCAGTGCTGAGGTAACAGAATAGGGAAAAGCCTTTGTCAGTATGAGGTCCGGACCATTTACAGAAACAGGATGGGCCCATTTTCTCAGAGAATCATTAGAATTGTTTCTGGTTTTGGAGAAATTGTGAATATATTAGAGATTTATTCACTTGAATTTTCAATGAAAACCAAAGTGATTAAAATACACAAAACAAAACTGCAAGCAAACAGGTCAAATATTTGATGCAAACTGCATGTTTTCCAATGGCAAATCCAACTCCCCTCCTTGTCCCTTCTCAGTGATGTTTGACTCCATCATGTCCGTCAGTACGGGCAACCTTAGCAGAATCTGCTTTTCTTTCTCAGTAGCGATTATGACATTAACTTACAAATGCTGTTCACTTTTCCAGCTTAAGGTATTTTGTAATTAATTAGTTCCACAGAATAATTGAATAGAGTAATATAAAAAGATGAGGGCATAATTTCCCAGTTATTAAATATATTCCACTGATAGATATGATATGTGATATATGATGGGCCTCTGGTGATAACTTTTTATTTCCAGGGAGCTTACTTCTTGCAGCTTTCCTGAATTAACATGATAATGAAGCTGCAAAGATATCTTGCAGGCACTGATGAATCAGGGTTTATGCTACATAATTTGGAATACTTACTGTTTAGCTACTGAGTTGCTTAACTGAACTTGTTACCCTGAAGGTTTTTGCATTAATTTTCCTGCACTGCTCCTCTTACAGTTAACTCTGATTTGATCAGCTAACTCCTTTTTTCTTTTTTTTCAATAAAAGCATGTCATTTTTTCCTCTAGCAAAGTGAGATTAAGTTACATCAGAAGAGAATAGGACATTATTTTGTTTACCTACCCAGTGTT
This sequence comes from Mohoua ochrocephala, assembly GCA_013398855.1. Taxonomy (NCBI): domain Eukaryota; kingdom Metazoa; phylum Chordata; class Aves; order Passeriformes; family Acanthizidae; genus Mohoua; species Mohoua ochrocephala. The sequence continues at coordinate 317,057 of VZTA01009240.1, read as the reverse complement.
GGGTTTGAATGTCTACTCCCTTCTGGGAGAAAAACAGCTTGCAGTTGTTTGCTTCAATCAATAAACTCCTGCTAATTTAATGAGGAACATGGTGTGTTAGCAATATTTTCGAGTTTATCAGAAGTGTACAGCACTTCACTAAGGGAATGTACTGGAATTTGTAACGCTTTTACCGTTTTGAGATAGTGCAATGATGTATGTGTGACTATATGCCTTCAGTTTCCATCTGTGTTAATAGTCACCAACAGGAGCTTTTATTGTTTCAGGATAAGGACTGATGGGCATTTATAATACAGTGGCACTAGAGGAGACAGTTCCTTTCTCATATAAATATACACATCCTTATATGTGGGCTCATTTATCATTTACTTTTTAGAGGCAAAGCTCATTTTAGTGAATTTTTCAAGTACTATAAAAGAGCATAAATGCTTTGTAAGTTTTGGTATTACAGCGCTCCTTTCATTACTACGGAATTATTTTGCTACCATAAAAATGTTGTGACACTTGCAAAATTATTTGTTTCAATAACAGCAATAGTAAGAACTGATGCCTTTGAAGTCTGAACGTTAACTTTGAAATGTCAAGTCTTTCTGGAGCTTTAGATTGAAGTCCCAGGAGGGATGATTCAAACCTCTATCTCTTGGCTAATAAGTTAAGGGGGTTTTGCAGTCTCTTGTGACAGATGTGTTGGCTGAGACCATGCAAAGTCAAGTGTCTGTTTTGGACATCAGCGGTATTTGTCGCAATGTGGAAGTATTCATTGTCCTCGCTCTTTCCACTTACCTAATGGCTTTATCTTCATGTAATACCTTTCCAATTTGTCGGTCTAGATTCCGATAGCATGGGCTGTATATGGATCAAGTGAATTTCTTCCTCTAGAGCAAGGAACATACGGTGTGAGAAGGAGTTCTCCAAAGGTTACAGGATTGCAAAACAGTTGTTTTACAGCCTGGGAATTGCAATCTTCAAAAAGCGAACTTTGTGCTGGACACCTGCAAGGAGAGCTACAGCAGTGCTTGGTAATGGATCAACTTAGACAACAGGGTGTTTTCTTCTCCTAAATACTTTTTGGACCGTAAACCAGTTGCCCTGTAATTCTAGTGGTGAATGCTTGATGAAATCTTTTTTATTCTGGTAAGAGAAAAAGCAGGTGACACTCTGTCTACCCCTGTGCGACTTGTCACATGAACTTTCTCATCATTAATTTTTATGTAAACCTTAGTAAGTCTGAGCTTTTCTTTATCAAGATGCTAATACCTTGACAGTACAGAATTTTATCACTAAACGAGATTTTAATTACTAGAATCACAATGAAAAATAAAGCTTTATCAAGATACTGTAGTGCTCTTTCAAGAAAACAATGTATTAGTATTCTGGATGTCTAGAAGTGTCTACAGTGTTATCTTCAGAACATTGTATCATTTTCAGGGCTCTTGAGTTTTCTGGTGTCATCAGTGCTGAATGTTAGAGATATTCATAGTAAAACACAGTAGCTGATGTTTTGGTATCATACAAGAAAGATTTCTTGACGTCTCAGGTTCATGTGTGCTTATTTACAAGCTTGTCTTGCACTATCTCAGGATACTTTTGGCAGAGCTGGCATTGGAAAGTTATTGCAAATTATTAATAAAAAAGGAGGGGTTAAAAGAGGCTACACTATGGATTGTCCAAAGTTAGAAAATTTTATAACGTAAACAAAGAGAAAAAGCCCACTTTAATACCCAGCACAAATCTACCTACGGGAGAATTAATAGTTTAGTAGTAGTTTAACACCCAGTACAAATCTATATATGTCGACATTATGCTCTGAAACATTTGTGTAAGGTTTGTCTTTGAGTTACACAGGAAGTAGTTTGATTTCCAAAAGATGAGATTAGTCCAAGGAAAGCGTAAAATAGATGAAGACTGCAGGAGATCTTGAAAGCGAGAAAAATTCCTAGGCATAAAAGAAGTCTCATTAACTAAAAATATAAATGAGTGGGGGATTGTTTCCTTTTCTTTTGCAATTACAAACAGCTGTTAGTAATCTCCTAAAAATCAGTATATCTAAGAGTAGTCACTGCAGTAATGATGGATTTCCTCCTTTAGTAAAAAGGAATGCTTCTAGGAAATTAAATAATTTTTAAATGAACAATATATCTATAACTTGGAGCAATCCATTTTTGCTGCTCATAGAGACTAAATCTAACAGCCTGTTAGTCTTATAATCGCAATTTATGGTGTGGGGATTCTGACTTGTGATGATAGCAGCACAAAATATTTTCTGATTATTTCTGTACTTGTCACTGCTACACTTTCTTTTTCTGGATTTGCACAGCTCTGATCCGGTCTTTCAAAACCTGACAGACTTGTGTGTGTGTTTGCAGAAGCTTTAGATTGCCAATACTTTGGAGTTTTGGTGCAGGTTCTGCATCATTTAAGATGTTGCCCTCTTTCTGGAACAGCAATTAAATTGTTGAATGGAATTAGAATAGACTAGAACTTAAAAAAAGCAAATGCTGCCAAATGATAAAGTCTTTTTTTAATAGTCTTTCATTATGCATTGTCCCTCTACCTCAAGCATACCATTAGAAAAGGTCACATACCATCAGCCAGACAAGAAATGGTTGTGCAAATGTGCCTGTAAATGTCAAAGACCGTAAAAATAACTGCCAGGGACTTCAATTGAGTCTTATGTCCATACACTGTGTCCCGATGCGTCAGACTTACTGCACATTGACAGCTGGCTGGAGAGGACCCTTCAAACTGTGGCCTGAGGCTTCAGCTCTGTGGGCCTGGCCCCTGTTCAAAAATAACACTGGTTGCTGGTTTTATCAGAATTGACTATGGGTGGGTCTGCAGTGGAGCCTCTAATCAGATCAGCTACTCTGCACTCAATAAACTCTTGATGGAACAAAGCTTTGACGTGGCAGGTTGTATGCCTCGCCTGTGGTCTGCCAAATGTGGAGTGGGTTCACGAATTACCAAATTGCTGTCTCTAGTGGTAAGAAGTTTTGTAAGCCTGGCTGGTGTTGGGGGATTTTTTAATTATAAAGTTAGTAATTGAGACAGCAACTGCTGTTGTGTCCTTTTCTCCCCCTTTAGGTTTTGTTACATACCATTTTCTGTTAGTTCTACAAGGAACTTTAGAACTTTAAAACCTTGAAATGCACTATGCCCTTTTCCAATCAACCTGAAAGGGGTTGATAGTAGTTGAACGATAAGGGATAAACTAACCAGGCTTGTTTCTTTCCTGCTTCTTTTCTTATCATCATACAGATTATCATGCAGATTTTGGAAACTGTCACAAAAGCAGTTAACAGTTACAGTTTGCTGGTTAGCCTGAGCTGTGTGTGGACTGTGGCCAAAGGGGTTTCAGCACTACCTGTTTGCAGCTCCCTCCTCAAAGTCAGGAAGAAGGGCTCGTGTGGCTGCATGGGGAGCGAGAGCCCAGGAGCTGAACATTAAACAGAATGACCTTCTCAGTGAAATGCTTCCTTGGATTTAGGGTACATCAGTGCTCAGATTTCATGAGACCTGTGGGGAAATTCACTAAAGGTTGTGTGGTTAGTGCTAAGGATTTCTTTCCCATAGCTGTTTTTCTAAATGCCTTGTCATTCCATGGAGGAGGTGGGATTTGATTGTCTGGCTCTGCATCCTCCTTTCATTTCTTGAGGCAAGTTGTCCAACTTGCTTCCTATTGCAGGTGTATACTTTGCTTGATATTGCCAAGCTTGAAAATCTTAAAAAGCAGATTAAGCTAGTTTTATATATTGAAACAGTGCCTTTGCTGTGGAACATCCTGTTGCCGTAAGTGAAGAGGTAGAGCAATTTCACTAGAAACCACTCAAACACGTAGCCTGGTTCTCTTTATTGCACCATTTAAATTTCAGAAATAAGTAACTTCAAAACTATTAGCACAACTATGTAATATTGCAATAACGAGTGTCAGGTATAGTTGTGATTGCTTAGTTGTGGGTTAACTTCCTTCTGTCCGTTTGATTTGCTGATCCATTTATCTTGCGGGATTTATATTACAGCAGAGTAATGAAAACTCAAACAAACCCCAACCCTTCAACACTCTGAACAGGATATCAAGACAAGCTTTGAGAAAGAAATCCAAGTTCCCCAGACTGCTTCGTGATAATGTCATGAAGATAAAGCTGTAAAAACAGCTGTATACGGTTTATGGCTAAGTGTCGCTTCAGAAACTGGTGCCCCTAGATGGTGCTATAACTCAGAGCCTGGTTTCCTAGGAAGGCATTTTCCTGATCAATTTTGCTTTGCCCAGATGATGCATGTGGTGCACAACGAAGTTAATGTAAGCTGTATTGATTTAATAAACAAGAATTAAGCATAGAAAATTTTATATAACATCACTGATGGTGAGGACTCTTTAACACTCTGAAAGGATTGAGCTGTACATTTATGAAGGTTCCAGGGGGGGTATTTTTGTATATATGCAGTCCGTGCCCTACCAGGAAAGAGGGTTATAAGGATCTGTCAGCCACGTCTGTGTATATAAATGATGACTTTGCACCTGTATCATACCTTGGATAAATAACTAAGAATTGTTGGCATTCATTTAGTATAAAAGTAGACTTGATTTTCAAATAACACAGTGAATTTTGCAAAAATAATGTATAGTATTTTAACAATGTGTAATCCCTCCATGACCCTTTTTATCATGTTGAGTGCAAGAAATATTCCTTGAGCACTTCAAAGATTCTGTTTAATTTTTTTCTAATATATCTTCATATTCTTTTTGGTCAAAAAAACAGTGAAGCTGAATTTAAGTGAAATACAGATCTTTTCCTGTGGCTTTATCAGTGAGAGAGTTTTTATACTCCTGCTCTGTTACACTGGTGCAAGTTTGTCATCGATAATGAACTGTCGAGATGTTACTGAGGTCATAATTTGATCTGTAAATCTTTATTGCTTTTGATAGCGCATGAGAAGGGAGCAATGTGGCTTGGCTTTAGGAGTTTTCATGACAGCTAAAGAAAAAAAGGTGTTACTATAGATTGTACAAATGTCATTACAAGGATTGAGAAGTGGTCATTATGGAACCTCACAACCCCATGTCCAGAGAAATTATCCGAGTGATAAATGTGATTCTTAAAACTATTCCCTTCTTTTTAAAGGATTGTTAGTTCCTACATCTCTGCAACTGAAGGCTAATATGCAAAAAGGGGGAAAAGTAATTTAAAAATCAACCAGTCCATAAAGGTCGCTAAATCCATGATGTGCATACTAAGTACCTACTTGTACAAACTCCTCTTCTGCAAAATGCTTGAGCCTTTTGGCTGTATGTCAAATTATGTCAGAGACTCTGGTCTATAAAGAAGCTGTTAGCCTCAAAGCTGCTTCCAGCACGGTGTCTATCCGGGAATATCTATGAGTTTGGTGTGGGTGGGGCTTTGTGTATGTGTGTGTGCACATGCCCATAAATTCTTTATTAGACTTGTACTGATTCCATAAATGTAGATGATTAGGATTGTAAAGCAGTTAGCTGAAATATTGTGGGGGTTTTTCTTAAGCAGTAAGAAACTGGCACTTAGAGGCTGCTGTTTGGAAGTACTGCTGGAGAAGCTTTGCAAGCCGAGCGGGCCGGGCACGCTGCGCTAAGCTGGGGCAAGTTTGTGTAGCACAGGCTGTGCCCCAGGAGAGTCACTCTCTGTGAGTGCTGTCTTCCTTTAAAACAGCCCTGGGACTTCACTGGTGCTTGTCCTGTTTGTCCAAGTGTGCCTAATAGAACTGTTACTGTGAAAGTGATATTCCTCTTTTCTTTGTGAATGAAGTTCTGAGGGCAATTAGGTTTTAGTGGGGTTTTTTGATAGTGGGAGTAGGTAGGCAAATAAGCACAAATATTTTGTGCGAAGGAAGATGCTGATGCTCTTTGTCTTTCTCCAAAATGTAATCAGAGTTTGACAAACCATAGAAAACCTGCAACAAGAGTGAGTTTAGACCTACTACTGCCATTAGTTTCGGTATAATATAATTAAACTGAAAATAGAGTGTATTTGTGTGCCTTAAAACCAGTCATTATCATTTGGTATACTGATGAAAGTGGGCTGGGGCAAACTGGTATTAGTTGATGTAAATCCAAATTAATGTAATAACCTTCCCCTTTTGGATGAGTCAACAGAATTAACAAATGGTGTAATCTCATTTATTCCTCTGTGGTTCATATAAGTAGTTCATAAATAGCAAATGCAAATGGCATGTCAGGACTGCCTCTGATACAAGAAGGAAGGGATAAGTGTGCTTTATTCTCATCTACAAACGTCCCAGTTCCGAATGTGTCCTGTAATTTCAGAAAAGACCTTTTAGTCTTATAAGGCTATTTGAGACCCTGTTATGGATCACTTATCCCTTGAAGAGAAATATTTAGGAGGGTAATTGCCTTGCTCCAGCCCACAAATGGTAGAATAAATATAAGGGAGAGACAGTTGAAAGCCAAGGGGTCTCTTGACTCTTAATTTCCTTTAGGAGTAAGTGAAAAGCTGGAGCCTGCTCCTTGGAGAGACTTGTGTATTCAAGTGCTACTTAGCCACTTAACTCAGTGATTTTGTGCCTGCTTTAAGATCTGGACTTTATCAGAGTGAATTACATGTTGAGATGATATTTGTCTCTTAAAATTTGCTTCTCTGAAGTATTTGCAAGTATTATCACAAGAAGTGAGTTGTTTCTATATGTTTGTAGTAGGGAGCCTTGTCCTTGTTTTATTTGCTATGACTTGCATTCTCTGCTCAGGTTTTTTTATTCCAGACTGCCTTTGTTCTGGGCCAAGGTAATACATGGGAGATGTTTCTCGTGAGATGGTTTATCTTTCCATTACATTCCAGTGAGAAAAGATTTCAACTCCTTTAAGCTGTGGTCCTACTCAGCTGGTTCAGAGAAATGCTGTAATTGGAATATGAAAGAGAAATGTATATTCCTGGCTGAAATTCTGGTGGAAATTAGATTACACTGCGGAGATTCTGGGCTGAGCTTCCTGGTGTGATGAAGAGCTTTGCTTCAGAAACAGCTTTTGAAGGGGGCAGTGTAGTTCTTTACCTGACTTTTACCTCTTTAGAAGTAGAAGCACAAAAAAAGTGGCAGGTACCAGAGTTGTCCTTTTCTACAAATTATTCCATGAGTTACGTCTGCCTATATTTTTGTTTAAAAGTAGCTGCAGAATTAAGTTTGCAAATGTCAGCAAGAATTATAAATAACTAAGGGATGCAGCCAAAAATTCACTTCTTTTTCTTCAGACTATTTCCAAGTTTATCTCCTTTTTAAAAATAAGAGGGTTTGTGTTTCAGTTTTGCAGTTTAATTAGATGCAGCTTTCCCCTACAGATTATTCAGAAGATGAAGCCTTCATTTTTTTGTCTAACTCTTTCTGACCTTTTCTTTTTGTCTTTTTTTTTTTTTTTTTAATATTCCTATAGATATTGTGCAAGATTTAAATCTTCAGGCAGCTTTGTAATGGAACAGTTACCCTCCTGTCTAATAATTTTTAAAACCAATTCACATGCTGATGAATGTTTTATCCAGGAAAGAATTTTAAGAGCACTGATTATGATATCAAGATCACTAAACTTTGTCAAACCTTTCAGTAAAGATGCTTATCTTTTGGATTGTCCCACCCCTCCTTTGCCTGTCAACCACTGCAGTTAGTAACAGGGGAAGATTGCAGGATGTGCAAGATGTGTCAAACTCACCCCTAATGGATGCTTTTGGCAGCAGTGGGTCGTGAGGTACCTTTGAGATGAGTATTGCTGAACCCCCACTGAACTGCAGGGTATGACAATGCTGTGTCCTCACTGGGGAGGTGCGAAAGGCAGAAATGGGCAGTGGTAACTGACTAGTTTATTGATCAGGTCAAAGCAGGCTTACAGCTGTGAGGTGTCAGTGAATTCGTGATGATGCTTTCAGAGTGCACAAAGGTACAAGGCAGCCTGACCAAGGTTCTGGAACGGAGCTGTATCATGGACTGGCGGACAGTGGTGGGGAGACAGAAAGCAGAGAACTCCTGCATGCAGCACTCAGTCTGCACTGCTTGTCATGCCTTTGGCTATTGCTGGTACAGGTTCACTTTCTATCCTTACCTTGGAGCTCTCCACTTCTCTGCGGTGGTAACATCTCATCTGAAAGCTGTTGTTAGGGCTGTTTGCTGCACACTTGATGCTGTTATTTTAGTTTTTATGGGAATGCATCCTGCGTTTTGGATATTTAAATCCCGTGAGTAAAACTGTATATTAAAGGTTGTATACTTTATTTCCAAGAAGATAGAATGTAAGGGCTCAAAAGTGAAAATTGTGTAAGCTCAAAAGAATTGAAATACCCAAATGACCAAATCCTTCTTCCAGTGCTGTAGCAGATGTACAGCTGGTACATCTACGCTGCAAATATCTTCTGTGTTCTGGAACTGCTGCCAAAACCAGCAGTTTGTGATTTGGAATACCACCTTAGTAAAGGGAAAACAACAGGAGGTGGAAATGTTTTGATCCTCAGCTCTCATGGGTTTGGAAATTATGTTTAATTTTGACCTTTCCCTAGATGAGTTGCTGTAGTATAATAGCCATAAGTTTGCCCAGAAGGTGCACGGGCAGGTTATTTAGGTATATTTACCTAGGGGTACTGTTAGACTAAAACACCCTACCTTTTTTTATTTACCCTTTTTTTAAACATCTGTTCAGGTGGTGAATTTCATTTTAGTTTAGCTTTTCGTCATTCTAGTTGCCTTCTGTAACTTGTTCTGATCTTCAGTAACTGGGTGGAGCTAATTGATCTGAATTCAAGTACTGGAACAAATCCAGAAGAGAAAAGTGATCTCATGGTCTTTACTGCAATTCTGTTTCCTTTTGATAGTCATTCTGTCAGTGCAGTGTTACAGCTGCGTCGCTGCTCTCTGTCTTTAACAAAGTCTCTGAAATATGTGAATTTATTGTTTATAGCGTAGTTGACTTTGCTAGGAAATTCATATCCATTCTCAAGGAGGTGAAATATCAGCATCTGATCCTAAGTAATTACATGAAAGGAAAAGGAAAACTAATTTGCTCAGATTGTCTTTTCATTTCTTTGACTTTGAATTATTTGCCTGTTATAGGCAATGTATTTTGTTATTGTTTTATTTATTGAAAATGAGTCCTGAAATAATGGAGTAAAAGCTTGTTATTCAGAATGATAAACTGGAAGGAAAATAAATATTGATAAATGATGAGTATGTACAGCTTGCCCAAATGAGAGTTAAACTCTTCAGGTTCTATACTTCATTTATGTTAAGGATTGTTTCAACATTATTATTTTACTGAAAAAGAAACTCAGTTGTAGGAAATCAAGAGTACTTTTCTGTTTTGACTGTGACATTTTGTGCTATATTTAAATGGACCAGTGTCCTAATGCTGCTGTCATCTCGTTTCTGACTCATATACATGCATTTGAACACGAGATGAGCAATTACTTTCGTGCATCTGTTGTTTGGCTGTAATGGGAAAGTGACTTGGATCTGCAAAGTGCAGCCAGATCTTCAGGTGTTGTGTCCCCCGGACTAACATACACAAAACTTGAGAAATTTTGAAGGTAATACTGAATTATTTCTCCTCTTTAAGGAGAGAAAGGAAGAAGGAATTTTACAGAATTCTTAATCCTTAATGTATGATGTTAAATGCCATCTCATTATTGCTGAGTAACTCTGCTCTTCAAGGAGGCACATTGAAGGAAATCTACAGGGTTATCTCCAGAAGTGGGCAGTCTCGATTCCTTCCCTGTCTTCATGTGGAGATGATTTTTCTTGGCTATAACTGGAAAAAACATTGGAAATTAGAAATAAGCTCTAGGGGAATGCACCTGCCAATACCTAGAGGGAATTGTTCTGAGCTTAGATTCTGTTCTCGCATTTGGCAAGAATTCTCCTTCGCTCCTCTGCACGTCTTTCTAGACTAATCTCTCTAGATTTGTCTGTTCTAGCCCAAAAATAGAGCTATAGACAGGAATTATCTGGTAGCTGTCAGTGGCCTAAATGTTTCATCGAGGAGGAAGACAGAGGCCAATGCTGTAGGTCTGAAACCATTTTTTCCCTTGACATCCCATCTGTATGTGTTTAATTTGTTCCAGGGGTCAGAGTTTTGTTTGCATTACTGTCACTAGTCATGTCTTTTGACAGGCATTGAGCAGAATTCAGAAAGGAAACCTCTTTGCTGAAAAATATTTCTTTTGAGGAGACACATTGTGTTGGTTTCCATCTTAAAATAAAAACAAGCCCCCAGGGAATGATGGCTAACTTTTCCTCAATAAGCCATCTCTAGATTCACTTGGATGCCTTTTACTTCAAGTAACAGCTGGTGGGTGATTATCGACTGTGAGCTGTGCTGTACTTTTTGGTTGCCACACAGTTTGTATAACATTTAGTGTTGGTTGCCACGCAGTTTGTATAACATTCAGTGCTGTATAGTCCACTTGCAAAAAAAGAAGACAAATCTCAAGTTAAAGTATGCACGTATGCCATATGGCTGCTGTACCCAAAATCACTACCCGTGTTTCTCTGCAGTCAAAGAGAATATAAAAATTGAAAAAAGACTCTCTGAGTTAATGAACTATTTTTGGTATTTTTTAAACCAATTTTCTCTTAGGGAAACTATAATAGAAGAATATAGTGGTTTTTAAGATTCAGGTGTTACTGTGTAAGAAAAAGAATAATTTTGAGGCCATAGCTTCTGATCTAAACATTTTCCACAGTTTCTACAATAATTTGTCGTGACACCAAAGTGTTTGAGCTGACAATACTCTGATATAAATCCAGCTGGATTTTTCATCCAAACGTCAGCACATGCCATGTGTTTCCTTGGTACCACTGTTATTTGTACCTTAGTTGGGCTCCACTAATATTTCTGCTGTGATGGGAAAATGCAGCAACTGAGAATCTTGTTAAACAACAATGAAATTTCTCTGTGAGGGTGTCTGTCATATCCTTTGCCTAAGAGTCTGGAAAGGCATTTACTGACATGGAAATTCTTAAACTGGCATTCATTTATCACATTACACTTGAAAAATATCTGAGGCCTTCTGGCCTGTGGCCTTGTTGCTTTTATTTGTCACCATTTAATTGGTTTTGTCATGCTTTCGGTTTATTATACTGACAGCAAATGGAGGCATATTAGTAGCTTGATGTGGAGGAATTTTAGTCAAATACACCCTCTTGTGTAAAGTTCCCTTTTATTCAACATAAAGCTTGTCACATCATCAAGGGAAGATGTCTTTGCCGTCTTTTCTTTTTACTGACAAACCCATGCTGGATTTGTTTCTCACGTTAGGAAGCCTCTGTGCCTAACAAGTTTGGCCTTTGGCAGTGGAAGTCAATCTAATACCCTCTTTCAAGTCCAGTTTCCAGTTGGTCTCAGTTTCTTACTCAGAGTTGGTTGGTTTGTTTATTTATTTTCCCATACTCAACCATGGATTTAAAGAACGAATCATTTTTTTATCTTTCTATACGGTCTGACAATTGCCAAAGGTTTTCCTCCTATTTGTCTGCATTTCTCCCAAACACCATCCAGTTACTGAAATGAACTGTTGTAGCAATCCAACATATGCTATAAGCTCTCATGTGAGAGGAAAGGTTGGTTCAACCTTCTTCCTACTTCAATTTCCCAGGTGGTTGTGATCAGAAGGGTCATTGTTTTCCTGAGCAAACAAACCAAAGGCAGCTGATGCAGGAGCCAGTCAAGCAACCCCAGCGTGTCTGGTTACACGAGAACATCCTTACATTCCCATTTTCCCTCTAATTCAGTCAGAACATCGCTGCTTACACAGGTTGTGGAAACAACTTTCTAGTTATTCTAGACTACTTTATGAGTCATTCCTCAGTCCTGGCTCACAGTATGGTTAGAAGATTACTTTCCATGTGATGGGATTTTAAAGCTTTTGATTTCTTTTGTCGGTAACACTCCATGTGGTCTTGCAAGGTGAAGAGGGGGATATTGCTGATTTCTTTGTCTCATACCTGAAAGGCTCAGGAGGAGGATCTAACAAAGTCAGTCCCTTGTGCTGTACTGTTACCGTAAGGATCTGCAGACAGCTGGTAATATATACAGTAAATAGAGGCCAGAATGTTCCTATTTTATTCCCAGTTTTATTGAAATTGCGGAGATGAATGAGATATCAAAAAGAATTGCCACAGAAAGAAACTGTCTGAATTTTAATCAGGGTCAAATCATTGAACACAGCTGTGACAGATGAATGCAAAATTTAGTAAAGTATCTATTGTGAGACTGTAAATTAGATGTCTCGAATAGTTGACATACTACTTGGCAATGTAATCAATCTGGGTTAAACACTTGCACATAAATTATTTTTGCAAACAGTTCCTTGAGATACAGATGATGAATTCCAATTATCGAAGAGATAAATGCTTTGTCCTTGTTGTTCATATGTTTGGAAGAGGTTAAAAAGCACTTGTTTGTAGCAGTAAGGGAGTTTGTTTTGCCTTGAAGGAGTTATTGCTAGATTAGAAGCTGCACAGTTATGTAAACTTTTGAAACAGCTTTCCTACTTTTGTTGCTGGAGAAATTCAATGGTTCTGGTAGCACATTCAAATGAAAATATAATCTGTGACCTGGGAGAGCAATTTTAAAAAGGAGGGAGAGGAGAAGAAGAAGATTTGAAAGTGTGTTTCTTCAGAACTGTTTTTCTTAGGGGTGATAATATCAACTCAGACCTCACGATGGAGGCAGATATGCCAAACTTCTGTAACATAACACACACCTTGTGTGCCGGTAGCAATTTCCTAATGTGTTTATCATTTAAAAGCATGTTGTTCAGAATATACAACAAATAGCATGGTGCAGTGCTGGCCATGAAAGTAACCCACACTGGCGGAGTTTGAAAGAAGAACTCAATGCTGGAGAACATCCAATGCATCTGAAACGACCGCAGAATGCAGAAGCTACAGCTCAGCTACACAAAGTCACACGGGTGCCACTGGGAGTGTGGCTGTGTCTGTAAATGTGCACTGTCCAGCCCTGGCACGAAGGGACCTGGCAGAGGCTGGGACTCACTGACAACATCTATAGCCAGCTACATGACTCATGCAGGCATTTACAATTAGATGAGAATATTTGATAAAAGCTGGGTATAAAACCTGCTACAGCAGCATCATAAAGATGCCAAGATGAATATCAGTCTTATGTTAAATATGAATGATAAGGAAGCATGAAATTATCCTCTGCTTTATGCAAGCGTTATGTGCAGAGAAAAATACTGGTAGCTGCTGCTGCGGTTTAACAAAAGCATGGCAGCAAGTCTTGGAACGTCCAGAATAAGAGACTTTGGGGGCCTGTGCCAATCAGCAGGGAACAGGGTATTGTGTGTGCTTCTAAATATGTTATGAGGTTAGAATAGTTCCAGAGAACAAAATAGTTAGACACAGGAAACATGCAGTAAGATAGATAATCAGTCCTAATACTTACAGCTTAATCCTTGGGGAGGTGTAGTATGTGTCCTCATTTTCAGCGAGAGAGGAAACTGATGAGCAGAATTCATCCTACACACATGTAAACCACGATGTTCTTGCTTCAGTATTGCACCATACAGTAAAAATATACCCAGGAATCTCTTCTTCTGCCTGTGTCATTCCTCCATATCCCAATGTGCAGTGCTTCTCAACCCTTCTGCTGAATTTGCTGCAGTTTATATGAATGAGACATCAGTATCATTTATGTCTTCTGACATTCAGGCCTTTCATTCCTGTTGTAAGAGGAGAAACTCTGGTGTTTGGTTTGGGGAAGGCATTCCTCAAAAAATTAAAATGCAAATGAGCAATATTAGCAGATGGGGTTCTACAGTATCATGAAAGGAAGGCAATTTTCCCAGAGAATGAAAACTGCCAAAGGGCTGCTACAGTACAATTATCTTGAATGAGTTACTCTTCTTCAATCAGATAATGACCTTTTGTCTTTTGATGTGTTCTGGTAAATCCCTCAGTCCTTTAAATTAACACTGAAATTGCAGGCAAACAAAAATTTAATAATGTCAGTTATTAGTGATATAATTTGCTGTCTGTGTCCCTTCCTGGGTCTGTTGTCTATTTGCTTCAGTGAGAAATAATTGGGTATTTTCAGGTGTTAACCTGTCAGTTGGTGAGTCTTTAACTGTTAGAAATAAAAGATCGAAATTCAGGAAATTGATAAAAATGGTTGTTACCGCTCACAGACTAAAGCTGGTTAAACATCTCGAGGAAAACGTATATGGAAAGTTATTAATTAAATATTTTTACACCTCAGAATAATGTATATTAACAGCCTGCTCACTCCAGCACAGCTGTAATGTTTGTGCTGTACTGTAGCTATCAGTGTTACGGCCTTTCTGCTGATAACGAGCTTGGTGTCCTGTGCAAGGGACATTGTCCTGTGGCAGTGCACTGGGCAGAGACTGTACCAGCCCTGGGTTCCTTCTGTAGCTCTGCAGGTGAGTTGCTGTGTGACTCTGATGTCTTGATTTTTATAAGAAGTGCTACACTGAAGCTGCTGAAAATGTGTATCTCTGCAGAGACGAGACTGAGATTTTCGTTTGTCTTTGCCTTCATAGCTGTTTATATGACTTGTAAAGCTCTGTGGTTTCTGCAGTGCAATGGATGTCTGCCCTGCTGTCCGTGCAGAGGTTGGCACGGTGAGTTTGGGTCTCCTTTACACAGATTTTCAGTAACGCAAGTGGAAAAAAATGTTGCAGCAGTAAAGGCATTAGTGGCTGACACCTGGCAGAACCAGTGGCACGTCTCTCAGGCAGCAGATCCATCTGGCACTCAGTCCATTTGTAGCCTCCATAGTCAGCTTCGTTAATTACATGTGCCCATTATTGCGTTGTTTCACTCAGAGGCTGTTGAAGTGCTGCCCATACAACTTGTCTTCTGTCATTCATCCTTTGGAAGGTTTTTCACATAGGGAGGTAAAATAAATAAGAAGCTAGACCTTGTATATTTTCATAGTTAGGGCTTAAGACTCTATCTGGAGCTTTCATATGGGAAACTGTAATAAAACTTGGAAACACTGAAGTTCATCTGTTCCCAGTCAGGCAGTATTAAAGGCAAATGTTCCTTCAGTGTTTTTTTCTTTAATACCTAATTTTAATTAATTAATGAGTCAGATATAGCTGAAAATCTTGGAAATAAATGAGAGTCTCTGGAGAGTTATTGACAGATGGCATGTATGGAGGTTTTGTAAAATAATTACTGGCAGTCTGTCTTCAGCAAAGACAGGTTGCAGTGTTGCTGTGCCAAGAATAAACAAGCAATTTTTTTTTTAATTGTAGCTTGTTGCATTTCAGAGTAAGAGCTGTTATGAGAGATTTGTATAAATGCTTTCTGTATAGTTCTGTAACACATGCCTCACCAGGCCGAGTACAATCTGACTAATCAGTCATTCCTAATTTAGCAGTGTAATTTTGCTAAAACAGTATGTTCTGGTGTTACTGACTTTGTTTGCCATTTTCACAGTTGAAGTACAGCTGAGCATCTGATGAATTGTGCCCACATTACAATCTCCTGCAGCAGCCAATGACAAAAGTCATGGCCAGGGGCACTCTCACCTTTCTGCCCAGCTCGTAGTTCTGTAATCTGGTAGTCCTGATGCACTCCAGGAGACTGCCCTTATTACAGGTGTCTCCTGCAGAAAGCCTGGCCAAGAGAATTTTAGGTAGTTCTTCCGTAGGGTTTAACTTCCTTTGTCAACCAAATCCGAAATGCATTTGACCATGATGCTCACTTGGGGCAGGGGGGTGAGAATTGTCAAAAGGAAGGACAGAAACTTCATTGAATTTTTACGTGGCTACCATCACAGCATTTCCAGAATTTGTGTGTTCACATATGCCTCTTTCAAGTGCATGTATATATGAGGAGAAATAAAGAGAAATAAATAAAACTGTTTGTGATACAATTAAATAAAATCCTATTTCAGTAGTTAGAGCCTACTTTAGGATTCAGTGCTTCGTCACTGTTAAGTATATAAGACTCAAATGCAATGAAAATACGCCTGAATACATCTGGTGTTCAGACTGCAGAAACTGTGTATTTTGGGTTGCCCGTGTTAAAATGGATTCAAGTTTTCTGCATATCTTAAATATCCAAAGTATCTTAACAGAGAAAATGTATAGCAAGGCTTACATTAAACTTTTTAGGCTGAGGACCGAATCTCCACTGCAGAGTTACTGTGTACTGCAGCTTTCCGTTTGTAAAAGGGGAGGAATAGAATATAGTGTGAGACTAAACATACTTAAGGTTATGACATGTTCAGTGGCTTTTTAATAGATGCATGAGCTTTTAATCACTGGAATAGTAGAAGCTCCTTAGAATATTACATAATAGCCTTAGCAAAAGTTTAAAAGAATCGTCCAGATTGAGGCCATATGTCCTTACGGGATCTGTATGTGTGTAAATGTATAACCAAGTTCTCATTGATTTCTGTCTTGTGTGAGAATTTTATGTCTTGTTCCTCAGAAATACAGGCACCCTGTGCACCTAATGAGTTTAGGACACTAATTTAATTGTTATTTTCCCTAAGAAGGCTAACTTGACGAATACACAATATTGACCTTGGTGTCACTATTTAGGAGAGAACTCCACTATGACATTTTGCTTATCTCTGATGTGAAATTGCATATTCATCCATGCTGTAAGGAGCTGACAGAGAAAAAATCCCTCAGTATTTTAGACATCTAGGTTCAGGGGCTGCTGAGCAGCAGCAGCACATCTTGCTGTTTGAAATGATTTATTTCCACATCCTTTTCATTATTCAATTCTGATGCTGCTTGGAATGTTGTCTATCAGTACAGTTGCATCTTCTGATTTTAATCTCCAGATGTCAGCTTGCCTTCGCAAACCTCTAGTAATAGAAATATATAGAAGTATACTTGTCAGCTTAAGAAACCTTTAATGCTAGCTGGAAAATGTAGAGTTGGTGATCTGGCTCACTCAGTGTAATTCATAAATAATATGACTGAACAGGATTTCTGCTGGTTGGATTTATCTGGTTTGCAACCTGAATAGTAAGTAGAATGAAATCATAATAGTGATGTCCCTAAACAGGCATTCTTGAGATTTAAGACATATCAATTTTCATTATTTGTGAGAAATTCATGTCATGGAATGTTGTGGCCTGACATGTTTGTTTTTCTGATGTGCAGCAGTCATGTTATTCCTAAATTAAAATGGACTTGGCTTCATAGGGCCAAATCACAACATAATTATCAGAGGCTGTTCCTTTTGATATGTTCTTCCCCAGTTCACTTCCGTCCCGCTCCCATGGGAATGTTCCCTTCATTGCTGGCTGAACAGCAGCAATATTCACGAGCCAGGAATGCACCGGGAGATTGATCCATAGCACTCAAAACCCTGCCCAAAGATGAGCACTCAGCAGGGATGTAACAATATATTTACTGCAGCTTCAAGTAAGCAAAGGACAGACACTTCCTTACTCGGTGTTTTAGGTTAAAAATAATGCAGCTCTCCATGGGAAATTACTTTGAGTTGCCATCATGAGGTAAAAATTTCCTGCCTAAAGAGTCTTACTAAGGCTGGGAGAGGGGAAGGAGGGAGAAGAAATTTATGGACAGCAAGTCTTTTACATAGTGATACCTGTTATGTTGTTACTTTCTTTTTGTGGAAAAATCTTTTCGGACTCAAAACTCTGCAGAAGAAATAGGCTGTTGTACCTCAAGCAAGTATGGAGTCCCATAACTGCCATTTCTGAAGCATTTGGGTACTGAAAGATTTAGAACTCAAATGTGTAATTTCAGTATGTGTTGAAAACATTCATAAATTACTTTTCAGTTTTGTACCAAAATAGGTTTCTGTTGTGAAGCAGAGATTTCTAATATGCAGCTATAAATTGCTGTCTTACAGTCCTTACGTCCTACAAAGTTGCACTAGCAAAATTTAATAGGATTTATATGTTGTGAAAACACAAGAACCTTCAATCTAACCCTTCTTTATAAAAGCTGACGGAAGGAAAAAAGTCTTTCCTCTTATCTGGCTTTACATTCACTGCTTTGAAATTTAAGTATGAAACAATCATCTGAAATACTTTAAAGCATCAGCAATTACAGTAGCATTTTACATCTATCAAATCTTCTGTTGATATAATCTCATGTTATATAATATGATCATTGGGCGATAAAACAGAAATAGAAAGACTTAGTGTGTTCTGTGCTGCTGTGCCCTGTTGTTTCCAACCGCTCTGTGTACTCCTTTTGACTGGGAGTAAAGGAGCTTCTGCAGGGCGGTCCGTAGCATTCCGTGACACTGTACAGGCACTGTGGTAAAACTGGCACAGTGTTGGGACTTGTGTTCCAGACGTGCAGCACAGTGTCCTACCAGGGATTGGTTTCATATTTCGTGTGTATGCAGCCTGCATGCACTGTTGAACACTAACTGGCTTTAGAATGTTTAAATTCATCATTCAAAATGCGATGTTGCCCTTTCGTGTCTTAGAGCAAAAATTTGGCTGAAAGAATTGGAACACTTCTGCCTAATTAATGAATTTTATGTGTCACCTCATTGAAGAAGGGATATGAATGATGGATTAAGTGTCGCCTGTCTTCCTCCATCATTACCAGATGTGTTTGTGCCAGTGTTTGTCAAGTTAGCACTCGTGCATAAGTGAGGAATGAATGGGATCCCTGCATTTCACCCTGATCTGCAGACTTGCCAGTGGGAATAAAGAAATGCAGGACTAGTAAAGTTTCTGCTGTACTGGATTATGGAGCTGTGCAAAAGAACTAGGTACCAGTCACTCAAAGATGGAGCTGGAGGTTTTCAAAAGACTGGAAATGCAGTCACAGAGCATTTGCTAGGAGCAGCAGAAGATGCGTATGTAGTCTGGAAGGCATGAAGAGGCTTCAGGGCACCTCTGTGTAACAGAATGAGCAGTGACTCGTTCCGAATAAAGTTTGAAGGGTCTGGTGGAATTTTGAATGAGAAAGAAATTTTTATGAAATTGGTGCATGCGTGTTTTGATTGAAGAGTGAGCAGTTTTTCTTGTGCTCAGTCTATTTTCTCAACTTTCCACAAGCAAAATTCAGATTGATTAAGAATCATTAGGAATGATTCATTGGGAAGAGTGCATTGGAAATATTGCATCTATAAGAAATGCAGGAGACCACCTTAACGAATGGAAGTTGTGCTCTTAACAGTGAGTGACTTCAGCTTTTCCACAAGCTAGGGTTTTTTCCTTTTTTTTTTGTTTTGCTGCCTCTTGAAATGTGCATCAGCACTGGATTGATACAGCTGCCCCTTCAGAGACATCTTTCTTAGTAACATACCTGGTTAACTATAATGCAAAACCTAGGATTTAATTTAAAAAAGAAAAAAAATCTGTCGCAGCTGTGAGTATCTATTGATTGAGAGTAACAGTTTCCTCATGTTGCTATGGGAGAGTGACCACAGGAGATTTCCCTGATTTAGTCCATTAGTCAAACCTGAAATGATTTCTCACAGTAGGGCACACCTTCCCCAAGGCAGGAGGAGTGGAAATCTTGACCCCAACTGAATCTCCCTTCTGGATCCAGAACAGACAGTAGAGCATTTGTTCAGTTATCTTGAGTCTTTTATGGGCTATTGGATTTCTAACTGCCCTTTCTCATACGGAGTGCTGCACTCCTCATGCCCAGTGTTGACCCCCATCCCTTATCTCTGGAGCTTAGGGCACTACACATCAAGAGCACACTTTTCTTAAGAGAAGGAAGGCAAACACTGCTGAGTCGCTGTTCCATGCTAGTGACTGAAACCCTCAGATGAAAAGAATGGGACAGGAGTTAGCGGCCATGTGGATTATTAAAATCAAAACAACTGTCTGCACATTTTGGCTAGGTACTTCTTATATAATCAACATTTCTGCAAGTTAGCAATCCTATTTTTCTTGAGGTACAGAATCCTTGTGAGTGGAACAATGTTCTCAATCATAATTGTGTGCCATAAATGTGCTATCAGATCTCTTTTTTATTAACTTTCCTTGTGCTGTACACAAAACAGTTAAAAATATTCTAATCTTTCCATTTGATATGCAGTCGTTACCCTTTTGTAAGCTGTTAATCATGTTTTAAACTATATTTTCCGAAATGTATTTTGGAGATGTGATGGTTGCTTTTTTTAGACAGATTATTTTTCTTGAAAATTAAAATTTCCTAGAACTATGAATTTATAGAAGTACACTTCCCTTGCACTAAATAATCTGTTTTCACCAGTGAATTCTATTTCGGAATCCTTAAGCTTACAGATAACAAATTAATATGTGTAAATAAGTGAAATGTGGGTTATGTTGTAAGTGTGGCAGCAGTGGAGGGAAGACAGCAGTTTTTCTGAAAATCACTGTCGATTAGCCCTGGTGAAGGATAAAAGGAAGTATGTCAAATTAAGTGGGTTTTATGTATTATTTAACTGAAATCATTTTACCCCAACAGGTAGGTATTTGTCTTTTGCTGACAAGAACATCCAGTCACTCTTTCATTGATTTTGCTTGGACACATCAATATGGCTTTGCTGAAACAAGCAAAAGCAGCTCATTATCTTCTCTTGTTCTTTCCAATTCATCACCCAGGGCAGTCTCGTCCTTGTATCGTTTAATAAATTTCACCACTCCATCCTGTGTGTGGTGAGCTCTGAGTGCAGGGGCTGCGCCGTATCTCCTACCCTTGGATCTATTTATTGGCACAAGCGTAAGCACACTGGGCTCCAGGATTGCCAGCTGTCTCTTTGATATAGCCCCTCATCTGCCTTTAAAAATAGAGAACTACTTCTCTAACTTTGAAAACCACGTTTTTTCTTGTCAACCTTATCGTGACTTTAAATTAACATTTTCCAGTCATTACTTTACCTGATAATGCAAAGATTTTAATATGCAATGTAAGATTATTCCATCCCCTGTCTTTGAATTCAGAAAGCAAAAGGATGAATCTTGCCACAACTGCACTTAGCAGAAATTGCTGTTGAATGTCTGAACATGGACAGCTCTGAGAGTATAGATTACTGCTCCTTTTTAAAATTGTGTATTTAAATTTGTATAAGCACAAAGGAACTTGCATTCAGTTGTTATAAGGCATAATACCTTGTCCAGATTTTGCCTAAATGTTCAGGCTAAGGTTCGAGGGCTTATTAGACAACATGAGGCACTCCCTTCTAATGCTGTGCAGTGTGAAAGGAATCAGTTCTGTGATCAACTGGATTTCCCGCGTTGTATCACCATAAATATACACATCATAATGTCTTTCCCTGTGTCTTTGACTCAGCTGGAGTTCTAGTTTCAGTTATTGTTATCCCAAAGCTTGTCATGGGAACAGACTATTTTTTTTCAACAGCTAACCTGGAAATTGATATAACGGAACAAATATAATTAAGAATGGGGTAACGGTGTTTTGAAAGAGAGATACTTTATATTCCAAAAGTATCCTTTAAAATTATCTATAGCAAGCACGTTTATTTTATCTATTGGTAAAATATAGTCTCTATTAAGGTAGAATGAATGTGAACTGTGAGATAATCAACAGAATGTAGCAGTTATTGAAGTGGCACCATCAGTCAGTAAAGCAATTCTGGTGTAGCTGTTCAGTACAAAGCATGCATGAGATGGATTCACAAATGAAACAAAATTAATCTGGGCAACAAAAAACCCATGAGAAGGTGAAGAAAGTATAAACTGCAAACTAATTCATATACCCTGTCAAACCACCTAGAATTCTCTTAATAAATCTCCACAAACTGTACACATCAGTTATTGTTCTATGTGCTTCTGCTAGGAGACATAGTAAATATTATAATTTGCCATATACTTGCATGGTAGTGAAACAAATGAGTTATATTTTCTATTAGCATTTTACTCTTGTAAGTCTTGTACCCAGCTTGCGCTTCACGTGCAATTTATGCCACAATTCATGAATTGCTTTAGAAACTGATACAAACTTCTGTCTGCTCTGGAAAATGGCAGAATGTTTTGCATTTTTCAGAGAGATGTTTGAGATGACAAGATTTCTTTTCATCTCTGTGTCGCATTAAGTCATTGTTTTACCATTTTTTTTTATTACTGTACAAATTTTTGTTGCCTTTGCTATTCAGATCCTTTAATGTTCTCTGCCTTCTCTCTGTCAGCGAGCTGTTTGGATAATGCATTGCTTTATAAAATTCTTTGAAGTAAATAATATTTATTAACGTCCTCGTTATGGTATTTGACAAAGAACATGTGGCCTTACAGGCCTTATTCTAGCAAAGAGATCTTATTGGATATTAGTGTCGGATAAATGTTCTAAAAGTGAAATCAGAGTAATTGATGTGTCAAGAGAACTTAAATTTCAGCTCCCTGATTCTTGATATAGTACTTACCAGTTTAAGCTGAGCCTTTTTAGTGTGCTAAGGTCTCACTTTAGTTATACGGTCTTTCCTACAGAAAAATCTTCACTACAGTTCACAGAGCTCCTACTAATAAGAGTAGCAGTACATGGACTGTGGTGCTACAGAAAGAGGGTTTACACAACCTTCAAGTTACTCTTTGGAAAAAAAGACACCTCCCTGGCAATTGTGTCAACTTGAGAATCAATTACAGCAAACCTCCAGCTATTCCTATTTCATACAATTCTATTCTAGATTGTTAGTATCTAATTTTATTCCCTTCACCTCTGGCTCATATTTATTGATTTGCATTCTGTGCAATCAATATGTCTTTCAGGATGAATCATGTCAGTATTTGTTCTTTTAGGATTATCATGGTATCATTAATCAGTCTTTCTCCAGGGCTTCCCAGGCACTTGCTGCAGTGTTATGTAAGCTGGTTACATGATCAAAATTGGCTTCTGATAAGAGATCATCTCTCTTCCCTATATTCTTCCCGCAGTTGAGAACAGTTGTGAATTACAACTGCTACCTGCTAAGTAAAAGCATAAGTAAAGCTTCTTTGTGCAGCACATCTCTACTCACATGCAGACTGCTTTCACTGCAGAGATAACCCAGAGCCTCAACCCCCGGATTCCTTTCCTGTTGCGAAAATAGAGTCTTTTATACCAATTTGTTTACACCTCAACGGTAGTTTTGTAGCAGAGGCTGTCTCTGCTGTTCTGGTGAGTGCTGATGATTTTCAAGGTCACTCCCACTGTACTGGCAGTAGACTGTGTGGGTACAGGATCTGATGGTGCTGTCTCCTTTGTAGTCTCATTAACATAGATACGGGACTTGCTTAAAACTGCCTCATGTTTGCACAAGGTCTGTCTAAGTGCCATTCACCTTGAAATGTAGATATAAACTTAAAGTTACTTTTTTCTATTCATGACATTTTTAATGCTGCTGAGAGGGTGAAAAAAGACATTAACATAACTGTTTAAAAGATTCTGTAAATCAGATTTGAAATCTTTTCCTGACCTTTATATGAGTTTCCTTGCAAAAGATGTGATCTGTTGATTAAATCAATCAAAGGTCTCCCTTCAACAGGAATTATGTAATTGTTTTCATTAATTTTTTGGTATAAAGAAGTTTCCTCATGTCTTATTTGTAGTGGAAAAAATTAATTGTATTTCAGCAGTGGCTTTCTAGTTCATGCGAGTTGGGCAGTCTTGCCAAGCAACGTAAAAATTTCTTTCAACACTTTGTAAAACAAAACCCAGAAAATTAAGGAGATGGAAAGTTTCTGAATTATTACTGGATGCAAAAAGGTAGAATAAGTGATTAAATATCTTTAACACTGCAGTCTGCACAGTGAATATTGTGTGGTTGGTAGCAAAACCCATTGTATCTTTGCTGTCATAAATTTCAGTGCTGATGTAGTAACACTTGCACGTGAACTCTCCCTTTCTGATCTCAGTTGTGTGATTTAAAATCCAGCTGCAGAGTTAAGTGCTGTTGTCCAATTGAACACTGTAACGTGAAGAAAAGTCAGCATTAAAGATTACTCTCCAGCCTTGAGCCTGCAAAGGCTCTTGAACCCCTGGTGTAATGTCAGTGTTCTCAGGGATTACTTCACTAAGTTTAACTCACAAGGAGAAACCTTGAGATGCCTTCCTGTATCATCTGTTGTCATTCTTTTCCTTAGAGTGAGCTCTACAGGCCCCATGACCTTTGTACTATGTTTATGTTCTCAACACTATGGTCTTTCTGGGTGTATATTTATTATACATATCATGATCATTTTAGTAGTCTATTATTACTATTTTGTTTTAAATTTTGTGCTTAAATTATGCTTCAGAGCTGAGAAGGAATGAAGGATTTTGAGATGTGATATGCTGATTGCAATTTCAATAAAATAAAAGATAAAACATTAAGTTACTAATTCAGAAGTCCATATTCCTCTTACCCGTGACAAGTCAAGAACCAGCTCATACCTTTGTGTCAAATATATCTATTTGAAATGCATTATTCATTCCTTTTGGGTGCTTCTGTGGATTCCTAGTCTCAAAATACCTTCCTGAGTACAATTACTGTGCATAGATAACCAAAGTCACACCTTACATACAATATTTGTTAGCTTATAGCTGCGTAAATGATAAACAGGCATACCAGTCATTTGCATTAGAACAGAGAATTGATTCCTTTTAATACTGAAAAACATCCAGCCTGTACAACTAAGTTTTCTTTGAAAATGTTAATGTAATTAAACTGCAGGAAAAGCTGTTTGAATACTCCATAAGCCAATAGTTATTTCAGAAGAATACACCTATTCTATCATTACACAGGTTTAAAAAACAACAACAACAAACATTCTTAACGTTGGTGTGGTGTTATTGACAAAACCATTTTTTTACTCCAAAAACATGGAAAATTTAAAGAGGCACTGACTAAAATACCAATATCTTCAAAGCTGGATGTTACATGCGGAGAATAATTCAGCAGTTTGAAATTTGGCACATAAAAATCTCACCTTGACCTTTTTTATTAATGTTCCAGATCACCTGAGCTCACAAGAACATGACCTTTTCCCAGAATGTTGTAACATGGGCCAGTTCTTTGGGAGCATAATAATCTATGTCCCAGCAAAGATGGAGGTAGGTAAGTCTTTTCCTTCTATTTTATTTCCACCACCGCTGCACTCTCAGTAATTTGGGGAGGTATATTTAATATCCTGTAGCTGCAGGTGTCCGGGTGTGTGATTGTTCTTACACATGTTCTCCTGCGTATAACTATTGCTGTTACATTGGTTATTGCTGCTGTATAAATATTGTTCATTTACTGTCACAATAGTCCTGGTGTAAGCTGAAATGAGTATGACAAATTTATTCTGATTGAGAGTCCATCCCTGTTTATCAGGTTGGGAGCTGAGTATTGCATGGACTGAGTCAGTATGACCAAGAGCATCACTATTTACCCGCTAGGGGTAGTGGATTACCAACAAACAAGAAGAATTTGCTTGCACTTTTACTTGCATGTGTTTGATTTCCAAAATAAGGATCTGAACTTTCAGTAGAAGAGTATAACACAGGGTATTCGTTATGAAGACTAGAAGTGTGAGTGTAAGGGCAAGCATTGGTTTTTTATAAAATGATAAGTGCCTGATTAATCTGAGCAGTAGAAACATGGTGGTATTGACTCTGCATAAAAGGTAAGGAAAAGTTTGGTCATTACGTCTGTCCCATAATGTTGTGTTGCTCATTATGCTGCGAGATGAGTAATATTTCAGAAGTAGCTTTTTTTGAACTCCTAAATGGACCAAGTGCTCTCAGCATTATTTTTAGTTAAAGTATTTTTGATATCTAACTTGCTTCTTGAAGACAAGTAGGTTTATCTCTGCATCTTCATGCTATCCTTACTTAAAATAACCAGCACAGACAAAACCTTTATCCATTTGCTCTCTCAAGTGCACTTTGCTCAAGATTCGGTGTTATGATTTAACTTTCTAAAAATCTGGTCATCAACCTTTGTTTAGCAGTAACTTTGTATTTCTTTCTGATAACCTCAAGTGCTTAACAGTGTTTGTAAAAGCAGTAGCAGCAGGAAGAAACAGCATGGACTACAAACTTGCCAATGAGTTACCCCCACTGATTTTGAATTTCACTTCCTACCCTTTCATTCATTTGTACCCAGAGGGCCTTAGCTAATGATAGATGGCAGCTATGGCCCTAATGCAACCCTGTGTCCTCAAGTATTTTGAAGCTTTTAGGGCTGTATGAGAATCTAATTACTTGTCTTTCACTCTTTGATGATGATGACTTGTTATAAATTGTAAAAGGAGCACAAGTTATGTCTTCCTTGACAGGACACACTGTATGTAAAATACGGAGTATAATATTTGAGGTGTCACACCTGTGCCCACACCATCAAGTTAATCCTTGCTATTTGGAATTTTCCATATATCCATAGTACAACACATTTCCCTACTGAATAATTATATGCTTCTTTCTAAACTATGCCCATAATATATAGTGGATTATTAGGAAAGGTGTTAAATCTAAATACCAGCTTTCTCTTGTGACTTATCTATTTGTTGGGGATCGTAGATGGGGAAGATTGTTCAAGAAAAGTGCTACCCATCAAACCAAAAGAATTACAAAAGGCATTTCAGCCTTTTTGTTTTCACAGCAGAAAAGAGCTCTATTTATAGCAAGAGTTCAAAACATTTAATACACTTGTCAGTAGAACTACTTAGTCATCTCTGAGTTATCCAAGGTAATGGGAGATAAGAATGGGAGAGAAATTCAGTATAGTACAAATTGTATGTAAATTAGCCTTATATCTTCAGTAAGATTAACTTTGAAAAGCCTCTAAGCAGTTTTCTGTGGAGAGTAGGTGTGGGCTGCTTTAAACATCAGAAAGCAGAACAGAGCCTGATGCAAGTGGCTTCCCTTGTGTGACTGGGAGCAGGGAGGGAAGCAAAGGAAGGACCGGTTCTGGTCCTTTGCTCATCCTAAACTGTGCATCGCTGAAAATGGACTGTAGATCCAACTGCAGCCTCAGACAAACAGGGAAGGGACAAATTATAAGTATCACTGAAGCACTAAATCAAGCATAGAAGAGGATTTATGCAAGTGATAAAGAGACTTCCTAATCACAAAGCTGTTGCTGTAACTACCACAACAGAATCAGAATCTGTGTCAGCGATAGGCCATTGTGTCTGTTCCACTCTGTTCCAACTGTAACATGTACCGAAGGCATGCTCCTGTCTTTTAAGTGAATTATAGGAAAGATTAGAAAGCTCAAAACTGCATGCTAATTTTTTTCTCTTTTTTATTTTGTCATGTATTTTCTTTCTGACATACAAAAAAAATTCATTAACTGTTCACTAATATTGAGGAAGTCCAGAGGTGCTGGACAGAACCATCTATTTCATCCTCAGGGGATTTCCTTGCTTTCCTTGCTGATTTTGTCCTTAAAATGTTAATGTGCATTAACATTTTGCCTTCACACACATCATCTCCTCACTGGAATCCAGGGGCATTGTAAATAAGGAAGTGGTTTCATTTTAAATTTCATTACCGAGTGTACAATTTTAAAAATTTTGAATAAACAAGTGGTTTAGCTGTGCTGGGAATCACTGACATTGCTAATTACCCTCTTCATGTATATCCTCTGTAATAATTAGTCTTACATGTTCATTTACTGATTACGTGGCATCTTCCTATTTAATTTAGTGTGCTAGATCCTCTTGAAAATACTCAAAAATATCCATGATGAGCTTTCTCCCTCAGAAAGGGATCTATTTGCAGAGTTATTACATACTACATGCTTCTTCTTTGTATTTAAAAAGAGTCTTTTTCTGTTCTCTTTTTTTTTCAAGAAATAGCCCTTTCAATATACAGCTGATCTGAATTCCACTTTTTCTTAGTGATAAAATTGCAGAGAACTGAACACATTGGAGTTTGGCATGTGGCCTTTGCTCACTGATGACTGTCCTTTGTTGATGACGCCATGGAAGTATTTCCATGATGGTCCTGTACTCTGGAGATCTTTCATTTAAGATGAATATGTTGCAAAGGAACTTGGGATCTAAATAATAAATTGGTATTAAACCCTCTACATTAGAAAAAGACATAGTTCATTAAGCTATAAAAACAGTGTTTGAATTTCTTTGAGTGAGCTAAGGAATGAGAACTCTGAATTAGTTAAAAATGCAGTTGTGGTGTTTGTACCCTGCAAGGCTTCATAGCTTTTCATTTTTAATACTTTTCAGATAACAAGCAAAATAGAATAGTAAA
Organism: Mohoua ochrocephala; assembly: GCA_013398855.1. Lineage (NCBI taxonomy): Eukaryota > Metazoa > Chordata > Aves > Passeriformes > Acanthizidae > Mohoua > Mohoua ochrocephala. Next base: position 288,948 of record VZTA01009240.1, on the reverse strand, counting down.
TTTTCCTGATGAATAGTAATTATTATATAATTATTAATTTCATTTAAAATTTGCATTTGTATATCTTTAATTAAAATTCAGTATAATGCAATTAGACTATATTCTGCTGGTAATATCATCTAAGACACACAAAGAAAGGCAAATTTAAGGCTTAGTCTGTATCTAAATGTTATCAGGACTCCTTGAGGGTAGTGCTCTTTGCATCCAGCTACTCTGGATATTCTTTGCGCTCTGTGAACGCTCAGTAACTTGTAAGGTCGTGGTTTTAATTCTGTATTTTCAAATAAATCATACTGATTCTATTCCTGTCAAAGGGTTTGTAGCACTGATAGATGAAGGAGATCAATATCAGACCCTCCATTTGCAGTCAGCTGCATTTTTGCCTTCTAACAATTTCTGAGAGCCAGAAGAAATATTTTCAGTGTTTTGAATCTATTTGAGTGTGGTTGCAAGCATTTCTATTAAATATCAGGTGTGTTAGCATGCAACCCTTGAGGAAAAGCAGGTGGGTACAGAAATAGCTGAAGTTTATTTTCTCAGGAATTGAAATATATCCCAACAACATGTTGGCTTTACTAGAGAGCAAAAAAAAAATTAATTTGTAACATGATTTTATCTTCAGTGGGCCAGTGAGTTTGAGAGGCATGTTGAAGTGCATAGCTCTGCCATTAAATGCCTTTTTTTCTTTTCTTTTCTTTTTTTTTTTTTTTTTTGGAAATAAAAAGTTTTGTAAAGAACCAGACTGTGCTCTTTGGATATTATGTATGGACTCTTGATCTTTTGAGAGGCTGTAACTCTTTTTTCTTGAGAGCGTTACTTTTTGTCTACTATTCTATTCGGCTGGAAGAGAGGAAAACTTTTTTTTGTGAAAGATCACCCTCATTTAATCACCACTGCTGTTAACTTCTCTCTGTTAAACTTTGAGTTTTATATGCAAATTTGATCTGATTACAAGCAAAATAATCTGCTTTGCATTAGCCACTTGTATTTATACTATGGCTGATGGAACACCAATTACTTCTCTAAAATGGTTTATTTTGGTTAGTGGTAAAGGATGAGGCTCTTTCACAGTGTAGCAAGCATATGCACCTTATCATCTTATCATGTAGCTTAAGAGATTGGTTACTTCTCACAGTAGTTGTTTTTCAAACGAGAATGTATTGAATGATCTCTCTCTGAGGCTTTCGGACAATTGGATTTCACCAGAGCTCCGACTGAACTCAGTAGGAACTGGAGGCAGCAAGTGTGGCAAGAGCTGTGGGATTTGAGATGTGAGAAAACAAAGTTTGTTCTATAGTGTTACAGCTGATAACAGGCCTGTGCCTCCACTCAGTGAATGGAAGTCACTCACTGGTTACCCAGGGGATGCAGGAACTGCAAAGAGAAGGGAATGGAGTAGTTTGCACCTGGGTGATGGACAGCTCTCCAGTCACCTTTGCAGGGAGGTGTTTGACTGATGGCTTCAGGATCTTTCCAGGAGGGAATTTTGGCCGATTCTCAAGGTTCCCCTGCCAACTCCTGCTGTGTCTAGTCCAATTTGTAAGCTTGAATTATTGCCCTGGGTGGAGTGTCCTAGAGAGTTCCTGCTGCAGAAGAGGGCATATTGAATATAGGTAAGACATTTGTGTATAGCCGCTAGAAAGTGTTTGTGTAGGTGTGAGAAAGGTTAAATATAGTTGAGATAAAGGCATTGGATTATGCATGTCCTGTAGTGGTTATGCAGGTCCATGGGCCAGCTGGATTGTGAAATTTGAGCAGAACTGTCTGGGTAGTCACTCACAATCCAGATGTAAATGACACTGCAAGGAGCCTGGCAACAGAGGCTCCCATTGCCTCCCAGACAGACACTGGCCATCCTGCTAGAGAGCTCTGGTTCCCCATGTCAGTGTTACCTGATTCCTAGATCCTAAACAGTTAAGATTTTCTTTTTAATGACCACTCTGTTTATGGGTGTCAATTCGGCAGTAAGCACCACTGAAAATCAGTGTCCTTTTTTGTCATGGTAAAATTTTATTTTAATATGGTAAAAATGTTCTATTTTCTCTGTTTCATTTCATTCACAACTAGTTCATAAATTCACTTCTGACTGCAGTGTTTGTCCCCACTTCTCTCTCTCCCAGATATTTATCACTCATCAGATCTGTCAGCTCAGCTGCTCAAATGAGCCCTGTCTGACCTGCTCCAGCTAAAAGTGGGTCTGAGGGAGCTTTAGCAATGCACCAGCTTTCCAAAGTGGTGATCAGTTTGTGTTTATTGGATTAATAATTAACGTGACTGTGCTCTTGCAACTATGCATTTTTTATTGCTAATTCCATTTTGATAGTAGTTGAAGGTGATTTATATTTTGTCTTGGTAAACAAACAAGACTCTCTGTTTCCCAGTCTCACTTTGCCAATGTCTGAAATTTGCTTTGTAGACTGTTCATTCCAAAAAAAGAAATAGCTTGAAATAATTATTAGTAGAGCTTGAAAAAAAATTTAAAGCTTGCTTTAGTTTATCGTTTCTGTCACTTTTATGATGCAGCCTTAATAAATATCTCATAGCTTATTGCTTTCTTTGACTTACTTTGTTCCTAACTCCCAATAAATGAGGCTTTGAGGGATGATGCTGATGGAATAGGCAATGAAAGACTTCTTGGTTGTTTTTTTTTTTAACCTGCTTGGGCATGGTGTCACTTTTAGATGCAGCAGACTATGGCAACTACATAGATTTTATTATCAGTGTTGTTTTTCCTTAATTCTTTTTTTATTGTCTGCAAGACACAATGGTCCTCTTTTGTTTGCCTCAAATGGTATTCTGTTTCCCACTGAGCTGTAAAACTGGTTTCCAGCTTTCACTTAGCAATTTCTGCTGATGTTATTCATGGCTTAAATGCTAGTAATTATTCAAGTGTAAAATAAGTATGCATCCCCTGTGATAGTTTAATATGTTTTTCCACTGTGCAGTACTGTCTGTTGATTTATAATGGATAATTATAACCTATTTATATAACCATATTTAACCACATATAACCATGTTTATATAACCTTTATAACCATGTTCTGCAGGGGATGAAATGGAACATACATTGGGAGCATGTGCTTTATGATTATGCATCCAGAGTAACAGCAGAGAATAGGAATAAATGCGGGTGACTGGGAGCTTTTTACAGCAAGCAAATATCTATGGAGTGTTCAAAGCTGGTTTACCTAGTGAAACTCCCTAGAAAAAGTGAATGATACGACACAGGAAAATGTTGCCAAATCTTGTAGGGTGTTCATGTCTTACACGTGAAGGGAATTGTCTCCAGAGCTTTTCTTTCTGCTTCTGCCTGGGCTGAGAAGGAAAGAAACCGGTGACAGACTTTCTGTAAGGATCAGGATGGAGTAGGCACAGATGACATGAGTAGGGTGGCCCGATTTCATGAGGGTAGCCCTGAACTGAGAGCCACTATTTCATACCAGACTATTCGTGATGCAGCAATTGCATTTGGTTTTCCCCTTTTCAAACCTCGGTGCCTGCAGCCCTGCCCTCCAAAGGGAGCCTTTGGGCTCTGTAATCCTGAGCCATCAGCACAGTTCCCAACACTTCACCAAGACAGATTGAGAAAGATCTCGTGACATAGCTCATGTGTTCTACTGATGGGGAGACTGTTGGGGCTAAAATCCTTGTTTCCATAAATTCCGTGCTTGAAGACTGGATAACTTTAAACCACAGTGGAATTCCTGTGAACTAGGGGAGTGGAGCCAAGCCATACCACCTGCAGCATCATCTCTAGATATTGGCTATAGTGACAACAAAATATGTAGAGATGTGGATCTTGTCCTGTGCTTCAGCAGCAAGAGGCATTTTTACAGCCGCTAAATGCTGTGTCTTTTGTTGGGAAACTTGTCTCTGTGGTAACCATCCAGAGCAAAACCCAGCAGCTCCCATTGGTTTTTCCAAGCCAGGCGGGCAGAAGTTCAGTTTGTTTCCAAACCAAACACAAGAGCTGTGCAAGGCAACACTGAGCAGATGTAACTTCGAAAGGGAAATTTGCCTGATTCTGTGTGTACGTGGCATATTAATAGGAATATTCTGTTAGGAAGAGTAGGGGGAAAAAAAGTGAGGTTTTTCCTGTGAGTATATTAGGAGAGAAGCTGGTCTTTGCCCAGGTCAGTTCCACGACCTACCAAGGCACAGAGTTTAGAAAGTGATTTTTTTGTGCTCAAATGGTAAGATTTGAATATAAACAAAAGGATTGAATTAAAATAAATACATGGTAATCATTTTTTCTCCCCACATAGTTAATAATAATAATGCTGCTAGTCATGGTGCCGATGTGCTCAGAATTGCAAATTATTAACTAGGGCAGATGAAGATTATTTGTTGCATCCTGGGGTTAGCATAAATTTCCAGAATAACGGGATACGCTGATAATTTATGTGGTAGGAAAAGAAAATACTGCTTTTGACTTTTCTTGTGTTCCCCTTATGCACATCTGTAGCATAATGATGAGATGTTCTGTGTGCGCCTGTTTGTGCTGGTTGCTTACAAAGAACAGCAGCTTGAGGGGCTTATCAATATTAATATACCTCTGCAAGTCTGTAGTTTCTTTCATAAAATGAATGCTTACAGTAAGAGGCTTGGATACAAGCTTTAAAAGAAATAGATTTAGATGCAGACAGAGAGAAAAGGACCATTAAAGGTAATGTCCAGTGTATATTTGTGTATCTATTATTTTACATATGTGTGTTTATATAGTATATGTAGGCATGCATGCATAAATATACATACTCATATATACATGTGGATGCACAAATTTGTTCTTTGCTGTCAAAGTGTAAAATTAAAGCCCCAGAGTATGTTTCTTAAACAGCTGATGGAATTCTCCAATATTTTCAGGAGAAATTTATAAATGATGCTCATGTATGCATCAATATCAGCCAAAGATTTAGTTCATAGTCTTCAACAGGAACAGTTGCAAATCAGTTCGATGATACTGTAAAATTGCCTTTCACAGGGCTGACTATAACATGAGGTTTCTTTGTGCTTAATTGCTTAGAAGGAATTCATTCTGTTTTAATCTTCATCTCTGTCTTCATAGCTAGATGCTCTCTGGAAAAAGCAGTGTGGGGTTTCTGTTTAACTCTGTTACTTGCTGAACTTCGGGAAAAGTCTTCACAAACTTTGTCTTGGGCTCTGAGATAGCCCATCTTAGTTGGGAAGTTTCTTGAAAAAATTAGCCAAGAATTCTCTCTGCCACTTCTTTGGAAAGGATGCAGAGGCAGCACAGCCACTTCTGGAACTGATTGTCCTTGTGTTATATGTAGCCATTGCAGTCAACCATTATACTTTAGTAACCAAGTGCATTATTTAGACAGGTCTCTGCCAACTAGTTGCAAGCAGTTTAACATAAAGAGATTACTGTACTATTCAAAGTTCTAGGAAAAATAGTTTTAACTTGAACAAAGGGGAAAAAAAATTAAACCTTTGCTCCTTATTTGTCTTTTCAAATAGCTGTGAATCAAACAGACTTTTTCACATAATGTCCCTGCAAAGATATCATTAGATCAATTGTTTGTTTCCAAAAGTAGAGATAACATTTATAAGAGGGAAGAAAAGAAACAAAACCCTGGTTTATTACATTTTACAATAGTGGGGGAACAGAACCGAGAATGTTTCAGCTGTGAGCCAGTAGCCAATCAAGAGGTACTGCAGTTGTGCTAAAATGATGCGATGCTGCTCATGTTCCTGGTATATTGTTAGGTCACTGCTTTGATGCTTTCTTGCTCCCTAAAGAAAGGAGTTAATATGGGGTGAATTATGTCACTGTGTGTGTGTCCTTTTTGTTCATCTCTAAAATTATGGCCTATTACTTTGGCTCTTAAAATAGAGGGGGAAAGTTTGGTAAAGTACCTTAAAGATTGGTAGGGAAAGGATTATATCCATGTCACTGGTGTCTATAGGAATACTTGTCTCCATTTCCAGTCAGATTTATATCCTTGTGACCTAAATCAATAACTATATTCACTTGATGGATGGTTTCAGCAATGCACAGAGCCCTCGTGCTCGGGTATAAGCAGTTTACAGACGGAGCAATGTGTAAAATCAGGAATAGGTTGAGGGTACTTTACTCGCTGGAGTTGTGAAGCTGATCTCCATGGCCTCCTATGGAAACAGGAGAGAGGCTCCTCCACAGGACATTTCCGAGTAGCTCGGTGAGCCAGCCCTCGCATTGAGCTTTCCCTGGAGAAGGTCAGCGTTCCATTGCAACTGTTGAGGAACGGCACTGGCTGGTGACCAGCAGGTCTCTCCCTGGGTATGTGCCTATGGACTCGTCTACTCCATACAGAACAGGATACTCTGGTTAGATATTTCCCCAGGGAAGGATGTTAGAATAGTTCTCAACGGAGAGGAGGTGTAGTCTTCAATTATAATGACGTTAAATCCAGACGAGAGAGAGCATGTCATTCAAATAAAAATTAACAAAATAATTTGGTGTTAGATGTCTGAGTTGATGCAAACATGACCTTTATGCCTGCTTTAAGTACAGCTTACAAACGGAACACATGTTTGAGAGGCTGCAAACAGTAGGAGTCAGCTGAGTTGGTTTAAATGTGCATTCCTCCTGCTGTGATAATTAGCAAAAAGTTGACAGAGAATTAAGCATGAGGGGTTTGTTTCTTAAACATTAACTTTTGGATGAAGCATAAATAATGAAGCAAAATATGTCCATAATTAATATTTTGTCATTCCTACAGTTCATTGAGTAGTAGATCAAACTGCAGGAGCACCAGAATATTAAGTAGTTTGTTCTGCTCTTTAAGGAGCTGATACCAGATTTCTGTTCACACGTCTTGTTTTTGAGGCCATAATGCAGACCTCTTTAGAAATGCACAAACAGTGAAGAATTCAGCTTTATGTAGTATTGGGAGTTAATTAAGAATTATCTGCTGTTCTCAAACAGCCAATTTTAGAATTATCTGGCAGAAATGCAGATTAGGTACTTGGTTTTCAAAGTAATAGCAAAGGAATATGTCTTCTCTGTTGGCCTATTGAAATATTATGCAAGTCTCTTCAGGTTTCATCTGGGATAGAATCAAATTTTCTATTCAGTGGTAGATAGCTGTACACCTTCTGTAGTGGTGAAAATGGATCTGAACTTTAATTCAGAAAGAATAAGCTGAACTAGCTCTATGAATTTGTAAATAAATGCACTTTGCATGAGAATGCTATAGATACAAACTAAATATAAATGTATATAAATATAAAAAGACCTAAAATACTTTTTATGTAGTAGTTATTGCTAAATGCGTCTGTGTTACTCAGAAATTGATGGTATATAGATGCTCATCACAGGAGAGGAACTTCAATTTACATGGTTTAAATCAAAATCAGGATCAAAGGGATATATTATCTTATTAATGACACATAGTCAACAATCAGGGAACTGTAAATACAGAGTCAAAATATTTTCTATCAAATCTCTAAACACAGGTATGCTTTAAAAATTTTTTTATTTATTAAAATGAGGTATCCCAATTCCTTTGCACCTCATTAAACACCAGAACAACTTTTCAGTGTTTGAAATAAAATTATTTAGCGTAGGAGTAGCTGTTAGATCTAAATACAAAGTTCTGTCTGCCTTTCCCACCCTCCCAGGGAGCAGAGACCCTGCAATCAGAAGCCAGCCAGCAGTCCCATGGCTAAGATGTTCCTGCTGTCCTTCTGACCCTGTGCTCTGCTGGTCAGCACAGAATGGGCCCTTCTGTAGCCTTGTTACCTGAGGGGAGAGGGGCCTCTGATCCTCAGGGCACAGACAAAAAGAGGATACAGAGACTTAACAGGCTGTGTAAGCAGCAATGTTAATTATCCTTCTCTCTTCTAAATACAGCATTTGGGAATTGATAAATTAATTCTGGGGGGAAAAAATGAGGCACTACAGTGTTTCAGGGACAATGCAGCTGAGAAGTTGTGTTTTATATTAAGGTAATCTAGAAAATAAGTTTAAGCTCCTTGATAATTATGTGGGACCCCATGCTGATCAAAGTGGTATACTCTTGTCATTCATTACAGCAATGACTTGTGTTTCTTTCTGTAATGTTTAATATTTGGTGAGTTCGGGTCATTAAAAGAACATAATAACCTTGGATCCATATGTCCAGTGTAAGTTCTAATAAGCAGGATGCTGTCTTGGAGAGCTTGGCAGCTTGAAATCTGTTGCAAATGAAGAACCTTTAAAGTGAGTTTCTCCCTTTGCAGCTTTGTAGATCATGGCTTGCAGTTCCGATACCAAATCATACTAATGAATTGAATTTTTCTAACATGATGTCAAATTCTGTTTCATTTTTTATCTTGCATAGGGTGAGATGGTTGCTTTTTCAATAGCAAACAGAATGTAAGATCAAAGAGAGCTCTGTGACTCAAATGTTCCAAGTATTGATACTGTGCATTAACCCATCTATTTCCAAGTATTCCTTGAAATAATCTTTGCATCTGTAAGAGTTACCAAACCAGAGGCAGAACAAATTAAATGTCGGTTCACTCAGGTGGCTTACTGGAATATTAGAAAGAAACATGCCTTCAAAGCCCTGGTAAAAGCATGCGGCTTTCAGTGTGTTGTATTCTTCCTGATTTTAGTTGTATGATGACAGCACCTAGTGATGCTGGTCCTAGTGAAATGTGCTGTCTGAGGAAGGTCATATTAAAACACAAGACTTGCAGTGCAGTATGTGTGGTGGAACCACGAAAGACAAAGGCTGGGAACACCTAGGGCGTGCAGTAATGCATTCAAAACCACTTAGCAAGCCACTGGCAGCACTGGAGAACATGTTTTAGAGGTGTTTCCTGCTGGAGTGCCATATGCATTTTTTGGATCATGGCTAGTGCTTATTTCGAGCTTCTTTTGGGATGAGTAGGGGTGGAACTGTTTAAAAAGTTGCTGCAGTCTCTCATGGATAGAGGAAGGTGGGGTTTGCACCGTTTTGGCATGAGCAGCTCTACACCCCCAGCGAGACCATCACACCCTGCGAGTAAAATGGGCTGCACCTGAGCTGGTGCTGCAAGGCTGCCCAGCTACACAGCTGAGAGCCAGAATGTCTGGAATCAGAATTAACTCTCTTGGATGTTGTAACCCCTTCTAGTTTTATTAATTGTCAGTGTAGTTACACTGACCTTGGGTCTCAGAATATTGCTGATCAAGGGCAGAAATAGTAATTACAGATTACATAATTGTAATTTCTACTTGAACTTCAGCTGCTGATTCCGATGAAACTATATTGTAAATGTAGGATTGCGTTAATTTTTATCCTATGCTTTTGATAGTGATAGATTAAAGATAAGATAGGAATACACGATAATTATGGAGACCTGCGTCTTCAGCTAGCTGTGAGGGGCTTTGAGTAAAAGGACTGATGTTATGGTTAATGATAGTTACAAGCCTTTTAACGTAATTCAGAATGATTTGGACGTCTCCATAAAAACACTGACTTCTGGCATCCTCTAAAGACTGTAAACAGCCACTTGGTATTTGAAAGCAACGGAACTCCCTTCTATCGCTGCTCTCTCTTCTCTTATGGGATTGCACCCTAGGAGTGAGTACTCTCCTCTTTGGATGTACTGGGTTTGTATTTTGTGAAATGTAATTGCTCTGAGCATGTAACTGCCAGCAGCTGTGGGACTCTTGAAGCACTTGCAGTGGCTCTGTCTAAAGCAGCAGTACATTAGTATTGCAGCTACTGAAGCCAGCACTGATCTGGTTCACTGTGCTGCATAATTTAAGTCTGGTGTTTATATCCTTCACTGTCAATTTAAAATGAGGCATATATTTTCTGATGCTTTGTGTTATTTATTCTTTATGAGCTTTTTAAATTTAGTAGGGTAAGTAGGAGGCCACTCCCCCCACAGAATGAATGCCACAGAGTCGAAATTCTTGCAGGAGACTGAAAATAGAACAAGCTGGGTTGGGGTGCTCACTGAAGAGCTCACTGCAGCAAAGGTCATTTTTCTCCTCATGAGTACAATACCTTCCACTGTCCCTTTGGTCTCCACACTACTTTTCTGTAAACCTGATTCCAGCTGCACTGGAATTTCATTCTGTCTTAAAGTTCTTTGGTACTTTATTTACAGTTGCCATCTGTCTCATCAGTCCTGGTAGATTAGGGGTGCTGCTGTCTGCACCCTGCTGTTTCCTGCTCTCTTCACTGGATCCTGGATATCCTTAGGCTTTGCTTTCTCCCCTGTATTAATTTACTGCAAATTTGTTACTTGGGTCCTTGTGTCCTAATCACATTCTTTCTAGCCAAATAGACTGAAGAGAGCCTTATGGCATGTTTGCTGTCTTTTCCCACCGCTTCAGAGAGAGATGTTAATCATCTTGATTAAGGCCAGCTTCATCCTCATAAATTCTGGATGAAGGATCATCCACCTTGCTTCTGATCCCATAGTGGTAATGGCTGATGGCAGGCATTTTGAGTAAGGAATTATTCACAGATTGTTTGCCCTTAATCGTGCTTTGATGATACTGTGAAATTCCCAGGAGTGTGGTGATGTGATTATGAGGTGTGAGAACATTTAGGGGATGTTTTGAGGATGAATGTATTCGTGTTTGTGAGGCGTTACCATCCTGTGGTGCTGAAAACCAACCAAATTAAACATTGATATTTACAGTTTCATCTTTAGTCTTTTTTTTCTGACATGTTTACAGAGAATTGGGAATGTATTGGAATACATATGGTCATGAATCAGTCAAGAAAATTTTGTGATTTTGAGTTTAATATGTGATCGAGTTATTCTTGAACATCTGCATTTGCTAGACCTCTTGCATTTTATTTTTTTGTTTTTTAAAGGCAACAAATCAATGTGAAACCGAAGTGTAAAGTGGGTTTTTTTCCTCTTTCATCCCATATTGTTTTTTCTTTTCTATTCTCTTATTTTGTTGGGGGTTTTTTTTCTGTCTTCCATTGATTAGTGTAACCAGGGGCAGATTTTGCAGTAGCCTGTAGTGAGATCAAGTTTTTTCTGTCTGTAAACAGAAAAGTCCTTGTACTCATGTTGTCTGTGTAGTCTCAGTGAGAATCATGTAAGATTTAAGTGCCCTTGGAAGATGAAATGCCAGACCTTGCTCATGCATCAGCTCTTTAGCATAATTAAAGGATGAAAATGTATCATACTGTTTTATGAAGATATTTGAATGCTAAGTGAGGAAAGCTTCAATCTTTTTTCTTTTAAATTACGTTGTAGCATGAAGGTTAAATCAGACAAATTATAAGACTCCTATGCTTATGCTTAACATTTCAGCTACATATATCCTGGTTTATATGACTATTTAACGATAACAAGATTTTATATATTCATCTGTCGTTTTATTTATGTGCATATACACAAATATATCAATAGCCTAAGACAGTTAAAACATTCAGCCTCATGATTTGTGGAGAATCTGTTGCTTTTCTGTTGGCAGCTTTGTATTAAATGAGTGAATTTTTTATAACTGACACTACTGAGTGCTGAAAAGAGATACACGTTGTTACAGCAACTTGTTGAGCAATTTTTCTTTCTGAACTTTTGTCTTAGAAGGAGTCTGGCACTTCAGGGATTGCATACGTGAATATATTCCTGTGACCTCTCACCAGGAAATGGAGAACACCTCACTTTTCTTTTCAGTATTTTCTTTTAAAATAGAGAAAAAAAGTTACTGAAAATCTATATTACTGGTGAGTGGGAGCGCTCTGCAGTCTTCTTGCATGACTTCTGAAAATTAAACGTGTGCCTGGGCATCTGCTTCAGATTGAAGGGCCTGAGAAGGGAAAAATATGTAGCTAATTCGGTGTAAGATTATTTTATCGCCAGTTTTACCTAAATATAAATCTTCAGGAAGTCGTACATTACTTATTAAGAATGAGATTAGTTAGGATTTGTATGCAATTTTTAACTTTAATACAATTAATCATCACACACAATATAGAGATCATTAAGAACAAAATAAGTGTGAATTCTCCATTATTAGTGTGGGAGGCTACTACTGAGTGCTTTAGCACTCAAACAAGAGAAGGAGTAAGATTTTTTGGAGACACTCGATGCGATGATTGATTTAGAAAATGAGGAGAATCTTATCTGGTTTCAGACATAGCAAGAGAAGCACACTTCTTCCTGGTTTTCTTCATCAGAGAGGAGTCTGTAAGGACCTGTTGAAAAGTTTTCTGTCACTTACAGTTGTAGCAACTCTTTTCTATCCTTGCATCCCAAGTTGTCCTTTATGCTGACCATAAAAAGTAATTTTGTTCAAGTGCAGACACTTCTGTGGTGGAACCATAATGCAGGAGAGGAAATGAAGAAAAACATCATTTCCAATTAAGGCTGCAGAGAGAATTTAGATAGACGGAATGTAATTACATAGATTGGAATCTGTCCAGTGTTCCAGGTCTAACAGCTCTATAATGAAATAAAAATCTTCTGTTTACAAATATTTTATTCTCATGAGTGCATCCTACACTCTGTTCCAATCAATTTCAATATTACCCAAAAGAAATAAATGACAGCCTGATGTTGTGAGCAGGAGTAGCATTTTAGGGGCATTCTTTTATTGATTTCTTCGGTGATTTTTACCTTCTGAACCATGAAATCTAATTTGTCAAATTTCATTTTTCTGTTTTTTCATAATCACCCCTACAGTAGATGAAATCTTACTCTGCTGATCTAAAACAGGTGGTTCATTACAAGGAAGACGGGTCCAGTGAGCTTTTTTTTCCCTCCCTGTCTCTCACAAGGGATATTAGGGAGGCAGGAATACCAACAGTTTGGTATTTGCCTTCTGTTGCAAGAAACTAGTCTTGATTTAAATCCATTTCTCATTCCTTACTGAGTTTCTCAAAAACTAATCCCAAAGGTCGATGTGATTGTTTTAGCTATTGAAGTATTTCTGGTTAGCGTATGGGGATCTTTATCTGGAAAAGTAAGTGCAGTGCAGGATCTGGGGGCAGAAACAAGAATTTAATTGGAGTCATCAGTATGTTCTAATGAGCTCAATCTGTTCTGGAAGGAGATTCTCTCTGGTGTGTTCTTGTGCACACGGCGGTGGGGCTGAGGGAGGAGTGGTTACTGCAGTGAGTGTTGGTAGCCATTGAGTAAACAGGTTGATAATCCAGCTGGCATTTGTGATGGATGGGAACTCACTCCCATTGCTTGAATTAACCCAGTCTGCAGTGCTGTGTCCTGACAGACCTTCCTTCAAGGAAACTTGCACTCAGACTTGAAGAAGATGATCCAAACAAGAACAGAGCCTTTATTATTCTGCACTGTGAATAGTGTGTTCAAGTAAGCCAGACATCAAAAATTCATTGGCCTTCAGTAGCAGAGAAGCACCTAATTCTTTTAGGCTGATAAAAAAATTACTTTACAACAATGCAAAAATGAAATGCACTTCTAACCTGAGCAGCTGAAACCAAAATTTCAGCCTTAGAATGTCAGAAGCTCCATTTGAGGAAAAGAGAAAAAAATAAAAAAAAAGGTAGTAAAAGTGTTAACAGGCTGTGACGTACAGAGGGTAAGGCTGCAATGTTGGGTGAGATTTATGGCCTTAAACACTGTGTCTTGGAGCCTTTCACTCTGGTGCCGCTGGTATAGCCCTGAGTGGTGTTTTTAGCATACTTGGTATGAATCATGTGTATTTTAAAAAAATTAAATTAAGAAAAAACCAAAACCAAGTCTTCCTCAATATAATTCTTTTATCTATCTTGAAAAGGAAAGTGCCAGCAAACTTGTTTGTAATGATAAAAATCCATGCATTTCAGCTGTACCTTTATCTCCTAAATTATCAGAAAACTGCAGCTTACTAAACAACCGATGGACAGAGGAGGTAGAGTCTGTTAAATATTTAAGTACCTGAGAAGAATCCTTTCCTGAAAATTATTCCATGACTATGAAATGCAAGTTTTACTTTTCCATAGGAAGACGTAGTCGTGCAAGAGATTGCTCTGATTTTTTTACTGCAGGCACTTGAGACTTTCAGAAAGGTAGTGTAGTAGATTAAGAAATATCAGTAACGCAGCTCTATAGCAGTGGTCTGTGAAAAAGGAAGTCCCAAGTGCAGAATGTGCTGTTTAATGAGGCACTGAGATGCAGAGTTAAATACCCAATTAACTCTTGAATCGCTTGTGATGCTTCCTTGCTTCTGCGGGGCTGACACGTCAGTCCTTTAGGAAGGAAGCACTTGCAGTGGAAAAAACATTCAGAGAGTGTGTGTGGTTTACAAATAACTGCAGCACAGCACATCCACACTGAGGAGATTGCAACTCCGTGCATCTCCATAATACAGCCTGCCTTCACTCTGCCCTCTGCGTTCTCAAAACAGACTTCCTAACAGGATTCCATCATCCGTGGATGAGTAGGAACTTGAAAGCAAGGACTTATTTTGCTTCTGCTCAGGGTAGATACAGACAGGCTGGATCTGAAACTTTGGAGCTGTAAGGTGTTTTCCATGGTCAACAGGCATACAAAGATGGGAGGAGATCCTGTTACTGTGGTGTCTTTTTGATTATCCCTGATGTTGCTTTGTTGATTCAAACAAAAGGATGTTGTACCTTAAAGCATGTGATTATTCTTAGTATTTTTTCTCAGTCCTTTCAATACCTTTAATACATGTACTAAATCATGAGTGTCCATAACATAGGCTATATTTAGGATCCAAAAAGGTCTTTTCTTTATTTGTGTGGAGTCTGGCTCTTCATATACTGTCCACGTTGCTGGTATAAGAGGGAGAAAACCAGTGTGACCCAATAATACACAGTGGTGCCAGGTCTCCAGCTGGCTGTTTTTCCGTGCTCCATTTATGTGTTTAGATCTGCAAGCTGGTAAATAGAGCAGGAGGAAAGCAGCAGGCACAGGTTCGTTATCCATTTCTGCCCAAGGAAATATCTTCATATGAAGCTGTCTGACAAAAACAAAAACCCCCACATATCATGAATGGGTGTACGCCTTCGTGTAATTCTTTCATAAATAGTTAATCTCCCCAAGCTTCCAGGAGTTATGGAATAGCTATAAAATTAAGGTGATGTTACATTATCATAAATTTGTATTTCCCTAGTGATGAAAATCTTTATCTGCAGATGGTGATTAGTTTATTATATCTGATAAGTACTATATGAGCTTTAGATTAGTTGAGAATAGTGTAAAACCATATAGATTAGGAGACTGATGTCTTTGTAATTTTTCTCATGATTAGTTATAGCTGTGGTGGTTTTGTCTGTTTTTTAATATACTATTAAATGTCATCTTGAGCATGTATTCAAAGGTTATTTTCCTGAAGGCATGATAGGTACAGATATATTGGTGAAGTTGCTACACGGACCCTTTCACTTCATTCAGTAGTATATATTCAGCCCGATTAAGATTTCTGTAGATCTGCAGAATTCAAATCCCAGGGTTTCAGTAGGATGTCACTCCCCTGTGTGTTCTTTGCTATTCTCTCTTTTGCTCATGTTTCCTTCTTCCAGTCCCTTAGTGTAGAAATCGATTCTAAATATGGTATTTGTTGGTAGGACCTTCCAGGAATGTTCTAGGATTACAAACTCTGCTTGAAAGAGTGCAGAAAGAGAAGTACTGGGGGGGGGAAAAGAGAACGCCCAAGATCTGCCATGTGCCCAGCAGGAGGATGGCACCAGAAGGCTTCAGGCCTGTGTTTGGTTGTTTGCAGGCTCTCCACAGTACATGTGCCAGTGAGTTAATGGTTTTTCTGCCTGCCCACCAAACTTAAAAATCTGCTCAGGCCACCACATGCTTTCTTTTCATGTTCTCCACAGACTGCTGCAGGGACAGACATTGTGAGCCAACTCTTGCCTTTTTTCAGACGGCTCCAGTGGTTTGAACCTTTGCACTTGCTCAAGATGAAGTTGTGTAGGAAGTTGCCTTTTTTTACAAAGAGATGGATCCAACCGCCATTAGACTCAGTGGGAGTCTTCGGCATTAATTGCTTTAGGAAGTGTAATCTCAAGCCTATAGTCAATTTTATAACCCTACTGCAGTTAAAATTCTGCCTTGTGCCCTTTAATCCTTTTACCATTCCTCATCTTGGAATTAGCTTCCTTCTCCAAAGTGAGTCTGTCAGTTGAAAGTCACTGTACATTTTGTTTAAGCTGCTTGCAAAATTTTTAATTAGAATAGTTTAAGAACTGAATCCGTCCAAAGATTTTTCCTTGCCTTGCTTTTTTCATCTGTTATTTAGGATTATGCAATTTTCCAGGGAAATACCCTTGTGTAAGACAGAATGAGGTTAGCAGTACAAGCTTCATAGTGGATTTAGAGAACGTTTGCTAAAAAATAAATTTCAAAAAAAGTCTCAAGATAATACTGCTTTTATACTTCTTGCAGTACTAATCATGGGTTTGAAAGAAAGTAATTATTTTGTCTTGAAAGTTCCTGTGATGATACCGTGATACTCAAAATATGATAAAATGATGCTTTTTAATGGAAAAATGCACATGTATAGAGCTATAGCCAGTCACTATATAAGCTACAAAGTGAATTGGATGCATTTTTACAATTGTATTTACAAATTTACAGAGCAGTGCGTAGTATTGGTTCTTCAAAGAAGTGAACACGTGTTCTAACTTATTTCCTCATACCCAAAATAATAATGGTTTTAAAGAAATTTAAAACCTGAATCATTACCTTCCTTCTTCTGTTCCTCAGGGCAGACCACCTCCAGGCTTAAGACTTTTCCTGTCAAGGCAGTTTTAAGCTGACATTTTTGATTTGACTGTATTTCCCTTCCTTTCCAATTGCCTGCAAGGCTCCAGAAGCAGAACTTTTCTGAAAACCCAAAGGAGTTAAGTCCATAGATAGATACTGGGTTTTCACTGAGTTTTGGAATAAATCCTGAATTATTTAAAGGACCTTGAGGATGGGAATTTGTGATAAAATGCAAGCATCAGGTGCTTACAAACTGATAAATTTGAACTTGAAAAGACGAATTTTGGAAGGGGAAGAGTTTTACATCTGAGGAATTTCACATTTCACTGGTTATAAAATCCAGCTATTACTGTGCAGTAAATACTACACACATGGATACACGAGGAGTATGTTAGACGTTTGTGGAACATATAAAGATTTTTCAGGATCATGTAAACTGCTTTTTTAAACTGCAGAATTATATGAATAGATTCATGTCTCAGAAATGTTAATTTTATTTTTCTTACATGAGGAAATGTAACAATTATAGATTTCCATTCGCCAGGTCACATAGGTACCGTTTAACCAACTCTGTAATTGCCAGAACAGGAAACTGTCATTAAGACAGCAATGAAGCGAACTGAAGGGCTGTTAGACAGACAAGAGTGGCTTTTTTGGAGACCTGTTAACTTTACAGGCTAAATTCACTGTCTTGTTGATTTGAGATAATTACTAGAGTGGGAGGAGAGGAAGGGAGGGAGGGTTGGCTGGGGTCAAGGTGTTTCATAACAAGCTTGACAGCTCCTGCAGGAAGATTGTCTCTCTTGCCTGCTGGTATCTCTCAGTGTTAATGTTTGAGGTCCTGTGGTTATTAAAGATCTATAATAGCATTTTAATCCTACTCCACAGCTCTTTTACAGTTGAATTTTCACCATTCTTTTTAGTAGGGGACCCTGATGCTTTCTTGGAAGGCACAAGGCTAGGTGTAACTCAGATAAGTCATAAGAAAATTCCTGCAATGATAAAATAAAGAAAAAGATAATTCTGAAAGCAGATTGGGTCATACTGCAGTGTTTAGTCTGTCATTTAATTTGAAATTCATGTCCTTTCCAAGCCTTTCTTCTAACTTCCTTGCTAACTTCAGCACACCTTGATAACTGCAGCTCCAGGCACGTCGTGTTATGTGCTGCGTGTTTGCTTGTGCAATCCTTTTGTGAGAGCTGAGAGCTGACTCGGCCATTTCAGATGCATCAGCAGTGGGAGTGCTTCACAGATGTGGCACTCCAGCAAGGACTGCTGGCAGCTGGGAAGCATAAAAATGGAGAATGCAGCTGTAGGTACAGGCAGAATTTTACACAGAGTAGGAAAGTAATTGTTACTGTCCAAATTATGTTTGTGTGTCTGTAATACCAACTTGTTCTCTGCTATAAGTAATCCATATTTGGAAAAAAACCCCTTATTCTATATGTTTTAAGTGTCTTCTTGATGCTAATATTTCACATGCATAGGCCACAGACATTTTCAGGTTAATAACACTGCACTTGTGCCATATTGTTCCACCCTCGTGATGCAGTCTATGGTATTCCACAGGGAAATGGTACAATCCCGTCTCTTTTTTCAATGCGCAATCTGTATTTTTATGCTGAGGTATTTCAAAATACCTCCAACCTGCATCCTTTCCTGGTGAAATCAGCTGGTTTCCCCTACATTTTCATAAATGAGTAAATTTTTGTTCAGGCCTACACCAATGGCTAACAGTAATAAATTAGTATCATAAAGTCAGCTATTTATAATGCAGTAGTATCTGGAAGCCAGTCAGTAATCGGTCTCTGCTAAATTTATTATACTATAGCTCTTCTCTGGAAGCAGGAGCACTCCTACTCACTTGCTCTGCCTGTAAACAATGTGCTGAGAGTTATGAGAGCTTTAGATGAAGTCAAACTCAGTCCCTTTCGTTTGTATGATGGTATAGACACTCCGATCTTATCAGTACACCTACTATATTTTATTAGGATATGCTCATCAGAGATTAAAAGTGTTTTTCCCAGAGATAAAGTAGGAGGTCTGATAGCCCAGCAGCTGCCCTTTTAAATATAGATGCCACTGACTCACACAGGGAGTGTGAGGAGCTAATAAACACCACCGGGAACCATTTGCAGGTTTTCTATCAATCTGTGTGTAAATACAAGTCATGTTGGGCCATATCAGTCTATCAATTACAGTGAGGGCAAAGGGGGAAGAACAGGTACACCAGGTTAGAGGATGAATGGCTGTCATCAAAAAGAGCTTGTCTGTGTTCACTGCAGGACTGCAAAGAGGGACGGGATTAATTTCTTCCCCAAACACAAGCACTGAAAAGAACTGTTTGCAAACTGATAGCAAGTATTACTCAGGCTTGTAGTGCACATGTCCCCAAGCACATCCTCCGGGAGGGACATCTTCCTTGGTACTGACTTGTTGCCTCTGCAGAATCAGAGTTCCGTCAGTTTGCCTTGCAACTTAGACAAGCTTTTCAGTAAAATAAGAAGTAATTATTTAATCAGTGTTAGGCACAGTCATATGGGCAATAATTTAAACAAATATTGCAAATAAAATCCTGAAAGACCTCCTGATCATTCCAGGGATTTTTTTTTTTTCCCAAAAATGTCGTGCTGGTTTTCATGGGGAAATCCTGTCATGCTACTCACAAGCTCAATGGTAACTCTTCAGCAAACTGTGATCACTGAGGTTGTTGGCTGAACATTTTTGCAGATACAATTTTTCAGGAGGTTGCATATCTGCTTCTGAAGACTCTAATTTTTAGATCCTTACTGTATTCCATTATCTTTCTTCCCTTCTCCTTCCTACTTAGACAAACTCGTGGAAAAGTGTTGAGATCTAGAAATCTGCCATGTGCTCTTGAAAATTTCACTCATGTTTTCACATCGGTTTTGTTAAACTTGTGGTCTTCATGGTATCCTGAACTTTTGATAGAAACCATTTAAAACTTACATGGATGTGGTACTCGAAAATTCCAAACATTGTACAAAGCACTGGTCCTGGTCTCTCTAAGGGCAGGCTGTCCCCCCTGCAGAGTTTTGCCTCCACTGAAGTCCTGCTGAGTCTTTTCCTGCTCCTTGTGGTTTATTGGCTCGTAGCAAGTGGCAGCACGACTCACTGTGCCTGCACGCAGACCAGTACTTGCACACTCACAGCTTCGGCAGCTTTCTGACTCAGCAAGAGCTCGTGCTCTGCTCTGTCACAGAATAGCAAATTGAGTCCTCTGCAGTGTGGGAACTGAAAATTTACTGCCTTACAGTTTCCTTTGAACTACTTTGGTGTTGAAAAATACATCTTGCTTCACCAGCTTCTTAAAGTACATGTATTTTTCTAGCTTTGGTCTGCTCTCACGTATGTTGGGTTCTCGCTACTCTGTGATTTCAGCATCTAGGCTAAAGGACAGTTTAAACCTAAAAAATCCTGTAAAAATAATTACACTTTGGGCTACAGTCTACGGCATTCACTCCTGCTACCACAGTTAAGCGAAGCTTGGACCGTACATGTGTGTCAGGCAAATGAAGAAAGAGTGAGTTTATTACAGTGTTTTATTTTTGTCAGGTGAATGGGAAAACCAGTGCTGCTGCTGCCTGAGAAAAGTACAGGAGTACCTCTATCCTCACTGTGCTTCCCAATCCAGATTATTTTTCCAAATCAATCATGCAGTTCATGGCACTACGGAAGGACTATTGAAGTTTCCGTACTAACTCTGTTCAAGAGAAAACATTCACCACCCTCACGGGAGGAGAAGGCCCCGAAGGAAAATTGTCAGTAACGAAAGCTCTTTGGCCAAACACACTGCATACTAATGAGAAAATCGAGACATGAAAAGAGCCATCTCTGAAATGTCAAAGAATTGGTAAACAAATGAAGCTAGTTCTGAGCCCAAATGGTCTAAATAAGGTTTATATATCAGAGGTGACAAATACTGGTTTTATGCAAAGAGTTCTGACCTTGTTTATCCTGGGGAAAACATTTTTCTGTTCCTGTTACTACTCTGCCTGCTGTGCAAAGACATGATACCAACTCTTCTTTGGGTCTTTGAGCTAGGGACAGAAGGGTTTGAATTTGCAGAAGTTGCAAAATGAAGATGTGTTTTGTATATAATATTGGACTAAATCTCCTGTCATTTGCACTGATGTAAAATTACTGTTAAAATGATAAAGCCAATGTCTGGAGACACAAATCTCAGAATTTGCACTGTGCCAGTTTTATTGCTCCAAGTAGACAGGATATTTTCTAGTGCACTAGGAAAAGTGCATGAGAAAATAAATGGGCGTGAATCCAGTCTATCAGAACCGAGGCTGGACACTTTAGATGTCTGCAGTGCCATTCATTATGAGTTGGCTTCTGTTAGGTGCAGGGAGCAATCCATTAAATGATTGCAAAAGAACAGTGAGCTTTTTTAAAAGGCAGGCTGTAGTGTGCTCAGCTAAAAGCTGTGCTGGCCGTAGGAGTTTTCACTTATACCTCATTCTACCCACACAGATTGCTTCGAAATTTCAGCAAGGTTGCTACTCCCATTCCGTTATCAGCTGGCATAATAAAAACCCTGGCATATTATTGCAACTGAAACCTACTGGAAAACTAGGAATTCCAGTATATTTTTAGCAACAGAAACCACACTGGTTTTGAGCTAACACAGAGATTTCCTCTGCATAGGTTTTTCAGAATAATTTGCAAATGTTTATTTAAGTCTTTGAATATGTTTGGTATCAACCCTCTTTCCCTGAAGGAGCAGACTTTATACGTGTATGTAGAAAGGGGGGGAGGACAGTGAGCAGTTCTCTGAGTTAGATAAAAGGGACGAAGGTGCTTCAAGCCATGACCAGCTCTAGACCTGTGTCTGTGTGTATCATCAAATGAAGTGCAGTCGTCACAAATGAGGCACAGGTATGTTAAGGACCCAGACTGACGCCTGGCCCTCTGTGACCGGTCTGTCCCTCGTCACTGGGGACCTGCCCCCTCTCAGCCCTAGCTGGCACAAACAGCACAGGCTGTTTCTCAGCTGCTGGTGGTCAGGGAGACTCTGGTGGCTTTCTTGGCTTTGGGGTGCAGGAGTGGTACTGATGACATGTCACAGCTCTCTGTTGATGAAAATATCAAACCTGCCTCCACTCACCCTCTACCAGTCCTTCATATGCCCTTTTTATCTTTCACAGCTTATTTTAAAAGGTACAATACTTTGGCTTCTTGTCCTTGTTTCTAATCTCTTCACTGCAAGATCCTTTCAATTATAAACAATACAGACAATGTAAAAGTGTAAAGTATCATTAAGCAATTTGTTAACTGCAAACAGGATAATGAATGTTAACCTTGACTGCAGAGAAAGATGCAGCAGATTAACTTCTATAGGTTTTAAAAGTGGTTAGCAAAGAGAGAGCTACAACCACTGTCCTTATCGTTAACCTGGTTTCAGCTTAGCCCAGTTTAAGACAGTTTCTGGTGCTAGGAAGAGACCAATTGAGCAGACTATCAAAATAGTCTGCTGATTAGGTTTCATGTGGCCAGAATTTGGAAGAAGGACAGGGAGCAGTGAATGTGCTGTGCTAGCAAAAGCAAGCTCAAACCGGAATTCTTTTATAGGAACAAAAGTTATCATTGAAATATTTCACAGCTGTATGTAATACATGTACACTGAGAGATAATATAATATTGTCTTAAGGATGTTCTAAAGCATATATCTTGCTCTGGGATGCAGATTTTCTTTTCTTTAGCCTAAAACAAATTTAATACAAATATTTAATATTTGGCTTATTCATTTGCATACCTACCATGAACCAGAATAATACATAAATGATAACTCTGAGGTTTGTTGGACTGAATATGGTCTTGATCCCAGAATTTCAGACTCAGTAGAAAGATTTCTCTGCTTTATATAGGCACTGAGGCATTGGGTTATATCCTTAATTGTTTAGCTAAGAGGAAAGCCTCTATGGATGTTATTCCCATGTACACATTTTCCAGAGTAGCATTATATCATGTTGCAGTTGTTAAATTTCTGCTGGGTTTTGGTTTTGTTGGGGGTTTTTAAAGGTAAAAATAAGTAGATAGCTCAAATTATTTTGAAGTTTAAACTTATTCTTGTATAGCATCGTTACAGGGACAAGTCACTGCGGCTCTGAAAGCCCGGCGATTTGCTAGTGATATTTTTACACTGATGCTAAGTTTCAGACTACTTCAGAATACTTTCATATTCTATGAATACATTGCAGTTTTGAATGTGTTCATTGGGGTGTGAGAGATTGTTGTTTGTTCTCTCTCTATGCCATCATCTGCAAATTGCTTAATAGCATAAATCAAGGTTACATAAATGCTAAGGTTTTCTCTTAAGCAGCAGAAGCAATGTTTAAAAAAACCCCCAAGTTAACAGTAGAAGGCTTTCATTTGTTGTTGTAGTGCTGTTGAAATGCTTTTTGATTACCAGAATAAATTTGTTGTAAATGCAGATTCTGTTCACAGCCTTTTAGGATTTACTGATTTTTTAAGATGAGGTTAGGCTAAGAAATCAGTATTCTTTAGTAAAATACATCCTGATACACAGAGGATTAAAACTGGATGGCTGATACTGTTAATCTCTATAGCCACAAGACCCAGTGCTCTGATGGGCATTGCCACCCACAGGGCAATGGCACTGGGTCTGCTCATGAATAAACTCCTAATCCCCAGCAGCTCTCAGTCTGCATCTGAACCACTCAGATGCCCGAGAGCAGGAGCACACAGTGCTCTGATTTTATTCCCCACTCACAGAGGCTTCCAAGATGGAGTGTGTGTGATGGTGTGTCCATAGACAGTGCCAGGAACCTGCCTGGTGTGTGTTAAACTGAACCTGTTGGCCCAGCCCAGTCTAGCAGTGAGTGTGACACACATTGTCCTGCTCCTCAGCACGGGAGGAGAGGAGTGGAGCACACTGGCAGGGTGAGCAGCACCAGCACGAGCCTCGCTCGAGTATCTGACATGGTGACCATGGCAGCTCTTCCCCAGGGCCAGCCTGGCTTCAGTAACAGCTACGGGCTTGTATGACTCCTGGGGTGACCTGGACCAAACTGGACCTTCCTTACATAGGGAAGCATGAAGAGAATAAAGTCTTTGGTTCAGCAACCCTTGATTTTTTTTACTTCTGGCACGTGCTCAGCAGGGTGTTGTAAAGATAGGAAGCTGTTTCAGCACATGGGCAGGACAACTCATCTCTTTGCAAAATGCTACACTGACACATCTTTTTTCATCTGAGGGATATTCTGCTGATCAGATATTTTTTCAACAGTAGCCAACAAACTTTGCAGCTGGCAAAACCAACAATTTATTCAGCTGGTATGGATTTGTTTTTTCTCTCTTCTGTCTTAAACTTCAAAAATAAATTAATACTGGCATTGAGGCCAGTCCAAAATTTACATGGTATTTCAGTCCTACTCAGTTAACTTTGATCGCTTATGTAAGACTGAAGTAATCTATGTTTGGCGTGGGACTGGTTGGCAGGAGGATATGAATGTATATTTAATTATCAAAGATCTCTGTCATCCCAGATTGATGTATCCAAAGACATCTTTCTTCCTTTGATGGCTATTCATGTTTTCTACCACTTGAGTTTGTTTCCATCTTAGCAAAATGAAAAAGAATCAAAAGTCTCTTGATCTAAATCTTTTATTTGTACTGGACTGAAAAGGTATTGAGTTGCTTATATGACAATCGGTACCTGACAGATGTAACATCTCTTTCTAATGCCCTTTACGCAATGTTTCTTAATGTAAAAAATAGTAAAACAAAGGAAAGAAAATCTGGGGCTTTGGTTTACCTTCTTGTCTTGTTAAAGAAGGTGAAGAGTTGAATTGTCACAGGTGAACTGAGACTACATCCTGCAGCTAGAGAATGTAAAGAGAATTTAAAATCTTTTAAAAAAGTCTTACATAGTATTATCATTTCCTATATAAAATAATTTAATATTTTAAATACTTTTTAAATAATTTATCTGTATTTAAAACTAACTTTTAAAAATTTTATGTTTGGAACCTTTTTGGCATGAACACTTAAATAAAATTTTTTAAAATATTAAAAAGTCTTTTAAATATTCAATACAATTCAATATAAAAACAGAAAAAGTAATATACATTGTTCACACATAGTATTGTACATGACACCTGAGCTCTAGAGTGAGCTTTTGAATTTGTCAGGCAAGTCATAGCTTAGTTGTGGTGAACCACTTCTTATTCTCTCTCTGGACTCTTTAAGATTATAACAGATTTTTACCATCAATATGTAGTCTTTAATATTATACACACATACTGTATAGAGTATTTAATTTCCATCTCTATGCCCAGAATTGTAAATAAATATTTTTTCACAGCATTTAGATCAAAATATTGTTTAGCGCATACACAAATATATTTAAGACGCACACAAGTTGACAAGAACCATACCGATTTTGCTCAGCTCAGTTACAGGAAAATTTAACTCAAAGGTGCCAAATGACATAATGGAGGAGTCACTCTTATATTTAAAATGTAGAATAAACTTATTACCAAATGTTTGCAGGTTATGTCAACAGTAGGAAAATGGGGGTTGCCTTGGTGCATTTGTGTTGACCCTGCCAATGATGAAGGCAGTGCGGGCAGAATGCTGGTTTCTCACAGCCCCCTTGGCAGCACCTGGAGTTCTCTGACAGTGTCACCAACTCACCGGGACAGAGTCTGGCAGGACTTCACCTAAGGCCAAGCTCTCCAGTTTTTAAGGGTAGGCATGTCTGTCACTGAAGATGAAGTTGACTGTCAATTGTAACTTGCTTTCTCCATCCTCCTGTATTCAGAAAGATGATTTCTACAGATACTTTGAACAGATTTGGGTGGAAAGAGGGGGACTCTCATGCTTCCTATACCACATGCATCATGTACTATGATTGCAACAGTTGTGTCCCATTGCGAAAGGTAGTCCTCAAAAGTCTTCATTTTTTCTTTGAAAAGCTAGTCTCCAAGAGGACCCCAAAACTTTACAAAGGCTAAATGGAGCACTCTACATAGCTATTTAGGGATACTTGCAGCAAGAATAAATACCAACGCAAATCAGCATTCTTATCAGGAAGCCTAGCCTAGAAAGACTACCCAGAAGAGGTGTACGTGCCAGGTGGTATGTGCAGTTATTCACAAATGAACAAAACTCACATTTCAGAGTTTGCACTCATAGTTTCCCATTCATATGCAATCTATAAAATAGAAACTATTTGCAGGAATTATTACATGGCTTATACTTAATAGTTGTTCCTGAAAACATAACTTCTTCACAAGTAATTCTGACACACGGTTTCAGGATGAAGTTACAAGAAGGTTTTGAATGTTTTGCTCATGTCTTTGCAGTGTGAGATTCTGAATGCACCTTCAGGAAAACAGAATTCACAAACTGAGAAATAGCCTGCCTTCCTTTCACTCCTCCTGCCCTATCTCAGGCACGAAGGTGCCTGTGTAAGGTGTTCAATCAGCTGAAGAATGGTACCTGGGGTGACTCTGGGCTTGCTTTACATGAAATTTGATTCTCCTGCTTTCAAGGGAGCAGACTCTGAGAAGGAAATGGTTACCTAGGGAGGATAAGCATTTCAGCCACTTTATTTTAATTGATCTTAAGAGATAAACTGAGGCCTTGAGTTTTTTTCACAGTAAAAAGATGGTACAACAACAGGCCTCTGTGTCTTTGAAAACCTCAGTCAAAAAATTTGGATTCTGTAGGATGAAGGAAGCAGCCAACGTTAAACTTATCCTCTCCCACATCTTTTACCACTTACAGCACTGGTTAGGAATACTGGTGTGCCAGCAAGGGACTAATTCTCTGCTGTTTTGTACACACAAAGTTTCACGTCCTGGTATTCTCAGCTCAGCCCTTTTCATTAAGACATCAAAGTGACATCAAAACTAAGCATATTTTGACAAGACAATTTCAGAATCGAAAATAAGATAAAGTGCTGAACTACTGTTTTGCCTTTGCAAAAGTCTGTCTAGACTTAGGAGAATTTGCATTCAAGTTTTACCTTTCCTTGGATGTATCTGCAGTGTGTATATAGAAATAGATATTTATCCAGTTAATAGTTTATATCAGAATCAAGAAGCTTTATTATTCATTAGTACTCATCTGATGATAGACTGAGCAGAAAAGGTGCAGTTTTCTTGTAGACAATGTTAAGGTGACTCAACAGAAAGAGTTCTATAAAAGGCTAAGCATACAACAGATCAAACACTTAATTTTTAAGTGAAAACCTTGATCTCAGGATTTAATGGCTTTTTTTGCTTTAGATTCTTCATTTATGCTTAAGCCTGCACAAGACATTGAGTTACTTTTTCCACACTGGAATCCAGTTAACAGTAAAGAGACAAGAGTGGGGGTTGAGTTTTTTTAAACAAGTGGTGATGAAGGCATCTTAAATCAATCGTTTTTCTTTTTGATAGTTAAAATGGTTATCAGTTGAAAGAACGCCTTCCTGGGGAGAAGGAAGAAGTAGTCAACACTGCAGCAATTACTGTGAAGCCTGTTTAAGAATTCAAGCCAAATTTCTAGGTCAAATCCAGAAAGATATGGAAGGACAAGTTATGTGGTGTGTCCTCTGAACTTTCAGGTTTCTGGTGTCTCAGACAAACTCAAAATTCTGAAAGTCATATATGTCGTATGCAAAGTGCATGGAGGGAGTTACAGACTGACTGGGTGTGAGTGAGGAGCTGAAGAGCTACGTACATTTCTCCCTTTTCTCTGTTTGAGCAGCCATTTGGATTTAATCCTCTCCTAAACATAAGTGTTTGTGGTCACTCATTCAAATAGTTAAGATGGACTGTGCTGTCCTTTATAACGAAGTCTGGAAGAAGTAACACTTCTGGCACTGCCTACCTCTTATTTTGTAACAGCCAGTTCGAACATGTGTACGAGGTGGTGGTGCAATACCCTGTCATTCTGAAGGGCATTGCAGCCACTTGGCATTTTTCACAAGAGAGCGCTCAGAGGAGCTGCACAGACACAGCCCAGAGAGAAACTCTTGGCTTCCCTTCTGAAATGGTGCCACTCTTCCAAAAGGAACTCAGGACCAGAGAGGGGAGCAAAAGAAAGCGGACAATGAGAAGCACTATACTCATTAAAAACAAGCGATCAAAAGACCCCACATTCTTATTTGCTACATACCATTCAGAGAAGCAGGTTTTACTTAGGAGTTAAGCAAAATCTTTAGACACAGCCTCTACAAAGTTTGGTGCTGACATTAAAATACCAATTGTACAAATGATTGTGAAGACTGAAAAGGCCATCAAGCAGAGCCGATCCACTACAGAGGCTGCAAACTTCCATTCGTTGCAAATGGCTTCCTCTTCATCCTGGTCTCTGAACCGGTTTGCAATGTACCTGACCTCTTCCAAAATCTTAGCCAAATCCGGGTCACCTTCAGAGGGGTGGCCACTGTGCAGCAGGTTTTCTTCATCTGTTGGTGAGCAGGTCATCCTCCCACAGATCACACCCGAATCAGTGGTGGGTGTGCAGTGAACCCCCTCCAGCCCCCTGAACCCGATGTACAGCATATTCCCATTGCTGGATTGCTGTCCACTCACAGTGTTCATCTCCACACTGGACAGGCTGCAGCGACGCTGTTTATGTTGACAGGCAGGACGCACTTTATCTTCCCCTGGTCTTTTCATCCTCAGAAACCAAGCACACCAGTTCAGAAGGATGATTCTTGTCTGAAAGAAAATTTTTGAGAATAAGCATCTCTTCACACAGCCAGCCCTTGGTGCTGCTGGTATTCAGGCAACTGGGGTGACTGGTCCGTGGTGTCTGCTTAGTTAGCCTGCACGGAGTTCTAGAAAATGGTGCCAGAGTTTTCCAGCTGATTCATTTACCAATCAGTGGGGCTTTTTTCTTATTCTAGCAGTGATGTTGATTGCCTCAGGCTTACTATCAGTAGTGGGACTCCCCCTTCCTCTGATGGGAGTGTCCATAGTGACACTTCAAGTGTCTTCCTGACACTTGAACAGTGACATGGCAGCCTTTTCCTCCTTTACCAGAAGCCATGGGTTAGACAAAACCAAACTAAACACTTACCGAAGAAGAGTTAATTTTTAATAGTCTTAATAGCACTGCTTGGGATGGTAGTCAATAAAGTTACAATTCTTTCTCTCTTATTTGTGCTCTAATATTAAATTCAC
This sequence comes from Mohoua ochrocephala, assembly GCA_013398855.1. NCBI lineage: Eukaryota > Metazoa > Chordata > Aves > Passeriformes > Acanthizidae > Mohoua > Mohoua ochrocephala. The sequence continues at coordinate 260,128 of VZTA01009240.1, read as the reverse complement.
GTGCCGTTACTGTTTGGGTGGGGTTGCTGAAACAGATTTTGGACTGGACTGGACCACTGAACTTTAAAATGTTATGGCTCTGTTCTCATATTGTGTTCACAACAGTTGGTGGCAGATTTTAGAAAGGAGATCTGGATATAACTTGGAGGAAATATGGGAAAATTACTTTGATTTAAAAAAAAAAATACTTTGCAGATTTAATCTGTGAGTATCACTTTTCTGGTTTTTTACATTGCCTTAATCCAGCCTTACAGAAAGTGCAGGAAAGCCAGAGACTGTTCCACTTCAAATGAAAGCTTCTGCAATTTATTTAAATCAGATTTTAGGAGCTCATTCCAGCATTTCTTTTTCAGAGTTCTAATGAAATATTATTGTATCATATAATATGTAAATCTTACCCTAAAATTAATATTAGATTTGGTCCATTTATTCTGACTGGATTGTTACGCAGAGCAGCTATTATATCCATGCAAATATCCCAGCCAGAGACAGATCTTGCCCTATTACTTTTTTTACGCTATCAAGCTTCACCAAGAAGGATAATATTCCATTAACTGAGGGCCTGATCCAAAATACACCAGCATCCAAATCATGTTTGTTGGACTTCAGCTTCTCAACCCCACAGCTCATTCCTGAACCTCAAGTACTGTGTTTTCTGAGGGTGCTTGGCTCAGTACTAAATATTGTCCCCTTTAGGTCATCAAACACATGTCTGAAGAGATCTACCCTTCATCCTCTTCGCTGAAATATATTTTAAAGTCACCACCCCAGAACAGGCCAGGCAATATCTCATTATCTCTTGTCCTCAGGGCACTGCTGTATGCACATTCTTTCCAACTAGTAAGGATAATAATAAGTCATTGTTCTAGAGAGAAAAAAGGAGAAAGGTCTTTCCATCTTCAGAAATGCCTGATGCTGCCGTGAGCTGGGTGAAGTCAAAGGAGGGGACATTTAGCTGATGACAGCAGTGTGTAGTAATCTAATATCAGCACAATATTGTCTGCAAAAACCACCCCTCAAAGAAGGACATGATTTTAAAAAGTCTTAATGTGCTTAGAAAAAATACTTTCATTCTTTGCACTTTACAGATGCTCTTGAACAGAGATATAAAGATCGGGATTTTCAGAGCAAGTTCCACTTTAACAGCCATCTTCAACAAATGCTTTTTTAGGCTATGGATGTTTCTGTATGGACAGCAAAGCATGTAGCAGCTGCACAGCTGCACCTCGAGAGTAGTGCGTTTCATGCAGTTATCATCTCCATCAGCACCTTACTCTTTTCTTCTACCTGGTTCACTTCTAACATCTGGAGCTTATTTGAAAATCACCTTCATTTATATATTTCGGTTGAGTTGCATGTAGCTGTTTTGAAGGACGTGAGAAGTTGGTGGAGGTGTATTCATTCTCTCTCGCACACACACATTTTCTAAAAAACCAACCACACGAAACATACCTGGACACCACTTCTGGTGAAACTGCTTTTCCAAACAAAATGTCTGGGAAGGATTTATATGTTTTTAAGAGTAAGAAGTAATCATGGGCCACTGGCTACTCTGTCACATCCCTGAGCTGTACATTCATGCAATGGATAGTGAAGGAAAATCAAACCTTACCCATTTAGGCATTTTTCCTCCATCTGGATCATGATGGTGGTATTGTAGAACAATAACAGTGACAACAACAGAAAGACCAACAATAATCATAGTGCTGGCAAAATACTGAGCTGCAAAATAAAGAGAATTATAGGAACATACTTTGGCTGATATAGATCTAATAAGAGATGTTTATAGATGCATTCATAGCATTCAGTTCTTTGTCCAGTGTAGTGCTGCTCTAGGTACTTTTGAAAGATTTCTCAACAGCAGAAAGATCAGACATTATTTTGAGGGGATAGTGAGCTTTTAGCTGTTGTTTTTGTGGAACTGAGCACCTGCCTTTTCTAAGAAACCTTGACACAGGCTGCCTTCTAATTTTCTTTCAGTGTTATTGTAGAGACTGGCTAGTACTTATTTTGAAAAGTTTCTCTTTTTGTTTGAACAATTACAGTAGGAAGATTTAATTAATTTTAGCTCTGTATTCCTAATTGGAATTAGGAATACAGAACACAATCTGGCCAGTTGTGTTAAAATTGCAACAAATTCTTCCATGGAAAATTGACTCTCTTATGTTTTCCCCAAATACCCATAGGTTCTCTATTTCATTCAGAGCAGAGAGCTCCCATCAGAGCCTCTCATCAATTGGCAATATTTTTCTAATTCAATTGCAGTCATACAGCTGGTGATTTGCCTTAATTGCTGGCCTTTGTGCAAAGTCACTGCACCTTGTTTGCTAAAAAAATCCAAGTGAATAAAAGCTTACCAATTAAGGGCACAGAGTCAGATGTTGCTGGCATAATTTCAGCCACAAGCAGCATGAAGACAGTGAGAGACAATAGAACTGTTATACCTGAAAGATAAAGTGTGAGATCACATCAGCAGCTTGTAATTGCAACAGGAAGAGAAACAAAATGGGTCTGAAGGAGTGCTCTCTGCAAGATGCAATCCCGCCGTACCCCTGCTCCAGCACATTCGTGCTACTCCTGTCCTTCCTTGTACTGCCTCAAGTTCAGGGCAGCAGTGCTGCCAAACGGTACCAATGCTTGCACAGATGTGGATATTTTTACATCCTTGTAACGGTTCAACTTTTATCATCATTTGCTAATTAGCCGAGGCAAATCAAAGCACTGTGTTAGCTTTAGAAACATGGTGTGAATTTGAGTATTTGAGCGTGTGACACTTGATTAGTTGTCATGGGAGCTACAGGTGGTGTAATACATAAATTTCCTCAAAAGCAGATTTGCTGCCTTGGACAGACTTTGGTATCCTTTGATATTACTGTTGGGTTCTGCAGGGGGTTATGCCCAAGCAGTCTTGACTGTTGAGTTTTGGAGTTTGACTTCTGTCACTCAGTGATGAGTTCCCATCTTTCTGGAAAAAGGCTTAACTCTTTTCTCAGAACTGGACTTAAACAATAAAGAGTCATTGTCGGGTGGGAAAGGACGTAGGAACAAAGAATTCATCTTAAAATATGGTGAGGTACAACTTGATTAGGAAGGTTATTACTCAATAATAACCAATTAAACCACATTCTGGAAATGTCAATTTTGTTTCTACCTTTAAACAGCAGTATTTACTTTGTAGAAGTCAGGTCATTTGAATTTTATATGGGACAAAAGGTTTGTTTGCATATTTCAACTCCATCTTAAAGATCAAGTACTCAAAATCAGATTTTTTTCACAAACCAATATTTAAGTTGAAATTCACTATAAAAAGTAAACTAGGAGCAATTAGAATCAATCTTTCTGAGAAGGCACTATGGGCTATGAATACAACTCAATGTTAAAAGGAAGTGTGAAGAGGAATTCAGTGTTAAAGTGTTCAAATGCATATTTGTAAACTTAAGCTTTACCTAATGAATGTGAGATTCAGCAAATAAATGTTAAAAAATGGAAGTCTGCTTCTTAAGGAAGGTACTCAGGAGTTGTTTATGCCTCTGCTGGTTCAGCATCAAACACTAAAAATAGCTCGTGAGCCAGAACAGGACACACAAACTATTCCTCCTGCCTAAGACTGTTTAAAAAGAAATTTTAAAAGGACAGCTTCTTTAGGTTTAGTCATATTTACAGTATCCAATTAATACTTTACCTAGTGAGATCTTTTCTCCCGAGTCTGCTGGAAGCAGGAAAACCAACAAAGCAAGTGCCGATATCAGGACACAAGGAATGAGGAGATTGAGTCCGTAATAAAGAGTCCTACGTCTCATGGTGACTGTGAAGGTTACATCTGGGTAGGGTTCTTTGCAACATTCATAAAAGCTCTCAGTTCTCTTCCCAGGAACTCCTGTGTAGGAGAAAAGGGGAAGAAAACTGGAAATTAATGTAAATAAACTATATACTATGTAGCACTTATTTTTTAAAAGGATGAATGCAGCTTTCCAAGTTTTACTACGGGTAAAACTATTTCTTTAAGCTTAATTCCCACTTTTTCTCAGATGATAAAGGAAAATCTGATAAAAGATACTTACAGAACTCAAGCAGCAAATTTGTCTTTTTTTTTATGTTGATTTGCATCTCAGATCTGTTCTCAAGAGTTTCAAATGCCACTGGCTGGGTCATTTATTAATTTAATTTCTGTCATCATTCCCCAATTGTTATTCCATCCATTTCAGCAGTGGAGACAAGGCTGCAAGTTCACAGTGTAAATAAGGAATCGAGAGCTTACCTACTAAGTCCCACTCTCCATTTGAAATGTAGCCAGATATGTCTGCTTCTTGCATTTGTAAGTCCAAGGACCAGCCTCCGTAAGTCCAGGATCCAAACTTCAGCTTACATTTCTGAACATCAAATGGAAACCAGCGCACATCTATGTAGCAGGAGCTTTTAAATATGCCTAGGTGAGATTTTAAGCAAGAACACTTAATTTAAATGCTTGTTCTACATAATTTCATGTACATTTTGTAACCAGAACTTTTTCTACATCGTGCCTTCTGTTTTTCACTTGTAAAGCGTCTTTAATCTCAGTCATGTCTTGACATGTAAAGAGCAAAAGGCAGTCATAGAAAAGGGAAAGAACTGTGTCATTAATGTTTTGATATTATTAACTATTTTTTAAAGATACTCTTCCATTTTGGCACATAGTGGAAGAATATTTAGAGAAAAATTCAGCTTTCTAGATACAGTATTTCAGAAAGAAATGAAGCAGAATATGTAACCTCTTTCTATTTCTTTTACCGACTAAAGTAAGAAATCCTGAAATATAAGAAATATTATTTGCTATCTTATTAGATTTATATGATCTTGATTTACTCAGGAAAGCTAGCTTCTTATTTTTCACTTGTTGAGTCAGACCCTGTCCTTCAGCAGCTTTCAGAATTGAATTGAAAATCCCCCACCAAATGGAACATCTTAAATCAAGAGAGCATCTTAAATGAAGAGGCAAACCCCTGAAATCCTCTGGAGATCTTAGGCAGAAAATCTAATTTGTCTGGAAAGCATTGGCTCTACTGCTGTAGTTTGCAAAATTCTGAGACTAGGAAGAGTTAGTTCTAGTGATCATGCTAATTGAGTTGGGGAACAGAAACAGTGCTCCACTGCTATACCTCTAGACCAAAAATTGTTTTGGTAAAGCACTCAGTGAATCATTTCAAATAGAAATGCATCCAAGATGTTACTAGGCATCCTACTGTGAAGTTACATATTAATAAAAGAAACACTAAATAAAAATTTGTTGAGGCATTACCATGACTTTAACAAACAATATCATTTTATAGTAAGGACTTCCAAACTTCTGAAATTGTGCATTATGACAGAAGAATTTACATAATTGTAATAAAACGTGTATCTGGTATGGTGGTTTTCATGCAAAGGTGTTAACCATGTAACCATAATGCATCTAGGCTTACATCTATCAGATGATGCTAGCTAAACAAATAAAACACAGGAGAATCTATGGCAAATTTGAAACCACACCATACATAAGTAATCTATCAAAATTTATGACATGCAAGCAGCCTACCTGGTGGCAGGTATTGGCAATGTCCTGAAGAATTGACTAAAACATTAGTGTGAAAAGTAGCATCAAATCTTTCGTCAGCACTAGAACGGGGGAAAAACAAAATGGGTTATTTGCTCTTTGACTGGGTGAAGAATGTCTGAGACAAATCTGTTCTCATTCAAGGACTGTGTCACCCCAAAAGCTTGACAGCTTTTTCCCTGTCACCAGTTTTCTGTGGCCTCAGAGTAACTAGCCTGATACTTCTGGCTTTGCTTCTGATTAAGAACTGTAAGCGAAGGTGAGCCACCTTGTTCTTGCCGCTCACCTGCCCACTAGATTCATTGTAGTGCCTTGGCTCTATTGATTTCTTTTTGGAAAGTAAGCACTTTTTAAAAACCTCTCAAGCAACTGTACAGGAAGATCTGTTCTCTTGCTGTCTATGTTAAGAGCAGCTAATGAATACGGAGGAGATGGATACTCCTGTGTCTGTGCCTTCCTACCTCTTTGCATGGGTGAACATTACTACTGCATGTCATACATGAGACTCTTTCATGCAGCTCCAGCCTTCGTTATCTACCTCAGAACCCACAAACTGGGTTCAGACCAAAAAGAAAAAAGCAGCCCTATTCGAGGTGTCAGTGTAGTGGTGCTGTCCTTACAAGTCTCTAGAAAAGAATCATAATGTCATTTGGAGAGTGCTCCAAATTATGAATTGGCAGCTACTGCCAAGGAATGTCTCAGCTGTATCCGGCACTATGTCCCAGGAATTTACCAGGCATGAACATCTGAAGAACTTCTATACGGGAAACACAACGAGACATAGGCTACTGTATTTGTTGTACTGTTTGTAGTCTCCAACCTGTCACCTTGTGGGGTGGGTTGGCACGTGAGGCAAATGCAGAGCCAGCTGTGCTGGGCAGGGCAGAGGGGTCACACAAGCCTCAGAGTCTTGATGCTTGCAGCAATCTGGATTTTGAAAACCTGTGCATCTCTGGATTGATTGGAACAAGACAAGTCTCTGATGGCTCTTTGCCTCTTAGTGGTTTAGTATCTCATAATTTTCTAATTACCTTTTAAGACATCATCAGAAAAACAGAGTAAAAATCTGAGATGGGCATAAAGTGAAATATTCATAAGTTTAGCAGAAAATCAAGTATATTAAAAGGTGTTTCTTAGCAGGAAAACCCCTATTGAAATATTCCTTTTTGAAAAGAGTACTTTAATATTTGATCTATTCTGATGCAAATTTTATATCTCGGAAGCTAAAAGAAAGCAACTGTTATTTTAGACATTTTTAATTTGCATTTTTTTATTTGCATTTTATTTTCCCCTTATGTATTTGAAGAACTTAGATTTTAAAAAACATCTGGGCTGGTCTGTGAAATATGCGGACAAGAAAAAGCTAAATCCAAATAATTACTTGCCCATCTGGAGTGGCACTTTTTCCTGTGGTGAGCAGAAGGCTTACAAGTACTGAAAATACTTGCAAGTGTTTAATTTGAACTTTGAAGAGAAGCAGAGAACTCTCAGTGTTGTGTATGTATGGTGCCTGATTCTAGCATACTGAGGGGAAAAGGCAGTTCAGTTCCAAGGCCATTGAACCAGTGCAGGCCACTCCTTCAGCTCCAGAGCTCATGGCTGGATTCTCACAGTTTGTGTTGCAGCTCCTCTTCCAGCTGGAGCTCTAATTCTTCTCCTTCCACATCTTGGCTGCCTGGTTTTGTGATACTTGTAAGAAACTGGTGCTGCAAAGATCTCTACTGAGTGCACTGCCAAATTTGGGAGAGGATCCTGGGGAGAAGGGCAGCAAGATCTCACACACATTTACACAGGTGTGCATGCACACAGGTGCATGAGTCTCATTTCCTTAGAAAACCAGACCTAAAGTCCTCCAAAAAGCTTCTGTATTAGACAAATAATTGCTTTGACTTCAAACTAATAAGGGTTACATGATGGAATTCAAACAAGTAGTCAAATTTAGGATGTAAAAATATCCATGCCACACAAATTTCTTGTAAAGTGGAAATTAATGACTCCTGGGCTAGGTTCTATTCTCTTCCTCTGGAGTGGAGGGCAGTTGAACACCAGGGAGTTGCTTCGAAGACCTTGCTGCTGTTTCTGGTAATTGGCAAAAATAAAATTTTCCCAAGAACACAAGTGATCAAGGAACCTTGATTTCATTGCCACATGACTTTGCCTTTCATAGGCACATTCTTAAAAGAATATCCAGTGGTACTCAGATTCAAGTATGAAATTCTTTTTTTCTGAAAAAGGAGCATGTGTTTTTCTATGCTGTGCTTATAATAATTTTTTGAAACGCACTGCTTCAATTGGGAATGCACCAAGTACCTAAGCCTGTGCTTGAAGAGACTGGACAGGAATGTAATGACAGCAAACCATTTCTGCTACCATTCTTCTTCAGGGTATAACCACTTGAAAGCAGATATTGATTACAGTACATTGAGATAACAAAGCTGTACCTAGAAGATAGAATCCTGTTGGGACCTAACCTTCAGGTATATAACACTGGAAAAATGGAACTGTTAAAATGAGACATACTTCCCAGAATTTTTGTCATTCCATGAAGTACTGAACACTTTGTGGCCATTTGGAAAATAATTCCACCAGAAATGAGCACTTTTAGCAAGTATAGTTAAAAGTGGAAGATAGTCCACATGACACTAACACAGTCAATCCTGGAATCTGTACAAAGGCCAAGATTTTCTTTCCTCAGAAAAACTACAGATGAACTGGCCCTGCTCTCCCCACAATAGACTGGTTGTAAAATTTAATACAACTGCCACAATTTCTCTGTACTAGGCTGCAGCAAGCTGTGTAAGGACTCAAGACATAGTGAAACATGCATTCATTAAAATGGAAAGTGAATTTATAGTTCATTAATTTCTCTGTAACTGCAGATGCAGGTCCCTAGTGAAGCATAGAAATTGAAAGCATCTGTCTCGAAATGGCATGTCACTAGAAGGGAACATCGTAATTTTCCCAATGTAATTTCATAAAGGAATAAGAATTTATTTTAAATAGCTTTGCTCTCTGACTAAACTCTGCATAAGATTCTTGGATTAAATGTGTGTGTGCAATAGAGAAACCGTAGAATAATTATTTCATGACTGAGTCATAGTTAACAATCCAAAGATTTGAAAACCTGTATTAACAGAAAAATTGTAGTTTCAGTTTTTCAGGTTATTGTGACCCTTCTCATTCTATAAAGCACTCCAGCTACAGTTAGCAGGTATATATTAATATTACTAATTTCTAAAATATTACCCTTTCATCTTGGATATACTTAAATACAGAAGCCTAAATCGTCAGGCACAGTGCAAGTCTCTCTCAGGTATGTGACATATATGAGGAAGAATATTGTAATAACTCATTTTTTTGGAAACCACTGAACTGCTGTTGTGGAGTACCAATTTTATGGCATACACAGCGTGTCATTCATCAGGACAATGGAAATGAAGGTGTCATTTGTCAGATTCTCCCAAGAACACTGTCACTTATGGAATCAAGGTAGCTAGGGATAACTGCTCAAGAAAACAAATTTGCATTGCAAACTACATTAATCTTAATGTTTCAAAAAATACCTGTCTCAGGTATCAGGCTGCTCCATTTTGTGTACAGAACATTTGAAAGAGTTTTTTAGGCTGGTTTGTGGACAGCTTGCCATGCTTAAACAAGAAGTGAGCAGTAATCTTGCCAGGCAGTTACCCTGAGTATGGTGAACCGTGCTGGAGCTCACCTCAGGTTAGCTGTTGGTGTTAGCTGTGTTAGCTGTGCCTCTGGGAGAAGCACTGCCACAATGCAGCCCTGCAGGGAAGTACCCCAGTGCCTGACAAATGCTGCCACTGCGTGCTGTTATCCATTATTACAGTTCAGCAGCACCTGTGACTGCCACATAGAACACAGAGGTGGGCACCAAAAGGCAAACGGGAGCAAAACTGCAGCTGACATATTGGGAACAGCTCTTCTCTAGGTCTCGTCGCAACAAAAAGCAGCTCCTGGAGTGGGAAGGGGGATCAGGTTGATAAACACAGCAGGGTGTGTTCTCAGTAGACACATGGCAGAGAAACAGAGGAAACAACGCCATCAGGAAGATAAAAGGCTCGCGTCATCTGCACAGGCAACAAAACAATGTACCCTGGCTGCCGCAGAAGAGCCAGTGCTACATGTACAGAACAGATGCAAGCTCTTTCCAATACCTGGGCAACAGCACACAAGCCCAAAACAACTGCAGCAAAAAGCAAGTTGTTATAGAGCAGGCAGCTCTCATCGTTTTGTATTTTGAACTAAATAAATTCCACAATGGGAACTACCATGTAACAGTACAGCCAAAGAATCTCTCAATGTCAGCCAAAGGTTCTGCAGTGGATTGATGGCAATCTGTCTGTCCCTGAAACAGGCCCAACTCAAAACGGTTTGAAGCGAGCAGCAAATATCCCGGCTATTTTTGTAGCAGGAGGAAAGAGTGACACCAAAACTGGACATGGAAAAATGCAAAGATCCTTCCTGGCAATTACCTCTCCTGCCTGTAGTGAAACTCAAATTAAACCTGACAAGCAGGTAAACATCTGATTTGAATTCACCAGTAACCATTTAAACAAAAAAAATTCAGAGAAAATTATGACTATCCGTACCATGAAACACCATCTCATAGAAGTCACTCAATTAGAATTGGTAGTAGGGATAATGTTGTTATTCACAAAGTATTTACAAATACATCCTTCTGTATTGTGAACAGGAGACTGGTAATTTTCCAGTATTCCAAACACCTAGAAAGTTTTGGAAAATTATTTTTAAATCTAGGCACTTAGATGAGATGATTATGTCACTTGCCTTGCCTTGCCTTATCTTTGTGTTTGGATAGGGTGTTAGAAAACCTCACCTAGGCTCCCTTTCCCGTGAAAGGTTGGAGCAGCTGAGCTTTCAAGGTCTTTCCAACATGGGATATTTTGCAATTCTATGATTCTATTATCTTCTCTCCATCCCCACACATGCACACAAAAGAAAGCTTGTCTACCTGTTATAGAGAAGAATATCGGGCTTCCAAATCAGTCCATCGGGGAAACGGACATTCTTCACTCCCGGGTATTCAGACACATTCCACTGTAGGTAATGATCTGTCCAGTACTAAGCCATACACACAAAAAGTAAGTTAGGTCGTCTCAGCCACTGGTTTATTGTAGTTCTCTAGGGACTGGATGGGCTGAAACAATAGGTGTTCTCTTGTTTAGCTTCAGGGATCGAAATGTTTGGAAAGGGTGAATTAGGCCACCTAGAGCTCAATGGAACTCATAAACCCCTCATTTTCAATTCGTGCTGCGGTGCACATAACAGCCGAGAAGAGATTTGGGGTGCTTGTGTTTTATTGTTCACACTGTCTCAGGTGCCAGTTTGGGATTGAGCTGCTTTTAAAATGCATACAGTAACTTCCATTATCTTTATCTTCCTAGACAACTTTGTTTTCTGTTGTTGGAAATTCTCTAGTTGTAGTACCTTGCTAATAGCCATGGGGGTAGAGCAGCCAGCATTCGCTGCTGATGGAAGATGACTGCGATGCCACAAGGTTAATGCCGGCATAGAAGGTCTTGGCAGCTCCTGGGGCCTGGCATTGGGCAACCTCCGTAGCGCTGCTCGGTCCCACAATTTTCCTCCCTGGCTGGCACTTCCCCCACTGGAGGCGGCCGCCCTGAGGCTGCCTGTGCTCCTTTCAGCCCGGCCCCGGCTGCTGGCACAGGCAGGCTGGCACAGGCAGGCTGGCATAGTCACACCAGCGGGGCTTTGAACTGAGCTCAGCACTGCTAAATCCCACGCTCTGCCGTTGAAACATATGGTGGTGCACTGCCATACACAGGAGCAGAGCCCCAGCCTGCAGCCAGCTGAGCACCGTGGCAGCCCCTGCAAGCTGCTTACCTCCTGCACTCCAGGGAAATAGTACCGTGAGCTGCTGTATTTCCCTGAAATTGAGGTTGTACATCACTCCTTACTTTGCAAATGACTTGCCATGATACTAGGTGGTTCCTGTTGTGCACCGAGGGTATAAGGAATAAAGTTCAATTCGTTTTACAAAATTTACAAAATTTTCTCTTATAATGTCTATGCTTCATCACAATGTGCTTCTATCTCCATATTATCTTGTTTACGTTAACTTCACTTGGCTGTAGGCATCACGTTACTTACAGTGAAGACTTGTCCAGATTTACCAAGCTGTTGCAATGCCAAATGTTAATTTCTTAAATGTAAACTTTTAAATGGGTGAGCAAAATGTAGTAGTTACCCCTTCAGTCTAGTGGTCCTTGTCAAAATGTTTGATAGACATTAAGGTCAGGATAAATTGCCAGTGGGTATTGTGGAGGTAAATGTTATTGGTCATTCTCATGGGGTATTCACATCAAACTGGTCTATGTAATTCCTTGCATTACTGTCACAGGCAAGTTTTGGGTTGATACACCAAGTAAGTCCCCAGTTAGCCTCATGCTGCAGGTATTCAAATACATTCTTGTACTTTTACAACAGCATAAATGACCATTCTGATGCATTCTACACAACTAATAGCATTCATCATGCAGCTTTTGTAAAGTGTTTACTACACTTATTCTTGGCCTGTGCTTCTATATTTCTCTCGATCATTTTTTACAATGAGTTTGTAGCAAAACTGGACAAAAGATCTGAGTCATGCACTGCTTTTTCCTTTTGCTTTACAGTTTTTTACGGAAATCTTCAATTATTTGGCTCTGTTCATAGTTTTTGTTCTCACAGTTCTCTAGTTAAGCTAGATGTGTTGCTCACAGTCATCTATACACAGCTTCTGTAAGCTGATCAACTGCTTCTCATCTTTTTTCAGAAATTTTACATGCATTTTCCCAGTAAACTGTTTTACATTAACTTCCTGGTAGACACGTCACTGTATTTTTTACCACTTCATCTTTGTGTAATGTAGAAGTCCTGAGGCGCCAGGATACATCTGTTTTTCCCAAAGGCCAGCAATGTTAGCAAATAAGCCATGTGGGTCTGAGGCATTGAAAGCCGTGGCTTTCGTGGCTTCGGGTGACTCATTCTCAGAAGCTGCCAGAGCAGGTCACTCGCAGTCACAGTGGCAGGGCTGGGGCTGGCAGGCTGCACTCACTGCCAGCTGAATGCAGCCTGGATATCAGCATCTCCAATCATTCCCTATCCCAACTTACGTTAGGAGTTACCATGGCCACTACACTGCAGCGCAGGGTGATGCTGAGTGACGTAAAGACAGTTCAAGGGCAATAGAAAACTTAATATTCAAGTCTGGATTAGAGATAATGTTAAGCAGATTTCACGGTTGCTCTGTTAGCCTTGTGTACCAAGTGCTCACCCATCCAGCAGGGCATGAGCTGCTTCATTTTGCTTTAGAGCTACTTTAGAGCTGCTGTAGCTGAAGCACCTTTAATTTGGATTAAAATAGCAAAGAGCTCAGGGTGCTTGGGTTAGTACCAATCTGTGCCACCAGGCAAGGCTCCTGCTGTACCTTAGATCAAGTTTTAGATTTTTGATGCTGAACAGTATTGCCATGGAGATAGTGGCTGGATGAAATAGTCTGCATGTATAAACACTTTTATATTCCCCTTTCTCCCAGGTTATTTTTTATATTTAAGTATTTTGGTGATGATTACATAAAATATATTTAAGATACATTGCTGATTATACACACATGTATATATCAAGGAATGCAGTAGAGAGAGATTTCAGGGAAAAAGTTATTTAGATAATTTAGAATAATAAAATAACATATGTTAGCCTTCAGCATGCTTTGACTCTGTCTAGAACACCATTAATAGACAGTTAATATGCAAACACTTTTATTTTTATGTGTACATAGGCCATGACAAGTGGCTACTTTTTTTGTAGTAACCAAGTGAGCTGCTCATTGCAGTCTTAACATGCTCTATATCCAGTATGTGCTCAGGTGAATAAATCAAAAGAAATACAGAATGTATAATATAATCAACAATTTCCTTAGGGGAAAAAAATAAGACAATCCCAAAAAGGATAAAGATGCTGTGAGAGAAAAGAGAAGGAAAATAAATTTTAGCCTCTTGAGTAAGAATTGTTGTCTCTTTTCCTGGTAAGAAATCATAGCAACTATAGTCATTGTAGCTAAAAGCCAAAAGCATATTATATTTGACAGTTTTAATCTTGCTGTACAACAGGCCTGTAAAAAAGCATGAGTTGACTGCTTTTCCATGTCAGATTTTCTTTGTGTATAAATGGAAAACCCTGCTATCCTTACAGGTCATCAGAATAGTCTTTCATTTGTTTCCTAGGGCCTACCGCAGTGCAAGTGAGGTGCTCTACCAAAAATGTTACAGTAAAAGAAAAAATAATGCCTTTAAGCTGAATGAGCTGGTAAAAGAAATGCAAAGGTATAAAGTTACTGCAGAAGCAGCATGATTGTCTGGAATAATAAAAATCTTCTGTAAACCTTTACTTAAACCGAACAGTTCAGTTTCTGTAATAGTGATGGGAATTCAATTAATGGCAAATTCTCATCCATGCTGCTATGAATGGAGAAAACTCCATGTCACCCTGTCTTTGCAGAGCTTAAGACAAACTCATGGTGGAAATGTTTGTGAATGCATTAGGACTCCACAGGAGTTAGCATGCTAAGAAGCATCTTGTTAATTCTAAGTCACAATGTAACCTTTCAGAGAAAGCAATTTCCAAATATACTCATAAAGCTCTCGAACAGTCTATTATCTGTTCCATTTATTAAAAAGTAATTGAAAATTAACTCCTGCCCAGCAACGCTGGCCATGAGTTAATGAGGACAAAGTTCTCTGCTGTGGTATCTAGTAGGAAGGAATCTCTGATATGGAAGAAGAAGTCAACTCTTTTTTTTTACAGACCTGAAAGTTTTCTAAAATTCAAACCCCTCATCAGATTAAACTCTAAGACTGAAGGGGAAAAACAAATATACTTTGTTTCAAAACTTACCATTTGTAGCCAGATATTTGTCGTTAATACTTGATTCTTTTCATCCTGGAAGGAAGGACAATACCAGTAAATACATTTGACTATTATAAAATAGCCAGTTGTGCTGAAGTACCTTTCAAAGCAATGGGAATTGTTGCCACTTACTTATTGCAACAGAAGGTTTCACAGCTACTTTTTAATTTCAATTTCATATTGCCACAGTCAGTCAAACTGTTTCCTGGGGGCATCCTTCTGCCAGACTCTTCCCTGGGGCTCCTTCTTCAATAAAGAATCTCCAAAGGCAAGGCAGATTACAGTAGGGGCTGCCTGTATCACCTTTCTTAGGAGCAGCCCTCTCACTTATTAACCTTATCCACCAGACATGCAGGCAGTAGAAAAAATAATGAGCAGAGTGTGGCTAAGCTCAGCTGATGGATGTTGAGGCCATTCTGAGGAGCTTCTTAGCGGGCAAGTAGCACCACTCATGTCAGTGAACTATGCAAAAAGTGTTGCATCAGCTTTACCAGAACACTGTTGTCAGGGCAGGATATTGTTATTCTTTAAGGGCCTTTCCCCTGGACTTCTGTGACTATTTGATGTAAGTTCAGGTGACACAGTAGGCATCTTAATGCTGAAGTTGTAGAGTTTAATTCTTTACTTATCAGACACAGGAAAATGTCGGTGACCTTTTTCTGTGGAGGTGCCATATCAGTATCCACCTGGGTTGTGTGAAGCTAATGGGATATACTATATATGCAGTCAGTATTCCACATTTTCCAATCTGAGCACACAATCCCTGTCCCACCACCAGTCAAAGCTCCATTTACAGTCTAAGAGAGTGTCATAGGAAATTCAGTCACCTGTACAGCCTCAACTGCCAGAGTTGTTCATATGTCTAGACCTCATATGTCTAGACCGCTGAACTTAAATCTGTCACTCTTGAACTTAAATGTTGTTCCTAAATGCCAAAAAATGGCCAAAAAATGTTAAATCACATTTCGTACTATAAAAAATCCCTTTTTAAAATAATACACTTTACTAAAGGTCGATATTTTTCCTCTTCTGATCTTGTTTCGTGAACTACTAACCAAAAATATCTCCTGAGAGACCTTTCATTGCAGCCATTTTAGATCAGCACAATAGTAGGAAGTTACACAGCATGCAAAATCAAATACCCTGCAAGGGACAATGGCATTTTTAAAGCAAGAGAAGCCTTTTGAGGAGCAGCATCAGTAAATGTATGACAGTGTTACTAGGTTGTGTATAATCACAACTAAATGTACAGCATACAAATAAGTAGAAAGATTTTAGATAAACGTCGCCAATGTGCATGAATAGAGTCTACCCTCAAATGGTAACTCCTACTTTGCTTTAAAAAAAGCAAAAAGTGAAATAAAAAATATAAATAATCACAGACCACAGCTAGTCATTCAGCGCTTTTCCCTCTCTATTTTCTGCTTCATCACTTCCATGAACCTTTTTCAAAACTATCTCAAGTGAACAACTAATTTAAATGGCATCCTGGGGAGACAGGTCTCTAACCATTTGGTTTCAGAAATCCATTATTAAGCTCCACTGAATTTGCATGGTGAAGGCATTGCTGAAGATGTCAGCCAGGCAAAGCAGTAATTAATTTGCAATAGTAGCTGTTATTCTCTAGCCACATAAACATTAATTTGGAACCTCTCTCAACAACCTGCTTGTAGTGTTAGAGCACAACAAAACTAGTTTGCATGGGATCTTTAATTCATGAATGAAGAAACAATCCTTAAGAGATCATTCGTATCATCACGAACCAAAGTCTGTTGAGAAGTGTTGCCAATTAAGGACATGTAAAACCTACATGTTTCTATTCATCATAGCCAATTTTAGGTGAGGTGTCAATACTGCCAATGATAACTTATCCTCCAGAGTTCGATCGTGGTTTTTCAAAGCTCTGTGTGCTGTCCCAGGTGAACATGACAAGTTCCTATAAAGCAATGTCCCAGCTCAGCACCTGAGAAAAGCTGAGAGCACCACTGCTGTGTGGTTTCTCTGCACAGGCATAACTGGCTACTCAGAGGTGCAGAGTAATTCAGAATCCATTATGTTGTGGGAAGCCTGTTCCAGGACTATTAGCTGAATGGCATGCACTCCTGCATGACTAAATCCTGAGTTAAACTCTCATTTTATTCCCAGTGTGATCTCTTTCTACACATGAATGGCCCCAGCTTTAAATTAGTGATGTTTCAAAAAGTCCTTTTCAGCAGCCAGAGACTGCACTGAAGGCAGAGTGTTGCTGGTGCTTAAGCTGATGCTGTGCCTCGGGGGTCTGCTGGGAGAGCCTGAGCCCACAGCACAGGCACATGAACTATTTTAGGAGTAGCAGGAAGGAGCTCTGCTATCAGTGCGGATCACAGACCCAGGCTAGAGAGCCACCACTGAGCACTCCAAGTAGCAGAGCTGAGGGGGACAGCAGACTTTTAAACCAGCTGTGCTGCTGGCAGGATGATTCAGCTGCCTGCCACTGCCAGGCACATGGCAGAGCCATCGCAGGTTGGCATGCAGGACACTCTGCAAGCACATTCTGAAAGCCAAGCGTTATTCTGAAGTGTGATCTTTCACTCAAACCTAGCTCAAAGAGGCTATTCTGAGAGCACTGACTCAAATGTAACTTGTGCTGTGAAGACAAGCCCTGCGTGAAGATGGCCCATGCTGTTTTCATGGTGTTTCTTTCTGTGAAGCATTTAGAGCCTGAAAGAGGATTACATATGAACTAAGTAATTTCCACTTGGATCGCTATATTTAAGGTTCCATCAGTGTTTGAATCATAAATCCTACCATTGCTCCTCAGCTATAAAACTTTATTGCCTGCTGAGGCTTGGTTTATAGCAGTTTTGGGGTTTTAATACTGTTCGTTGGAGCAAACAATTTCCAACATTTTAGTCATTATTGGATTGACTCACCCATCACTAGAGGTAAGATTCTTATTTTAGAGGGTTTGTCACTCTCTGTGGCCCCAGGTGAAGCTGGTGAAAGGTGGGACAGGAGACATCCGGCAGGGTTTCTCCCTGCCTAGGGGAGTTCTTTATACACTGTTTTAAATGCTTCACAGCAAACTACATTAACACTCTTTTCATCAGAGTTGTGCACTACCTCCCCATAAGACGATGGGTGGGCTTGAAATGCTTCAGAGAACTTCACCAGTTTTTGTCACTTCATTTTGTATACACGTAGAGAACACTTCCTGTGTTTTGAAAACAAAACCAAGGTTGCTCCTATTACAAACCCTTTCTGCTATAAAGGAAGAAAGAAAAATGGCTTCACGGTATAATCTGAGGTGTTGGAGAACCTTCCCAACAGAGAGTGAGACCAGACCCTGTATCGTGTTGTTTGGATTGATGTGGTTTTTCCCCCATACCAGCTGCTTTAGGTTACTTGCTGTTCAGACAGTACTGGCCAAGCAGCCCTGCTAACGGAGAGTTAGGTTTCCTTGGCACAGTTTGAGGTGGGTGGGAGGCTGCTTTGGCCTGCTCTATCCATAACTGCAGTCAGGATCTGAGAGGACAGATGGCAAATTGCTGCTGGGCTGCTTGTCATGTTATTTTGTGGCAGCGCAGTTAATGAAGGGAAAGCAGCTGACATCGGGAGACTTGAACGGTCTTTCATTCATTTCTGAAGGTAGAGGTAATAATTTCTGCAAGTCTTTGAAGGAAATTGCACTGTCCCCATTCTTCCAGTTCCCACTCCTGCTTTTGTCTGTTTTTTCAATTTATACAATCCATCAGACTGATCACCTTTGGAAACACAGTTACTTGAGTCTCAAATTATCCTTCCCTTACCCTGTGTGCATCAGAATATATAAAAGAAGAGACAGAAACTTGACAATGCTTTGTGAAGGGTGTAAGCCTGGACATGATAAACTTTGTAAGGACGTGTAGACTTTCCAATGGATTTCAGCACATGCAGCATCCACACTAGAAAAGCCATGTGGCAACTGCAAGGGGAAAAATAACTAAAATAAAACTGCGTGCCTAGAGAGTGGCATGCAGTGATGTGCAGCATCTAGCAAGAAACATACTTCCCAGGGGACTAGCATAAGGTGATATCCTGACTGAAATCTATGAGCTGTAATTTCTGCACTTCAAATTTAGAGTCTTTATGTTTACATGGTTGAATCTCACCTAAATTATAGAAGTAGTTAGGGCTCTTTGAACTGGGCTTCAATTACTTTGAACCTTAATAGAACCTTAAAAGACTTTGCAAGAACATTTTAAGACATCACTTGTTACAGCATAATGCTATGTTCCTGATTGCTACCCTCTAGCAAAACTGAAGCTAATAACTGTAGTCTGAAGTTAACAACACCCTGACAGCCAGTGAGAGACATGTAAGACAATTTCTTTACTGATTTTCACTTTTGTGTGCTCGAATGTCATCCTACTGAAAACCAGCAGGTTAGTCAGTTCATTAGCTCTTACTGTCTCAGCACTTGCTCGTTAAACATTCTCAACTTCTTCTGATCTACAGTGTCAAATTACCCATGCCTAATGACATTTCCCCCTCATCACTTAAAATCCTGTTATGTTTAATTTTTGCTTCACACAGCTTGGGGTTTTCTTCCTGTTCCTTTTTAAGGTCATGCACTGAGCTCACTAAACTGTATCAGTGGAAAAAGCCTGAATTCCTACAGGATTAGTACTGAGAGGATGGGCTGCAGGGTGAGTTAAGCACTCATAAAATGGCCAGGTGACAAAAGATTGGTGCTATGTCCATACTTCAGGCAGGCAGAATGACAGGATGAATCTAAGATCCTCAAAAGTTATGGAGAGAAGTGAAAGGGCTGCACTTCCCATCCCTGCCCGTGGTGCTGGTGCACAGCAGCACCCTGTGAGGCCAACCTGTGGAGAGGCCAGAGCAGTGTCTGCTCCAGCTTCCCCCACCTGCAGCCCCGAGAGCACCAAAGTGACCCCTCAGTCTTCCCACACTAAGTCAACATGGGAGTCTATTGCAAATATCCTCTCCTCGTGTGCCGAGGTTAAAGCTAAACTTTTCTATTAAAGGTGCCTCAAGGCTTCTTAGTCATGCTGGCAAAATTGAATTTTGCTGTCTCAGTGGTGAGGATAAAAACCAGTTACTTAAAAAAAGCCATCCTGGTGCTTCTGCAGGGACGCTGAAATGAAGACAGCAACTGCTGGCCCTGATCACCCATAGGTGTGGGCTGGAGCTGCAGCCAGTTTTCATCTTGAAGAATGTAGTAGAGGGAATTAAGAATTGTGGGGAGGTTTGTACAGGAATAAAAAGCCAAACAAAGAGTTGTCAATGTGAAACAGGTTGTTCAAGCAGTATAAAGATGAAGAAAAAGTCAGTGTACGTGATTTGTGAGATAAAAGTTTGGAATTCCAGATGCCTCTTTCCCACCTGACTTCCCTTTCACCATGGAAGGAATAGGCCAGTGCAATTACCCTTCACTTCTCCAGTGGTCAGCAGTAGACCTTTTTATACAGTAAAAATTATTTTGACTCAGCTTACAGCACATATTTCCAATTATGCAGAAAATACTGTGCAAACAGTTATTCCCACTGCATAAATAATATTACTAATATTCCATGGTCCAGCATGTGAGATTCAACATCAGGAACAGACCACAGAATGTTTCTGATTTCTTAAAAATAGGTGCAAAAGACAGAAAATTATTCAATAAAATGTCAGAAGTGAAAAATATGAATTTTCACTGTTGCACCTCATTTTTTGAGACCATTTCAAAATTAAACACACATTTTCATTTGGTATTCTGACTTTTGCCATAGCAGTGACACTTTTGTATAAAAGCAGAGCTCTGGCATTTATGACTTAATCTTGTAGTGGTACAGCCTCCTGCTGGGGAAATGAGGCTCCTTCAAAACTACACCAACTGTTGCAAACTGTCGTTCAGCCAGAGTTGAACAGCACAGTCAGGATGTTGTGCCAGTTCTGCATGACCTGGCCTTGGGCTGTTCATGTAAAACGAGGGCCACTCCCTTTACATCAGCTGCTGATTTGCCCTGATTCTGTTGGTGCAAAGAATCTCCTGAAAGTTGGTCTTCATTATTTTATACTCAGCCCCTAACTAGTGATGTTAGTGAAAGCTGAAGATGTTTAGGACATCACCTTCTCTTCCACATTCCACTGCAAGTCAAATTTAGCCCGAGGCACCTTCACAGCTAGGATGATACCTGCCTGACTCTTGCCACCTGCTAACTCAGACTCTGGCTCCTTCAGACCTTTAGGGATAATTGCAGCTGTGCTCAGGATTTAGTTAAGTATCTCCTGTAGCATTAAGGTGAGTTCTATAGTGAAGTCTCCAAAACCCAGCCTGAAAATGTCTTCATTGCTTGGTGTGCTTCTTGATCTTTGATTTAATTTTTTCTAGCTTTTTTTTAAATCAAAGAATTAAACTATAAAGGCCAACCAAAATGTGAGTAGTTGATTAAAATGAAATTTGAAAACTTCCACTGAGCTCTTAGGTTTATTAGATTTGTGATGGATGGCATACGAATGGCTCCTCATACAGTCTGCATGCTGGAGATCTTTGAAATAAAGAATGGCTCAGGAGAACTGCTCCTGACTGGGAAAAGTGGGGTTTTGTTGATGGAGATAACACAGACCGGAACAGATTGCTGCCATTATCCGTTTTGATTTTTTAAGAAAGTTGACTTTGGACTGTAAATTTAATGAGGAACAAGGCAATAAATGGCTATTCTGGGGCTAACTGAGATGCTTAAGTGTTATGTATGGGAAACAGGCAGAGTTTCCCTCTAGGGACACCTCCTCCTCACATTCATTTGCGATACAGCGAGTAAAGTTTACTGAAGTCCCCTAAATCTTTAGCATTTTCCTGGTTTGGGCTGGTTTCACTTATTCAATTGTTCTTATTTCAACCTGTGTGTTTTACCTTTTCTTTCTGACTCTCCTCCCCACCAGGGGAGGGGCCTGAGTGAGCAGCTGCGTGCGGTGTTTAAGTTTCTGGCTGGGGTTAAACCATGCTGGGCACATTCTCGACTCAGCCTGCTGTCCTGAGCATGTTCCACAACCCTGAAGGGCAGAGTGGCAGTACCAGATGCAGTGATAGCTCCTCTGTTTTCTGCCTCAATCCTGTGAGTGGTGGGGCAGATCTGAACAAGAACCAAGGCGAGAATGTAGAGCAGGAAAAGAGAATGCAGCAGTAGAGCGTTTGTGACAAAACTGAATGCAGAGTGTTGGGGCTAATGACTGTTGTACGTGTTGGCTCAATTTTACAAACAAATTTAAAATATTTGTAGGATAGGGCCATTGTTAATCCAGTGAAGTTTCCTGTATGGGACAGGTGGCATTAAGGTCTGATTCTGCACTCTCATTCTATTTATTTATTGTTTTGTTTTGGAACCATGTTCTACATTCAGTAATTCATCTGCCTGGCCATATTTACTAGAACTATTTCTTCTGTAAATCAAGGAGTGGGCCCCACTTACTAGAAATAATGCTGGATAAACCAAACATTCCAGCTCAAGTTACCTCTCCTTAGCAGAGTGCTCTGTTGGTGATACTTCTTGTTGTTACCTCAAAATATGTCCTGTCTTCATAAATGTTTCCTTAATTAGCCTGTAATGTTCAAAGTTCAAGATATGGAAGCTTTATTTCAAAGCAATGCCTACTTATATAATTTTCCTTTGAAATGCACTCATCCAGGCTGGCCTATGTATACACGTGTAGTGCCATTTTTTAAAATACTTTGTGGAATATGCTGCTTAGGGTTTATTGAGCATTTTCCTGTCTCGATAGTTTGTAAACGTGTCCCATCCAGAACACGTGAAATTAACATGTTCAGACTGTTTATTTTCTTTTGAGGTTTTTGTTAATTGAATTATTATAAATATGAATATGTGAGTAGAAAATCAACGAAAGGATTTTTTAAAAATTACATTGTAAATCTTCCCTCTAAACTACCAGCACATTTTTTTCAGCAAATCAAACTCAAAGAACATTGTGCCTCTCTCCCAAGAGGAGGGCCAGGTTGAGCAGAGCAGTGTGAGCTCAGTGTGGATGGAAAGCAGCCCCTGGTGGGTGCAGAGGCCGTGCTTGAGCCACAGTGAGCTCCTGCTTCCATGGGATGGAAACTGCAGCAGGATGGCCTGCAAGTCACTAGGCCACACTCCTAAGGAACAGCATCCAGCAGCTGGGAGGTAGGAAACAGGAAAGGAGGAAAGGAAATCTCCAGGTGAGAGTGGTGGACAGGTGCTCTAGTTTACAGTTCTGGTCTGTGTTTAACACTTGAGCCAGCAGATATTTAATACAAGGTTTACTATGAGCTTATACACAGTTACAATGCAGACTTAGTAACTGTAGAGTTTGACCTATGTGGAAGTCTGAAAAAAATGGGGATTTTCAGGTATCTGTTCTGCACAGGTATTGAATTCTGGAGTTCCTCTGTCCCATGCACTGTTCAGGTGTACATGGAGTGCAACAAAACAGTGAGGAAGTAAACCTGAATACAGCAGACAAGTATGCTTCTGCTTAGAGCTAAAGTTCTGTGAAAGTTGAAAGATTTCTAAAGTTAAATTGCTGAAATAGTACTAGAGCATTCTGTGCTGCAGGGATAGGGGGATAGGAGTAGATGTTCATTTTTGGTTTTTTGAATATGTCTTTTTTTTTCTTAAAAATTAGAAAAATACAACTTGAATTTTACCTGGGTTAAGGTTGCATTTGGAGTATGAGATAAGGAGTCAGATTGCTTTGCTTAACCTAATTCAGGTGAACTCTGAGGGGGGTTGTTTGTTTTGCTTTTATTTTTAACTTGCGCTGTTTGTGTCTGAAAAAGGCCAGCATTTTCTCCACACCAACCCATCTTGCGTGCTTTTGCAAAAAGCATTTGCTTTCTCCCCAATTACTTTATATTGCTTTAAAGGAAAGGCAGTTTGCTCAGACCATACACAGGTCTCCCCAGATGGAAGCAAATCCATCACAGCAAAAACCTGCTGCAGAAAGAGCATAAAAGAGTGACCTTAACTCTGAGCAGAGCATCTGTGTGAGGAGCGTTCTTAGGACGTAGGAAATTTTTTGTGTTCCAGATACGCTCTATTAGGTCTGAGAGTTGTGCTGCTATTGGCTGCACCAGGCCTTTGTCCTGGCAGTGGGCTGGAGAAGTGGCTTTCACCGAGTTCCAGGAAGAAGAAGCTGAGATTACAAATACGTGTAAGAGCCTCATGATGTACCATTTTTGTTACCATGGGGACGTAATTGTAACAGCAGTCTGTCTTTTTTTTTTTTCAGTACATCATTGTTAACAAGAGATTGTATTTAGATATGAATACGTTCATCTTTGCAAAGACAAGCAGGGGTAAGGCATACGAAATGAGCAGAGTACAGCATGACTAATCACATACATCGGCACATCTTGTGTGAAAAACATTTCTTTTGAAGAGCAAGTTGCATTTTTCAAGTTACCTTATGAATTTCCGTGATTAATTGTAGGTTTCACTCAGTTCAATTCTTGACTACAGCATAGAGTTTAAAGTGCAGTTAAATTTATTGCAAACATGCAAAGTAATAACTGTGTTCTGTTGCTTTATTTACAAATAAGTCTTGATTCCAGTGTATTTTGTAGCAGACTCCCGTGGAGAGGACTGAAGCCTGAATTAGTGTTGAATACTGGCTCTAGGTGCTGATTACCATTGCCAGTCTGACACAGATAGGCATCTCAGCTCTGAACACGTGCTGGAATCTGGGAACGACCAACCATTCCACAAGATAAGATCAAAGAAAGAGCCCCCATAGCCCCACTCATTACATAGTGTTAAAACCAGAGGGAATCAAAGCCTTCGAACACTGAAATTGAAAGGTCAGGTTGTTACACTTGAATGTACCAGCAGACTAAAGTGGAAGGAAAGTGTGTGTGATGTCTTCAAGGAGAGAAGAGAAAGTTAGGGGAGAACAAGGAGCTGAACCCAAAGCTGTCTCTTCCTCTCCCTGCGTGTGATCAGACCACACAGCTCCAGCACCAGCCTGCTGCTGGTATTCATCTCTCCTGTTTTTGTGAGTAACAGCAACGAACATTTCCACACCTGACCAGAGCATATTTTCCATTATTTAGCATCAGCTGAAACCTTTGAGGAACACCAGAGCCACAGAGACAGAGGCATCATACACAACCACAAGGAATAGCTCTGTGCACTACAAATGCACATAGGCAAAGCCAGCTTCAGAGGATCAGATAGCAAAGTGCTCTTACTCATCCCAGACAGTCTTTCTAACTATACTACATCCTACCTCCATCCTTCAAGTATAGGAAAATTAAGCAAGAAGGAGTTGCTCCAAAATTCCTGCGATATGTAACATTACCCATCATCTTCCATGTCTTGGGCTCTCTGTTCAATCCAGGACACAGCACAGACAACACCAGGGCAATTAAAAAACCTCCTGGGGAAGGGCAGAATACAAAATACATTGCTTATCCTGCTGAATGTCTCTGCAACTCTTGACACGGAAGTATTGCTAAGACACTTCAGTAACTCGAGAAGATGAATCATATTTCAGGGGTTCTAGTTATTCCTTACCCTCCGTCCTCTGATGGACGCTTTTCGGAGTCCTCTTTTAAGGGTCTTCCTTTCCTGCTTTCCATGGAAATCCATTCTGTCCCCACTTCTCTTACATGCCTGTAGAGGATCACTTACAAAGGCACTGAGAAGCTGTGCACTTAGCTGAGAGGAATACTTTGATGGAAATCAACCACATCTCTGTTTCTTCACAAATGCAGCGAGCATCATGACTGAAATGTCAGAACACCTACACGGTCCTTCAGGCTGCTTTTTCCGCAACACAAAAGAGCAAATTCTCCTCTGTGAAAAGATTATTTCTGTCTGTGGGGACAGAGATGGAGTGAGCTCTCCAAAATCCATAAAAATGCTCATCTGAATTTTTTGAGCTCTGTCAGTGCTCATTACTTTTTCTGTCCTCATTCTTGCATTTAGTAGTTTTGGAGATGGTGGGTAAGAGGCCTCATTCCTTCCTTCCTTCCTCTCAGACCCTAAACCAGCACACCTGTGTAGTTACTGAGAGTAATTAAGGGGATGCCAAGCACAGAAGTGTGCAAATACTCCTGACTGAACACAGAAAAAAGCCAATAAAAGTTCAAAGTAGCAGTGCTGTATAATTAAACATGTGCGTGGGTCCCCCAACTCTGCACATGGTTATTGATCATCTTCCCTTCAGGGTAGTTTTTTATGAGGAGCACACAAGGAATGAGGAGATGGGATTATAAACCATGCAAATGTGGCTTCACATCACTACCAGATGATTTGGGAGAGATGAACTGGATGAATATCATGTTCTTATCTTGCTGCCAATGAGCAGCAGCATGGCTTCATGCCACGCTCTTAGTGCTTCGCAGTTAGCTGTTGTTGAAGCCAGGGTTACCGGCCTTTCCCTTTTACAAATCAAATTCTAGTTGCAGTAATAGCCATGAAAATGCAAGCGCAAGTGAAGGTTAAATCTGAATAGACATTTACTTCAGGCTGCTTCTGGTTATTCTTGGAAGATAAATCTTTTAATTTTGAATAAATTAAAAATAAATTGGCTAACTCAGTAAAGTAAATAATTAAGTAATTAAAATTCTAAGTGAATTTTAAAAGATTTCTTTTTCTATATAAGTGCTTGTACAAATAGGCTCCCCGCTGCTAACCCATTGTGAGATTTTTTTTTTTTTTTTAATCTTTCTTTCTTTCTTTTCCATTTTTGTAACTCACAGTTATATTTAGATTGGGAACAGTTGGATTGTTTAGTAGTCTATTCAGGCAAATATGGTGAAGAGTTCAGGAGAAACTGAAGAATTCACATCTGTATCATCTAAATTTGAAGTAATTAACATTTGAAGTAATTAACATTTGAATGTTTTTATGTTAATATGCTGTTCATAGACATAGAATTGTTTGCTTCCAATCCATTGACAATACTTTGTTCAACTGCTGTCAGCAATATTAGATTTGTAAATGACTGGAAACTTTTGATAGCGTGTGCTTTGCTGAGAGAAAAGCGGGCACTGTATCCTCAGGGCTCTGAGAATGCAGCCCTGAGCAGAGACAGAGAACAGGAACAGAAATACCACCTTACTTTAGCAGCACTTCCTGCCTTCCCTTGCCATCATCCCCAAAATTGCTGCAGCACATTCCTGCCAACTTGTAGACCCACACAGATCACACTACAGGAGTGGGGCTGAGGCCGTGATGGTTACTTGGGAGTTGCTTTTCCCCACATAATTCACCCAGCCCACAGCATCCTCCCACAGCACTTCCAGAAGCCTTCCCAGAAAAGAAATGGGTTCAGCAGGGGCAGCCACCTGCATCTGAACTCCCTTCTCGTGCATGTTGACACTGCATCAGAGGCAAACCAAACCCGGGAGGAACCTGGGCAGCTCCCATCTTTCTGCACACAGCAGAAGAGGCTTTCCCAAGGAGCAGCAGGTTTATGGAGCATGTAATTGGTCTGTGCGAGCGGAGACTGAACTGCACACACGGGGACAGGGCTTCTCCTCGGCTGGGACTGAGCCCGCGGCTCTCCCAGGAACGCGGCAACGGGGAAACCATTCACCAGGCACACAGGGCTGCACAGGCTCATCGAGCACTGGTACTTTAGGGAGCCACATCCTCGGCCAGTGCAGGTCACTGGAGCTCCACTAGCCAAGGACAAGAACATTTGTGAAGAAAAATACGGGTCTTTCAATCTTTTCATACAAATTACCACAGACCGTAACAAGCTGATCCGTACTGGTCTAAACAAAACATATGGACTTGTGTATTAAATAGTGACATCCTGTATTGTCTAGTGTTTGAACATGACAGTCTTTCTTAAAAAGAGGAACAACTCTGAATATTACAAGGAGTATATTCATTTCCGTCCCTAACGCCTGTGCATTAAAAGCTTTGTATAAGACCAAGTATTAGCCAGATCTGACTCCTAGAAATTACATCTTGCACTGTAATTTTGTTTCATTAGCTGATTAGTGAGGACTACCAAGAATTACTAGATGATGTGACTTTGCGGGTTCTGTTGTTTTAGTAAGAGGCCCTATGTAAAATGTGAAGCCTGTATGTGGTGGTGGTCCCTGTGCTCTACAGCAGTGTCACAGAGGAGTCTGTTTGCTAGCACCTTGGCCATGCTTTTCACAGGAGGGTTGCAAGCCTTTTTCATCACAAGTGACATAGGAGTAGATGTTTAGTCACTTTTTAAGTTAATGGGGCATCCATACCAATGCAGTTATAAAACAAAAAAATGAGGCAGAATTTTTCTGATTCGGGCTGATAATTATATCACAAAGAATAAGAAAAATGTTTGAGAAACTGCTTCACTTTACTCATATTAAGAAGAAAACCCACACAAACAGAAAAACCCCAGCTGATTTGTATTACAAAAAAGTTCCAAACACCTCTCCTGTGAAACCAGAAAGCAGAATAGAAGTTCTGATTTTCACATACAGTGAACATCTCTAACGTCCTCAAGTGAACTATTATCAGGTTTTTTTATAGCCTTTAGTCAGTCCCTTTTTCCTTCCTACAAACTGTCTTTAATTAGTGTACATTCATTGCTTCCCATTCCATCCTACACATCCTCCTGTGTTTAAAATATCCTTCCAGATCTAGCACTGGTTGAGAAGACTAGGTAAAAGAAAGATGCTGACGGAACAGTTAAAAAATCCAGAAGATATTTAGAAGCACAGGAAAGATGGACAAATGTCACAGAAATAAGGTTGCAGTTGCTCTTAGTATATTAATATCTCACCACAGTAGGGTAGGGAGACGTGTTGTCTGCTTGTTAAAGTAGACCATTTATCAGAATATTTTAGACTCTTGTCTAACCTGTTCTTCCTATTTCATGGCAAAATAGAATACTCTGTTTTCTGTTATAACCAGTAACTTTCATGGTATTAAACTAACTAAAAATATCAGAAGGCATATCCCAGCACCTTTCCAGTTTTCTAAACTCTCAGGAATAAATTGTGGTGGAATGGAAATGGCTGCAAGATGAAAGTGCAGTTTCTCCCTTTAGCATGGCAGGAAAAAAGATCAAGCAGCAAATTGAGAAGAAAATAAAGCTTGGAGAGATATTTTCTAGCATACACAAATGAATGCTAAAATTAAAAGAATAATGCAGATTTGATGAGCTTCTGCCACAGCCATTGTTTGCAAAAAGGCTTCAGAGGCCTGATAAACAGCTTAGGAACTTTGTTAGCACCATTTTTCAATGAGCCTCTTGATTTGGTTGTTCTATTTGTTTTTCCAGATTTAAATTTATTTTTTTCTTTTTTTTCCCCCCCTTTTTTTTGGCGGGGAAGATGTTTGTTTTATAGTCAGTTTCTTTACAGAAGCTGTTCTGCTTCTTTGAATGACAGCATAATTTTCTTTTCAAAATTCCAAAATATTTCACATTACTATCTTGCCCAGTGGGTCCAGGATATTGGATTGCAAATACTGAATTGCAGATCCTTATGCAGAGGCTTTGCAAAGCATTGTATGTAAGTCATTGAAGTCAGCTGGATCACTTCACTCTGCAAAATGAAACAAGGACAAAAGCCCTTGAATATATAAAACTGAGTCATGCAAGTAACCAAGGGCAATGTAGGATAAGCAAACTTTGACTAAGTTCAGCTAAACGTAAAAAAGTTTGCATGCTTTCATTTATCCTTTGGTCTGCACAAGTGAGTTGAACAGCCTAAAGGAACAGGATTTCTCTTGAGATTCTGCTGCTGCTCACTACATGCAAACAACTATTCAGCGCTTTTCTTTCCCCTAACTAGAAACTTTAAAAAAAGAAACAGGAGAAAGTGGAAAATAAACTAAAACTGTTGTGTAGTAAATTATTTAATTAGCCAGCGTCTGCAGGAACCATGAAAGAATCCTGACCAAATAGTGTAACGCGACATAAGTAAGAATTTGAATATTCATGTAGATAAGTAGCTTAATTCAACTTCCCTAAATAAATTATTAAATGTTGATTCTGCAGCTAGTAAAAAAAAATTAACTAATTTATGATCAGAGTAGACCAAAATGGTCACACTCATACCCACGAAAATGTTTGTCACCATGTGTCTTGTTGAAGAAGTCACAAGCTAAGATAGTATTGATGCAGCATTCTCCCAAGTTTTGCAACTTGAATCAGAGAGAGATCTCGCTTGGGTTTTTTGAAATGCATGACATGTTAAGGGAAGAACCACCACAGGTAGTTTTGTGAGCAGTTTAAGCTAATCTAAAGCCAAAGTACAGGTCGTGTAGAGAACTGACCCCCCAAAAAAGGATGAGGTAACTCTTACTCAGAGAGACACTGGTGCGAGCCAAAGCTGTGGGAGCACGAGCCCAGGACTCAGTGAGGTTTCTTCCAGTAGCAAAGGTCAAGATCAGCTTAGGACACTCCCAAAGTGCTGCCCCAAGTTCCACATAAAACGCTGGTAAAAATCCTAGATTCAAACCAGAAAGCTGCAAATCTTAAATGCTGAGAGTGAACCACTGACAGCTACTCTGAGTTCTGCCACGTGGGTTTACCAAGACTTCATTCTCTAGTTTTCAGCTATGTTATTCAGAAATATACACACCCTGCTGCAAATGGTCAAGAAATCTGGAATACTTCACCAAAAGTATCTTTTTGTTGTGTAACCCATTTTACTGAAGAAGAAAAGATGTCTCATTTTTCTGGAAGTGGTTTTTAGGACTGTTCCTAAGTTCAAAAATAGGAAGTTATGCTTAGATATTAGGAAAAATCTACCACGATGGAAGTTGAATACTGAAACAGGCTGTCCAGGAAGGTTGTGGAAACTTTTGCTGTGGACGTGGTCAGCACTTGACTGGACACAGTCTTGAGTAACATGATCTATTTAAGGTATCTTTGCAGTAGGGGAGTGGACAAGATAAACTCTAGAGGCCCTTTCCAAACTAAAATAAGACTCTGATTTTTCTACTTATTTAGGTAGCAGTAAAAATTGAGTTTGAACTATTGCTCTATATCTCAGTGTACTCCAGTTTTTCATGTTTGTGTCTCTAAGCAGTCATTTGTGGTATAAATGTGTGACCCTTTAACATTAATTTCTAAGGTTTCATCTTCTGACTTTTGGGGATGAAATACCCTCCCATACATTTCTCTCAACTGTATTAACCTCCAGTTGATACAGATATGCCTATTGTAAAAGTGCCAGGCTAGGCACAAACTTCACACCCTAATGTTCACTGCATTTGTTTTTCTATGCCATTCTGTATGGGATGTAGCAGAGTAGGAACAGCACTGCTGCTGTGTCTATTCTTGGTGTTCCCTCTAAACCCATAGGCAGTGGCTGAATATTCTCCTCTGATACTGTTATTGGGATGGATGTTGCAAGAGAAAACAACACTGTTAGAAGGTATTTACCTCCACACAGTGTTTAAAAATGCGGTGGCTGTAATTTTTTCCAGTGTGGAAATTATGTAATATCAGTGTATTTCAGTAATCTGTTTCTCAAAAATGTATATGCTGGAAATTTTTCTAAGCCTAAGTTAGGTTAAGTTTCCATGCCAGCACTGAAATACTAGACAAGCAGAAGCCAAAGACCAGTTTTATGTGCAGATGGAGGGGTTTCCATGAGGTGAGAAGTAGAGAAAAATAAATAGCTTCTCTACATCCTATTCTTTATTATCATTGCCATTGTACTGAAGCTATGACTGTGAGCAGCCATGCCCATCCATTAGCCCCTCTTCCTCTCCTTCGCTAAGGCATGCCTTAGTCTTTGTCTCAAGATTTTTCTTTTTGAAGTCCACTCTTTCAGACCTCTTACATTCCATTTTGCATCCATCCTCTTCCACCTAAATTCCACCTTTCTTCCAAATTCCTTTGCTGTATCTCAGGCCTACCACGTACTGCCTCTCTAAGCTCTCCCTTAGTTTCTTTGCTCTCCTCTTCGGTCATGCATCCCCAAACCACATTTTTCTCGTGCTGCCACTGTTTTTCCTCCCCATTTAGAAACATTTTGTATAATTTACTATGCCAGCTTGCATTCTCATTAGACAATTAATTAACACTATTTTCTAGTGAACTACACTAAGCTGGGGCAATTGGCACTTACAGATCCCTCATTACGTACTGCTGATACTAGCATGCATATTAATGTGCAATACCATTAAAAGAAAAACATATCTACAACCATGGGGTAGAAAATTTCTAGTTTTAATAGGACAGGTTAAAACTAGAAATACGAGGTAGGAAACATCCACTGTATTTAGAAAAGATTTCATATACTGTCTCCCTTTTCCTGTCAGCAAAGTCAGAGCGAAATGGAAGAGATTTCACGTAAGGAATAGCAGCAACCAGGATCCAGCCTGGCTCAATCTGTTCTAGCAGGGATTTGATGGATTGGCTCTGGAGAGGTCTCACTCCCAATTAGACTCAGTGGCTATCAGCTGAAAAGCCATTAAAGTGAATATATAAACTACAGGAAAGTATGATGGTGACATGTTTTGTTTCTAGCTTGTTAAACCAGTAATTGTTATTGCAAGTAGCTCTCATTCCCACCAGCATTTGCTTCTTGTTGACAATGAAGAAAACTCATTTGTTTTATAGCGTGAAGCTTAATTTACTTCATGGTTGGTTTCTTTCTTTGGCTGTCAATCCCAGATCTCTGAGAAAGAAATGCAGTGAGTTTTATGGCAAGCAGAATGAACTGTAACTAAACAGCGAGTACAAAAACTAAGGTTTCTGACTGGCTATGAAGGGGGTTTCTTGAAAGGCACATAGGATCAAAAGCTCCCTTTTGAACCATATTAGCCAAGACTGCCAGTCATTGACTACTCCCAGATTGGCTAGTGATCTGTGGGTATTTTCCTTTCATTTTGTATGGGTTTTAATTAAATTTGACAACTCCAGAAGAAATTAATTCTGTGTCTTGAACTTTAAGCATCTGAGAGGGAGATAATGGAATTTTGAGGTTAACTGCAGTTTTAAGACTATAACTTCCTTATTAGCTGTCATAGCTAGTTGAATTCAGTGAAAACAAACACTGTAAAGCCACTTATGTGCTGAATTGCATCTCTGTGCCACTGTGACAGAGTGAAGCTTAAATTAGTCATATTTGAATCCGAAAAGATCCTACAGTGCATTGTACAAGTCCAGCACAGCAATATCTATTGATGTACTAATCAAGTGTGGTTGCAAATACAGTAGCTGTTTAAGCATATAGAATGTAGCGATCTCATGGACATACCAAAAGGAATAACATTATTTGGATTTTGGCCAGGATTTCCTCTCCCCTCCGTCTTCCAAAGTAGGCAGCTCTTAAAGTGACCACCAGAAATCAAGAACTTTGGTCTTGCAAATCCCTCCCAGACTACACTGCTTGTTGGTTCTAAGGACAGTTAAGGATTCCAAAGGCAAAGTGTGCATTTTGAGCTTTCCTTGAAATGTCTTGTACTGCTAAAAATGTTGGGAATTTTTGACAAGAGATCTAAGAAAGAGGTAAACTGTTCTTCTAAGTTTAGTTCTGTAAAGAGGCAGACAAAATTTGGCATTGTGTCTTGAATTATTTGTGCTTTTCAATTTCTTGTAATCTTCCTGTTCTATCTCACATGTCCCTTCTAGGAGGGGAAGGGGAAACCGTTTCCTAGAAGGTTACAGACTTACCACATCCATGATCTGCATGAGGCTGAGAGTGAAATAGACAGTGAGTGGCTGGGAATCATTTGCAACTGGTCGCTCCAATGGATTGTAATTTTTCAGCAGCTCCTTGTAAAGCTTCCTTTGGAACTCTCCTTGCAGGGACTCTTTGGGCACAAGAATAAATAGATAAATAATAAGGATTCTACATCAGAAGTAGTTCAGGCATGCTTTTTCACTCCTATCAGATATTATGTATCTATTACTACACCTGCTGCATTCCCAGAAAAATGCCACTGTATTTCAAATAGCTCATTAGCTACTGCAACAAAATCCTAATCACAAATGTTCGTCCCAGCCTGTAAGGGGGATTGCCTCTTTGATCATTTCTTGACTGGCCAGGAGCGATACATTCTAAATGCTAACGATGCTTTCTCAATGTACGCACCCTTCGGTCCAGCAGCAAGAAGCGATGAAGAGGAAATACAGTACCTGTGATTTGACACCTGTCCTGGCATAGCTATAACCAGAAAAGCAGAACACAGATACGGCAGAGGGCATCAGCAAGACAATGGGAGAAAAATGGCCACAGGTTAGACTGAACACTGCTCTCGGGCTGCTTCAGACAGAGAACTCTTTGGGGCAAGTACTCTCCGCTTTGTTCCCTGTTCATGCGGTTATAAATGAAGTGAGGTACGGGGTTCCTGGCAGAGATGATAGGCATGCTAATACTAACATTAATATACATGCTAATATTCGGGGATTTCTGTCCTTTTTACACTTCAAATCCAGGGAGGAGCCTTATTCTGCCGTCTTTCTGTGGAGGGAAGGAGCAGGTCTACATGAATGGAGCAGAGTAGACCAGGGACAGAGGCAGTTTTCGAACGAAGGGAAATGTGCGACAGGGTAGGAACAGGTGCTCTGGATGTGAGCCCTCCCTGTCCCACTCCAGACGGACTTTCCTTTTCCCAATTTCCTAGTCCTGAACTCCCCTCACAGAAAGCCGCAGCCTCTGCCCTGGGGCAGCCACCATTTAAGTCCCTTGACGGAGCTCGCTCCCCCATCCCCACCGTCCGTCTCCCGTGTCCCTTCCCGGCAGGTCCCAGCGCTGGCCAGCCCTCAGCGCGGCCCGGGACGGGGGTGAGCCCCGCCGCAGCGGCGAGGCTCGGAGAGGGCAGAAGGGGACGGCCGGGGCCGGAGAGCTGCCGTGCCGGGGAGGACTGTTAGTAAAACCCACCAACAACAAAACCTCACCTTGTAAACATTAAGTCTTACATGGAAGCACAAACACATGTACATGCATGAGTCAAAGAGAAAAGCATCCTCTCCCTCTCAGGAGAAGCGGGAACCAATAACCCAACACACTCCACTCCTTTTAAATGTTTCTTTTGTCTCAGGCTTGTGAAGAATGCCATGCTAATAAATGCTGATAGCCTGTTTTTGCAGCAGGCAATCTCCTGGTTCCAAGTGAGCGGCTGGAGCAATGTTTCATCTCCAAACAGGAGGCAGGAGACGGCACTTGGACTACTGAAGTCAGTGCCGATGTTATGAACATCTCGACCAAGATGTACAGAACAGAGCCTAGTCAAAGTTACAGTGAAAAATGTTGACATGATCCAAGGGGTTACATAAAAAGGACAGGATAGTCTGCATTTTACATGTTATTAATGGAACACAGACTGGAAGAAGCTGGGTTTGTCTCTCTATCTTTTTATATCTATGTATCTCTTAGCTTCAATCTGAACTGAATTTACACCTCACAGAGTGAACTACTATGGCAANCGGGAGAACGGGGAGGGGAGCCGGACAGCCGCCCGGGGAGCACACTCTGCCCGCGCTGCCCCAAAGCCAAAGGGCATCAGCCCCCCTCACCCCCCCACCTTCCCCGGCCCTCCTCGGCACGGGTCATTCTCCTTCGCCATCGGCAGCGGCTGCTGCTGTTGTGGGAGGCGTGAATTAGCCCAAAAGGCAGCAGAGTGCCCCGAGCAGGATAACCGCCCCCGGGGGTGAGGCTGGCAGCGGAAGGGGAAGGCAGCCAGGGCAGGGACCAGGGTAGGGATCAGGGCAGGGCCAGTCCTTGCTGGCCTCAGCTTGGCTTAGGTCACATCTAGAGGAGGAGGGCAATGGCCAAAATGATGTTGCACATATGGCTATTAAATCCCCAGCAGAGATGAAGGGTTGATCATCTCAGGTGCTGGATGTTTTGTCTAGATACGGGGAAAAAGCCATGGCCGAGGGGCATTGTGTTTAGTGCTTGACAAACGCATGACAGTAAAATGGTGGCTGAGCTCCTGCTTGGTACAGGTATAATGCACCACAGTTGGAAAGCAGGCCTAGAAAATTCAATGCATTTTGTTGATTGTCTGTTTCCCATCTGCAACTCTAAGCGTAATTTTGAGACCATGGATGGGTTATTTCTTTCAGTCCAGATCCCTGCCCTTCAAATCCAGTTGCTACATTTAATGAATGTCCTAGGCAGCTGCACTTAAAAAAGAATAGTATTGAAGAGTGTCATCATTTGCAAAGGGTAACTAAGTGCTTGTTTTTCAAATGACCATCAAACCGCTGTTTATTAGTCCACGTTAATTCTCAGCTTTAAAAATCCAGGTTATCTGTTTTGGCTTAAGCACTGACCTAATTTATGTAGCTACTGTTTAAGTACTTTTAAATGTTGAGCACAAAAGCAGATGCATCTTGGGGCAACCTGAATAGTTAACCACATTGGTGCATCATGTGTTCCAGCTGTCACATACAGCAGGACTGAAACCTTCCCCATTTCAAATGAGCCAACATGGCAAACAACTTTACTGAGGGGCAGTGAAAACCAGCGAGTGGTAAAGCTAACTCTCCAAAAGCCAAGTCATAGCTGGTGGTTTTTTGGGTTTTGGTTGGTTTTTTTTTCCATGAGATACTGACCTTTTTTGGAGCATCCAGCAGACAGGAGCGAGTTGCTAGGGGAGCTCTGTGTTATTTGCAGAAAAAACAAGTGTTATTATTCATTTGTACTTCAACCTTCCTCTGGCAGTGCTCTTAGTATCTGGATTTTTGCTTTGTCTCATTTTGGAAAGAAGACTCGTTTTCCTTCCTCCTTCTCCTGTTATCCCCTGCTGTTTTGGACAGGTGCCCCAGATATTTTTGGGTGTTCAGTAAACAGCACGAATTGTTCAGGCAAGAAATTTGAAGAGGACATCTACAGTTCATGGCTGACCTCTACTGTTGGTTCGCTTTTTTGCTCTACACGTTGCTTTGTTGACAACTGCCTCACTTCCCCCTGATGAACACAGGGTCAGCACGCACCGTGCACAGCCCAAGGTCTCCAGGGCTCAAAAGGCAAACCCTTCAGGGGATGATGCTGAAACCCCAAATTCCTGTAGTATAAGCAATGAAATAATAACTTTTAACTATTTCTTTGATAAATCTTGATTTCTATTTTGTTTGTGGCAGTCTTGTTTTCATCTGATGTTAGCAAATTGAATTTCATAGGCACTTCAGGAATTCGTCTGATATTCTTTAATAGCAATCAGCACCTCAACTCCTTGATTAAACTGCGTTCGATCAGGTGCATTCCTACTAAAGATTTTACCTTTCAAGTCAGAGATTCTGCTGTGAATGCACACAAATGGCAGGAAAAGGTCTTATCTGCTTTCTGTAGACATCCTGGCTAATAAAAGTTAATTTCACAAACAATTATAGATATTGTGTAGATACTAGCAAAGAAAGGTTAACAAACAGCATACTGAAGTCCTCTAAAAGCCTTTATTTATGGCACTGGTTATCTTTGTAGAATCTAGTGTTTACAACTTAAAAGCAAGCCATACAGTCTGTGGCCAGCAGAAGCTCTTTCTTTGCCTCCAGGGCCCACCGGAGACAATACCCGCTCTTCTCTGAGCTTTGATTCTTCTCTCTGTTGTATGCTATCCAGCCAGGTGGTTTGGAGGCAGCTGTTTCCCCTCCCTAGATGATAACTTCTTAGACACAATGATGAATGTGAGTTCACTTTACAGTTACAGGCTGTAGAAACGATTGTGGGTCTCCCAGCACACCTTCCACGGTTGGGTGTTTGCCAGAATATAAACAAGCCCTCAATGTCCGTTTGGTTCTCAGGTACATGGGACACGATTCGAGACGGCTGATTGCGTGTCTGTCTGTCTGTTTGTGAATAACCAATTGCTCAAGGACACAACATTATGCACAGATCACATGTCATATATCGAGGTCAGGTGTAAGAAAGTGTGTGTGGTAATAGTGTGCATCTAATACCGGTGTGCTGTTGATTGCTTCTTTATCTGACAAGAAAATCCTTGTACAAAAGACTTCACTCAAGTACTATTTCAGGTCTATTTTGAGTCTGAGTGAGGCACAGAGTTACTACAGAAACAGCTACAGGATTCTGAATTAATATGTCTGTAGAAGAGACACTCATCATGACTGTAAGATGTTTGTTTATACCAAAGACCATCTTCCTAGTTCAGTTTACAAGGCTAATCTCACGCGTTGGTCAGTGAAAAGAGCCAGGGACTGAAGAAAATTCAGAATAACTCATGCAGTCATTACAAGATGTTGCAGTTGCCCAGGGTTTATAATATCCCAGAATTGCAGGGAATATCCTCTTTAATTAGTGATCTGAAATATGGTTAATTTTGTGATTAAACTTTATATTCTCTACACCCTAACTTGAACAGAGGTTCACAAAGGCAGTCTCTTCCCCACATTCTTAGTTCCTACACCAGTATATGATTTCCAGAAAATGATCCATTCCCCAAATGGTCTTCTGTTGGGAAGGATAAAGAAGAGCACAGACTATTCTGTTTAAAAATAACAAAGCTGCTGCCTTTCCCCTTTGTAAAAAGTAATTACAGAGAGAATGTTTCTGAGCAGTGCTCAGGTGTGAGGAATAAGGATTTGTCAAATTTGCCTAATGACTGCATAACTAACGAGTAAGACCTGTGGTCATTTCTGTAATGCAAACATCTTTCAGAATTCATGCTTGCCTTTTATTACTGCTAGCATGCACTCACATTAAAGTGTGAGCATATGAAACAACAGTGGCAGCACCACTGTGTTACTGTGAATGAAACATCTCAAATGCTATAACTACAGAAATTTCACAGCATATCTGCCCTACAGGTGCTTTTCCCTGTCCAGAGAAATATCACACAGTTCCACTGACATCGTGCTCAGCATGTCTGCACTTTGATTTCTGTGTAAGGAGTTATTGTTCCTCTCATTTCAGCCTCTGTCACGTCCTTCTGATGTATTTTGTAATTCCAGGGCTTGGCATTCATTTCTCACTGACGTACAATTCACAGTACAGAGTCACTTTGCCATCTTTTTGAATGAGTGTGAACAACAGAAAGTTGACAAAACTGCTTTTCTTCACCCTGGTTAATTTTAAACAACTACATAATTTAGGGTTCACAGAAGCTAACTAAAGTTGACAGGAAATCTGCATTTTAGGCCTACAGCTTTAACAGATCCTCATCTATAAGCATCTGAAGATCAACCTTATTTATCTTGTCCTAAAGCAACGCACTGGAAATTTTTCTTTCCTGAAAAAATTACCATCTGCTGCAATTTAAATAACTAACATGAATTCCACAAAAATGGTCATTTGGTCTCTAAAGACCATTCCAATAAGGCCTTTGACCATACAGCTAAGCTCAAGCCCTTTCCAAGACAGCATGTTGCAGCAAAACTGAGAGCAAATTCATTT
Source organism: Mohoua ochrocephala (assembly GCA_013398855.1). Classification (NCBI taxonomy): domain Eukaryota; kingdom Metazoa; phylum Chordata; class Aves; order Passeriformes; family Acanthizidae; genus Mohoua; species Mohoua ochrocephala. The sequence continues at coordinate 221,333 of VZTA01009240.1, read as the reverse complement.
AAACTTTGGCCTTACAGTTGAGGCAGGGGATATGGGACAGTTCAGTCTTGCAAACCCAAATTTCTACAGCCAAGATTTCATCTGCTAGAGAATACTGAATTTTGGCCTTTAGAATCCTAATGGTTAAGTTTCAGTTCATCGAGCACATACATTTTTAACATGGCTTTGGGGAGGAAGAATTTTTTATTTTTTGTCTTGAAATGCATGGATTACAAATTTACAACTGTATTTCTTACCTTGCATAAAACCAGCCCTCCCTAATATTCCTTCCTAACTTCTCCTGCAAAGTCTCAGTATCACTACTGAGGACATCAGTCCAGTCCTTTTAGGATTTATTTTAACCAATCACCGGTGAAGGTGAAGTTAACGTTTTTCAAGCATGTGCAACAACAAACATCATGTATCATCTTCTGTTTTAAATGGGATCTTGTCCTTTCTCTATAATTGCCCCTCCGTACTGGCGCAGCACACAGAGCAGCAGCAGAGCTACAAAGGGCAAATACCCTGGTGAGTCACCAGAGACCGGGAAGGAATTCAGAGAGGAATCCAGGGAGGAATTCGGAGAGGAATCTAGAAAGGAATTCACTGCTCTCAGCACCGGAGAGTGGCAGCCAGTCATGGCTCAGTGAAAAAAGCTGTTTGTCTCCAGCCAGCTGGTGACAGTCCTTCATGGAAACTGTTGCAAATGGAAGCGTTCAGAGAATGGAAACAAAAATGAATAATTTTTGTTGTCAGAACACAGCATATTTGGAGGCAGTGGATCCTTTAGAGACAGGCAGATTTTCAAAATGAGGTTCTTTACTGGACTCAAAGGAACTCTCAAAGCAGCTGCTAGATTGTTTTACTGATGAAGAGCCGTGGACCTCTGGAGGAGGAACTGAAACTACTGTAAATATAGGGTTTGATGGAAAATTCACGACAAACGATTCAATTCACTAGATGTGATCTATTTTATCTGAATCCCTTAGAGAAATACAGACTTCATTGGTGTGTTTCTGGAGCACTGAAGATGGGTTGTGGGTTTGCCACATCCAGGAACGGAGGCCACGTTTTTCCGCATGGGCAGCACAGCGTGGAGCAGCCGGGCTCTGATTTCCCAAACATGGCAAATGTGAGCAGCAGAAAGCGCCTGCTGCCTCCTAGGCTTGCTGAAATGGCCAAGTGTGTGGGAGTCGTGGATCCCTCTTCCAGCTGGGCTTCTGATGTTACTGTTTGTGACACAGTCAGTGGGACTTCTCCCTACTCATTCCTGGTTTCAAAGCCCAGCCGCTCTCCGCGTTACATCAGCTGCAGAGCCAGTGAGTGTAGGTGGGTGTACCGAGTTTCAGGAGCACAGCTCGGGGAGCAGAGTGCTGTCAGGGAGGTGAGAAAGTACATCTCAAGGCCCCAGTGCCCAGCACTCCCCTCCCATGAGCCCTTGCTGATCAGCCAGAGACCGGGGCTGGTGCTCTCGGGTGAATGAATATCTTGTAATCACATATTTAAGTAGCATATAGGAAACACAGCCCTCGGTCATCTGTGATTCATCTCCTCAGCACTGGAGAACCTGACAGAGGAAACGACCGAGTAACAGCCCCAGCACAGATGTCTAAGGAACCATTGGGGGGGAGCAATCACAATAGACACCTGCACAGAGGGAAGACTTTCCCAGTAATAGACCTGCCTTTGATTTCGGTGATAGTTAGCTCTCAAAATAAAACTTCTCTCTTTTCCGGTAACATCAAAAGGGTTTTTGTTAGTCATGAGTGAATGCAAATTGCTTTCAGTGTATTTTTCTTGAACTAAATTTAAAAGACCACAGATAGTTCATACATTTATTATGGACAATTTTTTTCTAAAACTTCTTTTTATTATCACAGAGAGGATGAAAAAAGGGAGAATGGGGACAGAGAGAGAGGAAGCAACTGTCTGTTTTTCTCGATGCTTTTAATTAGGTAGGAGGGTTTTTCAAGCTTGGATAAGCTTTCAGGTATTTGCTTAAGCATTTGTTTCGCAGGAGAAATGTTAGACCACTGATTATTTTGATGACTAATTAGAAGTTTAAAAATATGATAAAAATAAAGTTAAAATCTGACTTACAATCCGCCTACCAATTAGACCAACATATTCCAAATACCTTCTTATGTTCAGAGAGAAACTTGCTTCACACAGCTCTAGGAGTATCTTTTTCTGCGCATCTTGCTAGTGCAGATATAAGAAGTGAAATCCTTAATATTGTAACTCTATTGGTCTTGAGTTTGATCCATTTGCTATGCTATGAGAGCATGAGAAAAATTATCATGGTTACCTGAGTCAGGCAAATAAAGAAAGAAGCTTACAGCAGCTTTCTATTTTCGCATTTCAAGTTAATTTTAAACCAGAGATGTTTGGATACCCAGATGCCTTTTAATGAAACCAAGCTTTCAGAGATTTTTCTGGTTTTTCTCTATACATAGAACATCTACTTAGCTAAAGCAGTGTTCCTGCTTTTGCTAATTTACATAAGTAAACCTTAATTTTTAATTGAAGCTATTACTCCTATTAAATCTTTTGGAATGCCTAAATAAAAATGCCGTGGGTCTCTTTAATGGCTGTAATTCAAGGCTATCTTTCTACCATGGTCAAAATTGTTCTTCTGGATTCCTGCTTAATTATGAAGATAATGCAATGTGGCAGGTCAGAGGCAACAATAACATTGCTAATGCCAGGCTGCAAGGATAGCCTGTAAGTAGCTGAGATGGCTTGAATACTTTGAGTAATAATTTAATTTATCTGTTTGTTGATGGATTGTCTGCGGTACTGATTTTTACAGTGCAAAAATGTCAATGTTTTCATGATGATGATCATAAGAAAATGTTGGTAATAGTACATTTTTTAAAAGCACTGCAGTGATTTAGAGCCTGTGTCATACTTTTTAAAGAGATTCTGATCGCCTGGGAGCTTCAGTCTTAGGGAGACCCAATATGTTTGAATGCCTAAAAGTGGGTTTTCAAAGCAGGTAGCTGCATTTTATTCTTGGCAATAAAATAAATACTGAATTGCCAAACTGTATTTGAAAATTTTACCCTACCGTTGGTGTTAATTTTAATTTTTAATGTTCTAATATTGAGTAACGAACTCATTGAAACTATCGATTTTTAAGGTTGTGAATGTCCAAGTGCAGAAATGCCCAGTTCAATGTGTTACAAGGACAGTTTCTGCAGCTCTCCCTGGCAGAGTGAGCTCAGCTGAGCAGGCTGTGTGGGAGCCAGGCACAGGTGCTGCAGGCTGCTCGGGGCTCTCTGGTGACAGAAGCCTGGCCACTGACCTGTCAGTGTGATCCTGGTGATCACTGCACAGCAGCCTGGCAGGGACACGTCCCTGCTCATTGCTGAGCTGCTCTGCAGCTGAATCACCCCAGGAAATCCTTCTGTGCCTCAGCCACGTCCTGAGCTGCTCTAGGTTTGCTCCCTCCCTTTTATCCTGGTGTACAGTTTGTGTGGCCAGTGCATTATATTGCCAGATTAAGTCCCAAATTCCAGTTTCATTGTAGCCTTTTCCTAGTTTTGAAGAGGAAGTGGCAGGATCCCTTTAGGAGGAGGAGAAAATAGAGTTGTTCTGTGAATGTGGAAGTGCCCAGGTGATAAATGACAGGATGCTGATAGGTTTCCCACCTGAGGGAGATTGACTGGGTTTTAGGATTAAGGACAGGAACAGAAGAGACAGAGGTACTCTCTTGAGAGCATTGGCTTTATTACAGTGTTGGCTCTCTTTATATATATATATATTTAATTTCTTTTCCCTTTTTGAGTTGAACTGGTATCTGCTTAGCTAATGTGGCTTACCTTTAGTGAAAGGATTAACTGATTTTTGGATTAAATCTTAGTGATGTTTGCTTTGTTAGGAAAGTAAGTAACTGCAGAACTGCTGGTTTAGGGCTTCTTTTGTCTTTTTTGTTTTAATCACATCTGGGAATTCATAGAGCATCTTACTGTTGGTGTTAGCACATATTCAGGTTAATAATTTAGGAAATGTACTCCTGTAATTCATAAACCAGTGAGGATTATTGAGATATTTTCAATGCATCCATTTTCTTCCATAGTGACTGCATAGACCACGAAGAAAATTAGAATCTCCTTGTCAAAGATGGGGCTGAGACACAAAGCAAGTTGGAAGAAGATGATGGCCAGGTAAGATTTGAATTTTTCTCTTTGAACATCTTGCTAGAGCCACATGATTCTAGAGAGTCTTCCTTTAGGAAAATTCCATTAAATTGAAACAAAATAGGATTGAAATGAAGTTTGGTGAAATATTTAGGTTAGCAGAGCTCTGCTTCTCAATCTCCCCTTCATTACTTTAATGATCAGGAACTAACAAAAGGAACCCAGATTCATTCCAGGCTGTGGTACTAACCTGTGAGCTCCCCTGTTTCATTAAGGTGCCTGGTAAGTACATGTGGAAAACTTGGAGTAAGCCCTGGGAAGAGCAGTACATGTGTGGAGAGCTACCAAAGGCAGAGTGGTGGAGAAACACTGGGTATACATGCAGGACTTAAAAGTGCTCCTCTCTCTCCATTTGTGCTAAAGGCATCTCTGCCCTATCTGTCTAGAATGCCTTATAGAAATGGATTCAAAATTCATTAGGAAAAATTAGTATCGTTGTTGAAATTGATGCCTGTATTACTGGTGGAATTGAGTCGTAATTACAAGGCATGTTTATGTGTATGGCATAAACCATCACTAGTAAACGGTCATGGAATCATGGAATATCCTGAGCTGGAGGGACCCACAAGGATCACCAAGTCCAGCTCCTGGCCCTGCACAGAACTACCCCAAGAGTTCCCATGTGTCTGAGAATGTTGTCCAAATGCTTCTGGAGCTCTGGCAGGCTGGTGCTGTGACCACTGCTCTGGGGAGCCTGTTCCAGTGCCCAAACACCCTCTGGGTGAATGACAACATTGCAAAGGCAGTGCTATTTCTAACTGCAGATTATCCTATGTGCAATCAATGTCCTGACTTTTCTGGATGACTTCTGTAAGGTTAAGCATCTGGGACAGGAGCGTTCTCCTTCCTGAATGCTTTTTGTAAGACAGACCAAAGAACCTGTTCTTTCTATGAGTAAAAAAAAAGGATCACTGTCTTTAAAAAAATATTCTTTTCCCCTGGGAGAAAGTTTTATTCATCACAAGTTGGTTTTATTTTTTTCCCCTATAACAGGGTGTTATTTATAAAAGTTTTTGAAGTGAATCACAGAGTTCTGAACTTTGAAACTCTCTGCAAATAGCAATGAAACTTGCCTTAAGTGTAAATGAGCAGCGATTTAAATATTAACTATCAGTTGATATTTCACATTGCTTCCCACATACTCATTTATAAAACAGTCAAGCTGCAAGCTTTGTATAAATAGCATTTACTTACTGCTGTGGTTTAATTGAAAGTTTGGTGTTTGAGGATGGTTATCACTGGTACACGGGAGCTGGTAAAGACTGTGACGCTTGCTGTGTCGTAGCTCTGCTGCGTGGTCTTGAGAGATGACTAAAATGAATGGTGTGCCATTCCCCTAACCTGAATTGTTATAGTCCCTATCTAACAGGGATACCGTAAAACTGATAATTATTTTATCATACCACTAAATTGTATTCATACTTACACATAACAAGAGTGCAGCAAGAACATGTTTACAGCGTTCTTCAGTTTCTGGGAATTTGAAACCATCAGATTCCACAGTGGGGGAATTAAAGACAGTGGATAACCAGACTCCATTAATATACTAATTAAAATGCCTTCCGTAAAGGGAAAAAAAGTAGAGAGAAAGACCATTACTTGTCTGGAACACTATTTTGCAATATTTTTTTATCAGTACCAAACTGGGCCGTTAATGTCTCTCGTATCATTTCTTTTTTCACCTCGTGCACAGATAGGGATTTGACTGATTGTTACAAGAAACCTTAGTGGGAATACAACCTGTTCTGGGACTATGGGGTGTTGGCTAACAGTATAATTAAAATCAGAGTTACAGAAAGGTATCTGACAGCCCAGGTGAGCCAAGTATTTAAAATATATTTTGTACTCATGTGAAAACCAGGTTCATTCTGCACCAAGGGGCAAATTTGTTTAGATGCAAAATATAAGATGTATTTTAGATGCCACATATAAATATGTGTAGACATTTCAGTGTTAACCACTGCATGCTTCTGTGAGCCAGAGTATACATAAGAGTTGAGGTTGTTAATCATTTGCAATTAGTCACAGTCATGGCCGGAGAGCCAGACCCTCTGCCAATGTTCCTTGAGGCCTCCCTTGTGCCACTGCCCGCTCGTGAAGCAAAAGGCTCTCAAATGAGCATTGCTGGGTGCTTTACTTATTTATCCTTCTGCTTCTGAATGACAATTAAAATATCTTCTCAGTGAAAGTCTTGCTGCTCCGTTCTCAATGCCGTAATATTCCCTTGCGCTTTCCAGAGGCAAACACAGGTGATTATCTCAGTGTGCAGGTGACTCCATTCCTGTCCCTGTTGCTTAAATCTTGCCTCGAATCCTCAGTTGTTCCCCTGTAGCTCAGTGAGGGCTCCCCAGAGCCAATGACAGGCAGGAGGAGCTTCACAGCCAACATTAAACGTATGAGGGTCTTTGGTCTCTGCCTGGGCTTTGATCTTGTGTGTCAGACAGGTGCCTTATTTATGGAGTTCCTCCTGCTTTCGTGTGCTTTACTGGGAACCAAGCTGTAGTCATGCAAGGAGAGGAGGGTTTTTGCCCTGACGTGGTGTTTGCCATGGCGAGTTCCTGCCCATTTGTGCCAGGCAGTGCCAGCCTATCCCCAGAAGACCTCAAGGAGACTCACCCTTAACTGAATCTCTGTGTTTGCCTTGGTTAATGGATTTGTCTTAACAAGTGCTGTCCATAAGGCATAATCTTTTGACTTAGTGAAATAATTTGTATGACTTTCCCTAGGGCCTCCTACATGCTGAAATCTTTTCCAGAGCTGTCAGTTCTCGCAGACATGCAGCTTGCCTGCCTGCCTTTGCCTGACAAGAATAGTGACATCAGGTGGCAGTGGGGCCTCAGGGACAGAATAATACTCAATTCCTTTGTCACTTTTTCCTCATTATTTTTTTAAATTTAACATGGTGTGGAAGTTACTACGGTCTGGGAAACCTGATAAATGTAAATAATCAATTTACCACTAGGTAGTTTACTGAAATAAAGGGCACAGAGCTATAGGTAATGGGCCCAAACTAGCCCAAAAATCTATCAGGAGATTCAGTATCCCACCACTGTGCTCTGTCTCATGATGTCAGTATTGGATTTTCCTTATCTCCCCTCACTCTGGATAATGGAGATGCATTACTAAAATAAACACTTGGTAATATTACACTCTTCTTTTTTTGTCTTGTTAGTCCACAATAACTGGAAACCCAAAATGTTAAATAATGGCTAAGATTTTGCTATTAATGAAAGATCTTTTCCAAACTAAATAATTCTGTGATTCTAAGATAGCAGGAGACCATACTAGAGACCAGCAGTCCCTTTTGTTTTGCAACATAAAACATTATACATGCAAAGGGGCAAGCAAGCAGTTTACACTGTGAGCTGCCACATTCATTTTAGGAAGATTAATCTCACAAAGGAAAGCATATGTGGAATTGGGTCACAGAACTTCACATATTCAAGCTTGTGTAAGATACAAAGTGATCAATCCCCGTAAGATCTTTGTAAAGTGAACAAGGTTTATTATTTATAGTAGTAAACAGGCTGGCATTTATCTTTTCAAAGCATGGCAGTAGCATAAAGTATGTTTTAACTTTTGTTGTTTCCAGTTATTTGCATTTTTAAAGCTCTACTTTGAGTCATCATACCTTTCTTGAATTTCATTATTTATATAAGACAAGGTACTTGGAATGTACTGAAATTACAATTCTCAAAGCTAGTGAAGAATGAAAAAGCATGAACAACATGGAAATTCAGTGTCATACATGCAGCTGTATGTATACTCTAATATGCTCTAATTACTGAACCTTTAAGTTACTCTCAGTGGAGATGGCAAGATCACAAAGGCCACCCGGCAGGGTGGGTGCCTGCCTCGCAATCCTGATACCATCAGGAAATGGCAGCACAACAATGAGACAGCACAGGCACTGAAATATGTCTTCATTTACAGCCTGCTTCAACTTCAAACACGTAGAATGGAAGCCTGCTTACTGCAGAGGCGTTAGAAAATGAGCCTTAGCAGAAGCTGAAGTCAGGTTTAATGAGAGTAACTGTTTGGAGTATGTGCAGCAGTGCATGATGTGTTTTATTCTAATTCCTTCCTACTAGAAGCAAATCTCCTTTCTCCTCTCTCACCAGCAATTCCTACTCACCCTGTCATACATTTCAGGTTTTTTGTATTATGACAATTACTGCTCAGTTTTCTTCTTAAGATTGATCCTGGTTCTCTGTACATTGCTGAGCTCAGAGCACTTTTTCACTGATCTGTGCCAAAAAAGTCATGGCTTTTTCAAGTACTTTGTAATGTTTGAGGCTATTCCACTGTATTATTTATTGAGATAATCCTTGCATGGATTGAGAGCAGCTTTTTGTGCTGGGCCTAGAGCTTGATCTGGTAGTAACTGTGGAGGTTATCCCGTGGTGTTTCAGCCCCAGTCAGTCTCGGAGCAGGAGGCAGCGCTGGAGGAGCCTCTTCTGCAGGCCTGCAGCAGCTCCTGGGATCATCAGTGTGAAAGGCCCGTCACTCTATGAGCTGTACATGATTTATGATCTAGAGCTTTAGAACTGTCCCCGATTTTTCTCTGGGTTTGGGAGTTTGTTTGGAGTTTTTTAATGCTTTGTGTTGACCAGAGTTCTGCTTGCAGAAAAGGCAGCAGAGAGCTTTGGTCCCCACTCAGCGTTCTTCACGCGTTGTCTAAAGGAGCATCACAATCACTCTCAGAACATTTTACTTAATTAATCATCTGCCTTTATTGAGATTTTACAGAGCGATACCTTTAGAATATTTTTTTTCTTTTTCTTTTGTCAAAGTACATGGTATTGTTAAAATACTTCCAGCCCCATCCCAGTGGTATTGCAGCATCTATGGATAACACAGGTACATTGAGAATCGTCCTTCACTTGCCAAGAGTAACAGTGACACCCTGTGGCAAATTGAGTAGAGGCCGTGCGCCCAATTTCCTTGGCTTCTTTCAAATTTGCCTCCGAATTTCTCACACCGTGGGGAGTGTCACAGGAGGAACTCCTCCTCTGCACATAGGAGGGCTTCATCGGTTTGTCATCTGTCTCTTATTAGACGTTTCCATTATAGGAAAACATATCTAATGAGCACTTTAATTCTTAGATACAGAGAACACTCTCTGTCCCAGATGGCCAGATGCTTGTGAAGGTGGAGCACGAAACAGAAATGGAGAAAAGAAGAAAATTTTGCATCTCAGTTTAAATTGATGTTACAGGAATACACTGCTCTTCATTATCATTCATAGTGTTTTTCTCGAACGTGGCAACTGTCTATTGAACTATATCAGACTGTAATGACAAAGATATCCACAATATAAAGGTATCCACAACACAAAACTGTACTACATAAACAACTGCAGGTTGAAGTTAGGGTCATCCTTTTAGCTTCTTACTTGCACCATTCCTTTGGTATGTTTAGTGAGTATAAACAGCACAATTGCTCTGTAATTACTGACATAATTCTGATTCCAGTCAAGTCCCTCACTGCACAGTACTATGGTTCTACTGTTATCACATGCTAATGTAAAAGCCACGTACCCCAGTTAAACGTTTTCCAATGAGTTTTCACACTCAGTATGTGCTACATAGCTGACTGAACACTATGGTCTGCACACTGCAAGTGGTTTAAGCCTCATGCATGTGAAATAGCTGACAAATGAAAGATTTTAAAACTTCATGAGAGCAAGTGGTCTGCTTTTGGCTGTTTTGGGGGTTTTGTGGTGGTGGTTTCTTTGGGTTGGATGTTGCTGGTTTGGTGGGTTTTTTATGGATGTAGGAAGAAGAAAAAAATTAAGAAATATTGGGCAAATATCCCTGTGAAACTTCATTTCCATTCAGAATCTTCTGTTATACATAGATTGCCTTAAAAAACTAATGAATATGTGGGAAAGAATGTAATAAATTAGGTTTTGAGTCCTCTGTGCTTGAAATTTAAGGCCATTATGTCTTGTCCTATCAGGAGTCTGTTTAGTTTAGCTGTTTGGGTGGCAAGGCAATCCTCTTTAAGCAGTGGAATAGACTGCATTAGTCAATGGTTCATTCTTGAAAGATTGGTATAAGCAAGTTACACAAGTGTCTGTGGCAAATAGTTTAGGTAGAGTTGGATCTATTTCAAAGTGGAGAAATGGAGCAGATGACTTCCTAAGGCTCCTCCCAGTCCTTCCTTCAGGGAGTTTATGGTTGTGTCAGTGAACTTTGTGATTTAAATGATATTTTGTGCACCTCTAGTATTATACTTTCCCAAGTCTCCTTCTGTTTGCTCGAGTGCCATCCACTCAAACACTGCCTCGCTACCTTTTTCCTTTTGTGGGTTTGGCAGACTTGCACTTGGTGCATAAAACAGACTCATAGCACGAGTACTTGTGCTGAACAAAGAAAGCACATTATTCCCACTATCAAAAGCCCTTGGTGTCCCTGAAGGACTGGAACACAGGAATCCCATTGGACACCAGCATGGAAAGAAAAAAAAAGGGACAGCTCTGCTTTCAAGCACTGTTGTTTCCTTCTATTTGGCTTTACAGGATCTCTGCAGGTCAGTACTCAGAATCTGTTTCCATTTGGCAAAATCAAGCTCCCATAGCCCACTGTCTGTAGCACTGCCCTCCTGCCTTCACAGTTGTTCCCCTGAGGGGATGCTGTGTCTGAGGAGAGGATTTTGCTTAACAGGTTAAGATGATCAGAGGATACTCCAATCCTCAGAAGGGACTCTAAATTCTCCCTTGAAGGACTCACTTATCACATACGAGCACCCCCTGGCAGACTGTGCAGACAAGATATGGTTGGACCTGGGCCTCCTTCCACTTAGCACTTTAGAGTTTGAAGACACTGCTTGGCAGTAGGTTGTGTATTGTTTTATTTAGGCTTTTAGTTATTTGCTTTAGCTGAAATTTAAAGCAGAAAAAGTAAAATTGGCTAGGGTTTCATATCTGGATCAATCACACAAGATTTTTACAAGAGAAACAATCTATTAAAGTCCTATATAAATTGTTTCTCTGACTCCTTGTATGCTCTTCATATCATACCAGATTCTCTCAAGTACAGACTTCCAATTACAAAATTTAAAAATGATTCTGGTTTTGGTCTGTCTCTTTTTGTTTCTTTCTTTGTTACTTTCTCTTTTTTTTTTTTTTTTTTAATGAAAACACCAGTGATAGCTTTTCCACTGCACGTGGCTAAATATTTAAGAATAGATAAGAATACATACATGAAGTAAGATTGAATTTTGAAGACAATTCTTGAGAAATATCTACAAGTGTTTAATTGTCTCTCTTTAGGGAACTGGGCTTTCCCCTTAGCTGCCATTGTAAATATATTTCACAGGACATGGATGATAACAAACTGCCTCTGATATTCCTGGTTTGCATCAGAGAGCATTGGAAGCCAGAGCTGCAAAAGCTACGTGTGTCTTTGAGACTTCAATGGCTTTCAACTATGCAGGAAGTGAATATAAACGTAGGTGTTAATCCTGTAAAGATGTATGCATTTTCTTGATTTTTACACGCTACACTGACTTACTGAAGTTAATGACTGTAAGTTTTTGAAGCAGTTTTTTTTATTATTTTCTGTGGGCCAAACTGTCTTTCATGGAAGTGATATTTGCCGCTGATTTTCCAAGTAAAAATATATTTTTCCAATACTAGCTGAATGAAAGGTCCATTAAGGACAGTGTAGAGACATCCTATTGGTTTATTTAGGTTAACAGTAATGTAAATTCTGTGAATTAATATTATTTTTGTGTATGAATTACTGTTATTAGTATAAATTAATAGGATGCTGGTTAAAGTCTTCTATTCTTCATAAGGGTTTAATCCTTCATGGCTTACAAACATGAGGAGCAATATCTCATGCTCTAAATGAACAAGTAGAAACAACATATGTATTTTTTCATACATATTTTTTTTCTATCTAGATAATATGCCACATGGGTGCTGATTTTCATTATGTAATCTCTTCTGGGAATGGAAATTATTATCTGGAAATAATGTGAATGCAATTAGCAATTTGAGTCTGCTAAATTATTAAAGTCTACTTAAATATGATTAATCAGTTTTTTTACTTTAATGAAAATTTCTAAGGAGATCATAAACGGCATTTTATTTTACATTACAATCTCCAGACTAGTTTAGATTAATCACCTTCTCTTCAGTTGTCAAACCTTTCTAAGTTTTTATCAATATAATGAAGCAAGTCACAGGAACATATGCCAAGTAAAAAATACTCTATATACATCTTTTATCTTGTGTCAACTCCCCTTGGATATTAATTTTAAAAGGTTACAATACTTAAGACCATGTAAGTTAAGTTCCTTATGTTGTTTATAAATCATCTTAGTCTACAACTACATTACGTAACACTGCTTAGTTTTCACACACAGAAGATATTTGCAAACCTGAACAAAGATTTTCTGATGGTATCTAGATTTTGAAGATTGGTCTGTTTAGTGCCAATTCTGTCTTCCCAGGAAGTCAATAGTAGAGAAGGTCACTGTAAAAATGTCCATTGATCTCAACTAAGTAATTTGTATCAAGGTGGAGAACCTTGCCAAATTCATATGAAGCAAATGATAGCAACTTGGCTTTTTTTTTTTTTTTGAAGAGGGAGTGGTGCAGGTGCTTATATATAAAAGCATAGAGCTGCCTGATCAAGCCTGCAAAACTGGAATGCCTTTAGCAAACTAGGTGCCAGCTTCACCAATGTATTACTCCAGTTTTACACAGTGCTTAATTTCCTGACAGCAGCTGGAGTAGTGCAGTGGCAAATCAGCACCCCAGCTGCGAAGGCTCATTGCCAGTTATCCATAAAGAGCTTGCATTTACTGCTGTGAGCAAACACCTGTGCAGCAGCAGCAGCAGCAACAGCAACAGCAGCAGCAGCATGTCATTTGGTACATGCAGGTAATTGGCATTACAGACTGGAACAACACTACAGTCTACCTAAGTAGCCAGGTAAACACTAATCTCTCAGACAAAATCTTGCAGTCATGGTCCAGCCTCTCCCCATCTTGGAAGCTCCTGCTTCATTTGGTGGATCTGCTTCTGTAGTTCATCTCTGTCCAGCTTCATTTTTGCTTCTAGAACTTGCCGTAGAGAGCCAATGCTCTCATAGATAGCTGCAAACCCTAATTGCAGGTGAGAATTACATTAGTTCATCATGAAGAGCAAGAGTATCACATCTTTGCTATCAGAATGCACTTCCATAACACTCTGCCTTGCACTAGGAACACAGCAAAAGGTCTGAAGGAAAATGGGATGTCACTGGGTGCTGGTGGCAGAAATGCCCCAATGGCAGCCAAGCTAGGGCTGTGCCTGCTCTGGGGAGAGCACTTCTAAGCTGGTTAAGATGTCACCCCTCATTGCTGTGCTTTTCACACTCAGTAAAAATCCTTCTTAATGCCACAGGTGTATCCATTACATCTGCCCCAAAAGTATTTAAACGACTTTGATACAAGCAAAGACATTTTGCGTATTAGTATGAGTCGATCACTGTTACCACAATTCAGAATAAAGAACTTGATAACTATGGTCCTACCAGCATTAACTTCAGCTTTCATTTCTTTTATATCTTCATTTATCTCATTTTGAAGTTTGACAATGCGAATATTTATCTTTTCTTCAGTCTGTTTTGCTTCATGTGCTTCCATGGTTATCTTCTGCATTTCTTCTATTCTCTCAATTTTCTCTGCCATTTGGTTGAATTTCATCTCAATACCTCTCTCACTCATTTCCTGGAGCCAGAAAAAAGAATTTTAATGATTTTCTCTGCATGTGAAATAACAGTGGCCTTTTTAAAATATGAAATAGTTGCTGATTAATCATCTTTTATCTGGAATTCAAAAATGTAAGGAATTACAATTTTTCATAAAATCATTTCAAATTACTTGATTAGTGTAGGTTAAAATACTGATCTATTTAGCAGTGACCAGATTCATTTAAAGATTCTCAGGTTGTGGGTGTTACACTTGATATTGACAAAGAGACTTAGGCAAATTCTGAGGCTGTCTGAAAATCTCACTCAAATAATATCTCAATTATATCATCTTAGTTATTAATAATGCTTTTGACTGCTTTCTGAGAAGTATTATAGGACTTCTGAATGAAACTTACAGTGCTTTCCTTAAAAGTCAGTGAGAGTTGGTCGATTTTTTGCACAAGCTCTTTTTCAGTCCTTCCGTGTTCCTGTTCCAGCCAGCTCCGTGCAGACAAAATCTGACTGCTGAGCTCCTCAACAGCATTTTTTAATCTAGGAGCACAATAGAAATTAGCAGACACAAAAGAGAAGAACTGGTCATTCAACAGTGACTTTTTTATGAACGTGTTCATAGAAACACAAAATGGCAATTTAATACATTGTTCTCACCATATTAAGGTGAGCCTTTGAATTTTAAGGCTATTAAACTGCATAAGATAACATTGGTTTTGAAAATAAAGGTACAAGAGCACAGCAAATTTATATGAAACATCACAAAATTTGAATCATAGAAGAAACTTCATTGTGACATTGAAAACAGAATATGGTCATCCATTCAGATTAGAAACTTTATGTCCACGTGTCTTAAATCTGAACAAAGATTTGGTGGCCACTTATTTTGGTGACAATGCTGGTTCCTGTAGCCCCACTTACACTGCCTATACCCGCCTCAATTTTACACCAGCCAACTGTGCCAGTCAAACCGTTTCTTTTCTCCAGTGAACACGTGAAACCTGGATTGCATGAGGATGGCAATAAGCAGTAAGAAATAAGGATGTGGATGGCTCATACCAGGACTGCTGCTGAGTGAAATGCCTGGAGAGGAGTTAACATCTCAATTGAATATAATGACCCCATCTAATGTCTGGTAGTAGAGAGTATCTTAGCATTAATAATTTAGGTATTTCAGTTCTATTCATGTTTGAAGCCAATTTAAAGCCATAACACTCTGTGAGTGCTGTGCCTTGCTTCCTTGCTGGCTTCTGTTGAACTTTTCCCCTGCTCTGGACAGCCACCTCCAGCATTCATTGCTTCATACAGTTCTTGCAGAAAGGCACCAGGCCACTCTGACAAAAACCCTCAGTTGTGTCCTTTAATACGAGTTCTGCCTGAATACTTAACTAGGGGCTTAATGAACTTCTCATATTTACCTAACTACATTGGGGCAGAATTCTTGGGGAAAGCAAGTCCCCCTTGACAGACCACTGTGCTTTTGTAATGCCTGTGGAGCAAACACACGTATTCCAAGAGGTTCCTGCTTTTATAGGCCTGAAGATTACAACAGTCAGACTGGGAAAACTGAGGCCAGACTGGGAAAACCGAGGCCCTGCTCCCAAGGTGCCACAGCAGCAGCAAGGCTTCCCAGGCACTTACTTTGTGTCCAGGACTTGCAGCTGTTGGTTGCTCTCTTTGTAGGCAATCTTCAGCTTTGCTTCTTGTTGCATTATTGATTGCTCTACTCTGCTCAGCAGGTGAGAAATCTGAAACAAAATTCAGAATTTACTATTTTTCAACAGCATTTCATCAGTTTCATAGAGGAGGTCTTACAGAGAGCTCACTTTTGCTATCATTTAAAAAATTATGGAATTTGCATATTTTACTTCATCATGAAAATATACTGTCTCTCAGTATGAAAGCATCAACATTTTGAAAACTGTAATTTTTTTGCCTTAAATAATGTGAATAGTTTTGGCTTGAAAACCTCCGCCTGCTCCCCCCTTGAGACAGCTGAATTTGCATGAGCCATACATCTCCAAGTTGCCACATAATCGGAATAAACAAGTGCCAAGGCACTCCACCAGTACTGAGGGATATGCTCCATCACTTTGTGTATAATGACCACTGCAGTGATAGAAGTGCTGGGTTTAACTGGGGTACATTACTAGAAGAAAATATTTCTCACCAAAACCATCATCCCACTTTCTCAAAGCATACAGTTCTGGTTCATTACAAGATGCATGAAAACTTGCTCCTGGCATGCTAATATACTACACTGAGGCTTCTGAGAAAGGCAAAGTGGATTTGAACCATTTACCTACCGCAAAATGAAGATGTAAAATACTTTTGTTGACCAAGAAAATGGGAAGGCCTTGAGATGTGACATTAAGGGAAAGGATTCTTCATATCTCCAAGTCTCTGCTTGTATCTAGTGCTCACTTCCATTCTCAAACCCAATGGAAGAGAAACCTGACGGACAGATTAATGGATTCACAGAACCCAAAGCCAGTTTTGTTTTGCAGACCTTCAAAAACTGTGTTTAAATACATATAGAATCATCCTGGGAAGGCCAAAACATACAGGGAAAGACACAGAGGCTTGCATTGGTGTAGTTTTGTTGAGCATGTGCCTTTGCATACTAATCCCTGCTACACAGCATGCTGAAGGCAGAAATTAAGGGCCTTTTCCAGTTAGAGCAGTACAGCAATGCAGCTAGGTACCAATGGTCAATGTAATAAGGACTGGGAGCTGATGCACCTCTCCATTTGTAAATCTGTGACCTCCCAGGATAATAATTAACAGTAATGGAGTCTGTGTGAATTAGACTAGAACTCTTACCTGTACAGGGATTGCCTTGGTCTAAATACCATACCTGTATTTCTGCCTCTTTGATTTTAGACTCTAAGATCAGCTTGGAGGTGTGTTGGTCTTTACTTAGACTCTGAAGTCTTTCATATGTAATTTTATGCTCTGCAGACAGCCTGGCTAACCCAGCATCACACCTGTTTGAACAGATAAAAAACAAAGCACCAGCCAAATAGAATATAAGGTCCAGGTTTTTTAAATTATCAATTTCATACTGGCCATTTCTGTGAAATTCCTGGCTGGCTAGGGAAGCAATGTCTTATGAGACTGTAAGACTGCTAATACATCCCATAGTATTCAGCAAAGTGCTCCCAAACAGGCCTAGAGGTCAAGCAGCCTGATACACAAATTCCATTGTCCTTGGCACTGACACGGGTGGGCTGCGTTATCACTCAGGGAAATCAGAAATGCCAAGATGCAGAATTTCATTTCCGTGTCTTTTTGTCACACTCCAGAAGATATTTGATAAGCCCTGTGTGATTTCACCTACATGATTAGGAGCCTAAATAACCGAGGACCATTTTTTTCATTATTGTAGCTTCACGTTTTTATTTGTGAAATAGTATGCAGCTAATATGTGTAATTAACAATGTAGGACAAATTTTATGGTTCTTAGTCTTTATTTAGGTAAATAAATAAATTGTCATTGAAAGCAATGGCAATTTTGTCTCAGAAAAGGCTATAAAATGAAGTCCTGGAACACAGTAATTATTGTTTCCTTTCTTCACATTGGAACGTTTCTTGACGCTGTAACATTTTCAGGATAAATACATTTTCATGTGTGTTTTCTACCAGGTTTCAAAAATAAATTGATCAGGTGGATTTCTTCTACAGTAGTGCAGTAAGAGCATTAACTGAGCTGTAAAAATATGAGTACTGTGATTTCAGGAGTAAGACCTCTGTGAAGTATGACTCATATATTTTTTTTTTGCTAAGGGAAATATGTAATCATCAATGTTACCAAATTCGATCTAGGAAACTGGTGAGGAAGGGACAGCAGTTACAATCTGAGGGAGAAAAGGCAGTAAAATGGAACAAGCTGGGGCATGTTAAGTCATTACCTAAATCAATGACACACTTTGTCATCTTTTTAGTCCCATTTCAGTTTGAAGGCTTTCATTTCAACATGCATTTTCATCACCTCGGTTACAGGAACTGCCATTATCATTAAACATGAAAGGAAAGTCTCAGCTAAAATGACAAATGGAGCATCTGCTTATTATTGTGGTACAGTTCCAATACGAAAATAATCAGTAATGTAAAACAGCACATAGACATTATAAAACTTGTGGAAATTAATTTCTAGTGGAGCAGTTCAGCATTGTGAGACCCATCAGTAATATCTGCAGGAAGCCTGGCTAGGGTTTACATAGCAGTGACCAACTTGTAGGGCTCACAATCAGGCAGTTTCTGTAGAAAGACGAGAGAAGCCAAATTTCTCCATGATGTAACAACCAGAGAGAATCAGAGGAATGAAATCATCTTGCATCTAATCACCAAAAGGCTGTGGGCTCCAAAAAATGGTTAGTTTTGTTTCTCTGAGGCATAGCAGAAAATATAAAAAGCAACAGCTTTGAAACTACTGAAGCAAATGTAAACAGCAAGCACCTGTAATTGTTTTTAAAGTAAATTAGTGGTTTGGGTTTAATCACAGAGCATCTCTCTTCTTCATGGAATTCAATTACGTGGTCAAAGGGTTCATGTAGTTCCATGGTAACTAAAACATTCAGATTCTGACTATGTGAATATAATGTCTGCCTGGTATGCATAGATCAGATTATTTTGGTTTATCTTCTGTATCTGTTGTACACACTCTCAAACACATGATTAGTTTCAACCTGGAAGAAAATATTAGTGTTCAGCATCAAAGAAATCAAAAGACAAGTAGCTGCTCTGTTCAGTGTCACTAGGGCATAGATAAAGCTGAGAACTGTGCCACTGCTCTGCAGCTGGCTGCTATATGCATATGCTGTGATGGTATGGAGAGAGCTTTCAGTGTTCCTGGTTTATTATAACAGGAGATGTTTCAATTAAAATGCCAGTGTTTTAGTGAAAAACAAGTAGCTGGAGAACTGCTTGTTTAGAAGGTAGTGAAAAGCAAGCTGAAATGCCCAGTGGGTGCACTGGGCAAGAGCAGCAGAACTGGTGGATTGTGCTGGTCTGGGGCAGGGAGCCCAGAGCCACCCTCGTGGTGCCACCTCCCACACAGCGAGGGCCAGAGAGCAGCACGTTTATTGTTCTTGGGGAGTCTGTCAGTGTGGTGCAGCCCAGATGCATCAGACTCGTAATCTGTGCAGCAGGGAAATCTGCCTACGTGTAATGAGTCCAGGTTGTCTGAAATGAATCAGTTCTATAATGTAGATAAAAAAATTGTCTATATATGCAAAGTAGGCCCAATTTGAACACACGTAGTTGCCATTTCTCTGGATGTTTCAGGTCTCAGGAAGCTTTTATGAAGAGCTACTGCTATCATTCCAACCAGGCTGCTGGATTTAAACTTTCCAGGCAAATGCTCATTATCCACAAGTAATTCTCTAAATAAATGATAAGGCACTAATGAATTTTATGATCTATTACCACTAGAAAAAGAATCGGTAAATCTGTATTATATAAAATTGACAACATAAGGGACAGGAGGCTGGAGAAATGGATCTACTGGCATCTGTCTAATTTTCTGCTAAATGTGTTGCTGAATTTTATAGATGTAATATTTTTTTCTTAAAGTTAAAAATAATGCTGATTTTTAGCAATAATTCAGGGCTGTGATAATGCTTTACAAATTCATCAATAAACTGTGCTTATTGAGAAAGGATCCAGAGACATGAGCTGTAATGTGTATTCTGTCATCTTTTGATAGCAATATTAGATTGCTATCAGAAGATAGCAACCTAGATTTGTGATGTGAATGAGGTAGGTTGGAATCTCACTCCTGTAGGGCTGTGGGGAGTGTGGTTTGGAGCTGTGCTTCAGAACTGCATGTGCATGTAGGAATCCCTCGTTCCCATCATTAAAAGCACCAGGCTTCAAGAAATAATGAGACAATTGTTTGATGATATATGGACATGTTACAGAACAGTTGGTGTTAGGAAATAAACACCTCTCTCTCCAATATTGAACTTGAACAGGATATTTAGTATGCATGAAATCACTGGATCTGAAATTTGGCCAGAATCCTAAGGTGGACACTAAAGTTATTACATGACAAAGAGCTCAGGCTTTGGGATTCACTGTCTAAACTGATTCCCACTGTCCTTCTGCACACTGCCAGCCTGGAGCCAACACAGCACTCGGAGCTACTGCAGCCTGAGCCTCACATGGCACCTTGGCTGTGGCTGAAAGCTGATGCACAAGAAGTTGGTAACCCACAGTAACTTGACCATGTTTCTAATGTTTCACTCTGAACTCATCTGGAAGCTGGCAGGACTAGAGGTAAAAGTGCATTAGGTGAGTGAAGTGTATTTTATGTAAGGAACATTGGCTAGAGTAATCAGCAACTGTTCATCTCGGGGAAGGTTGCTGTAATGTGCCAAAGGCACAACAAACCACTGTCTTGACCATAATCTCCAGTTACTGCTATGACCATTATTCACTGGGACACTAATTTCAAAGTAGGATATGTTTGTAAATAAAGGCAAATAGCCTTCTCTCATGGACCACTGCTTTAAATTCCTTTCTGAGAAAGGGAAGATTTTTTTTCTCATTCAGGAATTTTTTTTTTTGTAGAGAGCGTGCTGAGTAGAAGCATAGAATGCAGACTAGAAGGTAGCAGTTAAAAGGCAATAAACTGCTTCTCTTACGGGAATGAATAGAAATAACCTGCATTCGTCACACAGTCTGACATAAGGCACATGGGTATAATCTCATACAATTTGCAGATAAACTGCAACACAGGCACAGTACAAGGGTGGTGCCCTAAGGAAATAAAGGAAGAAGCCCTGGCACAGCCTGTGCTCATCCCCACCCTCCCGCAGCGAGTGCTCGGGGCAGGACAGGGCCCCGCAGCGATGCCCACGCCAGCACGAGTTTTTTATCTTGAGTTCCCTGACTGAGGGCAAAGGCCCCACATTTTGCTTCCCAAGGTGTCAGTAACAGTGTTGCTCCACATCGAACCCCTCTCAGGATGTAGTATGATCTCAAGGTATTTTTATATAAAGAAGCAGGAAGATCTGAGCATGTACATTTTGGGGGGATTTCTCAGCAGGATAGATGTGTGTATGTGTACCTCTCAATGGGTTTTTTCAATCAATTTTCTGATTTGACAGAATAAACTAGTTCATTCGTGTTTGCTAAAGGATAGTGCATAGCTCACTAAATGTTTAATTCTTTTTGAAACCTCTCTAAAGGATTTTTTACAAAATGGGCTATGAAAGTTACAGTGGAAGCTTCAGATGATGGAGTAATTTATGAGAAAACCTTAGTTCAATGAAAATCCCTCTCTGATGATCCCCTCTGAATATCCCCTTCTGTACACTGTTAAAGGTTACAACTAAATCAGGTGACACGCAGAAAAGAAAGCAAAATTACCTGTACAATATAAACAACAGGACAAATTCAGGACAAGTATAACTCCACCAAAGTTATTAGCCAAGCAACTGTAGGCCAGGTTATGTCCTTTTCCTGTAGCTGTACATGTCCTCTGTCTTTCGTGTTCAACTTTACAGGCACTTCAGCAAATGTTGTTGTGCTGGGGTTTGTACACGTGCCATTGATGGCACAGCTGAAGCCTGTGTGGCTGCAGCCTGTAAAACCTCTGTTACTGTAGAGTTTTCTGTTCCTCATGTGTCATGTAGCCCATGTGGGATTTAATATGGCTAACCACTAACTGAATGTGCAGATTTTTCCTTCTAAAATATATGCAAAAATGTGCAACTATTTTGTTCTTCACAAGTGCAGATTGTTCCGTGCTGCCTTTATAATCGTGCTAATTAACGTGTTTCAAAGACACATGAGTCTAACCACAGTACTTTTAAAGAGCTGAACCAAATCCAAATTCTCAGGGAATCTGAAGTAATTTATTTAGAACTAATTTCAGGAATTTTAGGAATTAAGGGTGATACTGTCAAGTTTAATATGTAACACTGGCATGCAAATGTTTGTTATTCATTTTCTTGAAAATACAGAGCAAAATTATCCTTGGAATTTTGCCAAAGTTGAATTCAACCCATTATCATTAATACTTCAGGATTAAAGCAAGATTAGCTAGCCCCCAAAACACAGTGCCGTGGTGACTTTTACCTTGCAACTCTTCCCCGAAGGTCTCCCAGGCCAGAAAGCTGCCGCATTTCAAGACTCTTCAGGGTAGAATTTGTTCCATAGCTGAGATTGTCTCTGACACGTATCTGTTCCTGCAGCATCTACAGAGCATTCATATGCAAATAAAAACTCAGTATGTCACATTTAATGTACACTTAAAATGTCACTCATTATTTTTCAGTCGTTCAGTATCCTCAGATACCATTTTATTATTACTTTATTAAAAGCTTTGTCTGCAATGTACGAAACCAGATACCTTTTAGGTATTTTATTATTTCATATTATTAGTGTCCAATCTGCATGCAAATACTGTAATATATATAAAGTATAACTTGACAGTGAGAAGGAGACTTAATTTTTTTTTTTCTCCTTTCATTTCCCCCACCACACCCCTGTTGCTCACTGCAGCAGAGGTCAGACATGAAGTCATGTGTCTGCCTACCATTAGGTCATAAAAACGAGCAGTTGGGTTTGGTTACTTCGTGTCGTCAGTGAGCCAGAAGGGAAAGAAAGTTTATTATAGAGCTAAGGCATTTCCTAGTGTTTATACAGCACAGCCTTTGGTCTGAAGTTGAGCTGGGTATTAGTGTCGCATTAATTCATTTTTTCAAGATTTTCCAGTGCAGCTTTTGAAAGCAAGCTTATTAGAACCACAAAGGCTCCTGTGTTTATATGCTAATATCCTGTGCTATTTTCATAGCCACCGAAAGAATTATGTAATTTGCAAACACTTTTTCAAGTTGTAAAAACAATTTATGAGCTTACAGGATCTTCAGACCTTGTCTGACCTTTACTTATCCTGTGGTAAACTTCGTTAGGAAAAGAGAAGGAATAAGTAGCTGAGGTGGCACTGTGCCGTGCAACATTCTTGCCATACCTCGATGTCCCGGTTGAGCTGCCTCACTATCGCAGTTATGTTTCGGATGTGTTCTTCCAGGAGTTGCCTTGCCAACCGGTCACCCCCCCCTTTGTTCTGCATTCTGTGCAGCGTGGAAACAATGTCCTCCTTAATGCGAAAAGCGTGTTCCACAAGAGCCGCCGTTGTTTTCTCATGGCTCAGGATTCTGTCCTCCAGCTGATCCACCAGGCTGGCGGATGCCAGCGGGACCGCTGTCAGTGCCTGGCTGTGCAGCGGGATGTTTCGAACCCGTCTACAGGGAAAGAATATCCACACATTGTTAACTTCTCACACAAAACTCTGCAATGCCTTTGCACTGGATACAGTGTGATATTATCTGAGTACTGGCAGTGCCGGGGAGAAGCCCCAAAACACTCACAGAGAGAGCGCCCACTGCGACTAAGAAGTGTTGGCTACCGTGTGTCTTGTACAAAGGCAGGTCAGGCGCTTTTTCATACTCTTTAGGAAGCTTACAAAAGCGTAAGATCTTAAGGAAAGGACATTAGCATAATAAAAGTAGTTACAAATCAGAACTATAATTTGATTAAGAATCCAAATTCAAACCCTTTTACTGAGTTTCAAAAGTAACGTTATTTGTCTTTACAGTTTTCAGGCTTAGTCAAAGCTGTAACTGTTGAAGGTAGGTATTGTAAATTAAATTCAAATAGATCAGGATTAAAAAGGAGTAGCTTGTACCAATCCCTTTTCTGTGTCTATAGCTTCCCTGTAATACCATACAGAAGCTTATTCCCCCGTGAACTGGACAGGAGAATATGTGGGCACAGAAACTGAGGTGAGACCAAAATTATGACCAGCTTCTCATAGTCTTAGAAGTTCAATTTCTCCCCAGAATAGCTTACATTTGGGTACCTTGAATGATTGTCTAGATTTTCGAAGCGTGCTCTGCATTGCATAGCTCCCATGGAAAGCAGGGGAGCTCATGGGTGCTGAAAGTGAAAAAATGAGGCTGCTAATGCATGCAACCTTTTCCTGCCACTATGTTCTGTAAAGAATAACAAAATTTTCAGAAGTATAAGTGGAGGATACGAGTTCAACCCCACTTTGGAAGAGGAGATTTTTTTTTTGGAACCCTGTTATTTACTGTGTATTCTCATGTTTCCTGTTAATGAACCAAATTAGCAGTTCAGTTTGACCATGATGATATTGATAGAGATGTATGAGGATCCCAACAAAGGTCACTTTTGGCTCTGTGTTTTCACAACTCATTCCATGCTATTAGAACACTGACTAAAGTATTCTTGGACTTCTAGTCAGTGAGACTTAACCTATTTAATTTCTTTGGGAAATGGCTAAGTAAAATCTGAGTAAGGACTCGTGATTTGGGCCACGATTTGAATGTCTACAGTACTTCACTTTGCTTTGCACACTAATGCCAAAGTCCCAAGTCACAGCATTACTATATACAGGGAATTAAGAGACACATAATACTCTGCAATATGAAGATTTTAGGTTTTATATTCCAGACTGTACCTTTCAGAAGGGGCAAGGGTTGGGAAGATTGGGCTTCGGTGGGCCATTCTCTGGTCAATAATTTATGTCTGTTGAAAAAGTAAAAATTGAATTATTGAATAGTTTATATCTGGTACTGAAATTACTTAATGCTTTTGCTTTGAGTGCACCTTTAAGTAAAGTGTAATATTACGCTGACACTTGTGATCTTGGCATCCAAATATTGCTAATGCAATAAATGCAAATAAAAATTGATACAAAAGAATGAAGACTTAAAAACTGCTAAAAAGCTTTTTATAGTGAAAACGATACTCTCGAAAAGGCAAGGTTGACAGCCTTGAAACTGAAATCTGCTGTTGATCCACAGAACTGGTTTGGCAGGGCAGAGGTAAACAAAGTTCTTGTCCCCAATCTTCTACTGGTCTCTGACATCATTAATCAATGAATAACAAAGTAAGAGCTACAGGATGATCATAAAACTTAAGAAAATATTGACTGGAGAATCAAATACAAGTGTTTCATGACAGCAGATTATTAGGAGTAAGGTGTTTTTCAGGTAAAAGCGTTGGCAGTCAGAAACCTAAATAAAATGTATGACATCAGCATAGTTTATCAAAATTGAGTCTTTTATTTTTTGGCCTCAAATCTAAATTACCACTGTTTATGTTGTAAGTAAATTCTTCTGTGGTAAGAATATAAATTCTGGTTTTAATTTTTAGACACAGCCAGCCAGACTGTGACAGACATTGCAGCTGAGTAGGTCTATTAAACAGCTTCAGGAAGATATTTTAGTGTCTTACTGCGAGACCAGTACCTGGCTCAGCAGCTTTGTCCGCTGACAGAAATAAATGAAAAAGATATTAGCCTCAATCAAATCCAACTAATCTCCCCTACATGAAACAAATAAATATTTTTAAGTGTAAAGTGAATGAGTATGGCCTGAGCCTGATCTCCTTGGGAGCCTAAAATCCTCGCTGCAAAATAAAGGCTGATGTATGAAAAGAATTTTACAGTTGCTGATGAAATCCTGTGCAAGCTGAGAAAGATGGGGTCATGGAAACACAGTAGTCTAATATTGATAGTGAAGAAGCAATAGGGCTACCCTTTGAGATCTTGAAATGCAAAGCGTGTTTGCACTTTAGAAATGTATGAAAGCACTGCCTGAAAGCAGAGAGCAAACATTGTCACAGCGTGTGTGTTCTATTTATGGCATGGTACTTCGGAAACTACAAATTAAAAAAAAAAATCGGTTCTAAGAGAAGCTGGGTTCCTGAGCAACAGTGACACCAGGCAGGAATTCAGAAGGTCTGAGTTTAATTCCTTGCCCAATCTCTGATCCTGTTGACTTTGGACAAGTTATTTCCATGCATAATGACTCAGTTTCCCTATATGTGAGAAAGATAACCATACCTACCTCCTCGTTTAGGTTCTTGCATGGCTATAGGTAAAAAGCACAGTATAAGAGCTGGGGATCATTGTGGTGACTTCTGCATTCAACGTCCTGCACAGACACTGACTGTCCAGTTCTGCAGTCTGCTCCTCACGCTCATCATTTCCCAGCAACGGCAGCACTCTGTGAGGGGTCCCTCCTGGTCACACCACCAGACTGCACCAGGTGACACCACCAGGCACCCAGTTCTCAGTGACACATTTTAATGATCTTGATGCATTGAAGCTTTTAAGCACAATTTAGCTGTAAACACAGGAATTATCCCACTGATTTAAGAAGAGCTAGGCATACCACAGCAGCAAAGCACTGGATGCTACCTAGAAAAACAAAGAACAAATATTAAAGTCTGTACATCTAGCAGCATCTTAGTGAAATTTAGTGAAATACACCTTATAAAAACCAGCCCAACAGCGTTTTAGTCTCACGGCCTTCGGTACCCATTTCTCATCAGTTGGAAAATAATGTTTGCAGCAAACTAAACGTATGTTTGCTTGACGTCTTAACTTTTTCTGCCAGACTACCATAAGAAATGCAGCTAAATGCAAATATCTGGAGAAAGTGTGGAAATGAAACAAAAGTTACACAGATGAACTTCTCATTCATTTCTTATTGCTAGCTTAAGCACTTTGCTCAGTACACAGTGAAGTATCTCATCATCAGATACCAGATTTCTTGATCCGATCCAACAGCCAGAAAGGATTTAAGACCTTGTCTGGCAGTTGTACAAAACTTTCCTGCAGTTTGGAGATATTTGCAATAAACAGATAGGTGTCAGAACTAATGACAAATTCCTTCTCTATGAGTGTAACACCAACTTAGACTTGTAAATAGAAAACAAGATGTTCTGATGCTTAGATTCAGAGGAGTATAATTTCACATGGCTCTTTTAACGGCAGTAAACTGGGGTCAAGTTAGATACCAGTTTAAATACTGGCTATAGGTGCTTAATTTTTTTTTTTTTGTATGATGTTGTTTCCTGCTTGAGACTGCTATAGCAATTTAAGTCATGATATATTAACACAGTAAATTTGGGTTGACTGATTTAAGTTACTGAATATTCCAAATACACTCGTCACATGGACAAGATAAAAGTTTTTCCTGTTTGTAAACGATATGCCCAATTGCCAAAAATAGCAGTTCACTTGATACTTAAGGCAGGTTTTCCTTACAAATGTGGAGTGCTTCCTTATCTTTTCTTTAAATCACTGACATCAGATGTGTAAAAACTTGAAAAAAAAATCATCCATGGGACACGATGAAGAGACACTTCTAGCAGTGTGCAGTTCACTCCTTGCTATTTGTGCTGTGGCATCCCTTCCCCACTTCTCAGACTGCCTCGCATGTTTATTTTCTGCGGGATCTCCATTTCTCCTGTTTTGAAGGATGATCACATCTGTAATGTTCAGTTCCCCATCTTCCATGATAACCTACATCTAATGCTGTAATGTCTGCGCACCTCGGAGTGTTTTTCACATTCATTCTCACAATATGCCTGTGGGGTAGGAAGCCTTATTATCCCTGAAAATATAATTTCCTTCTGTTGCTGGTAGGGAAGTGAAGCACGGGGCGGGCTATGTGACTTGCCACAAGTCACACGGGAATCAAAGCAGACTGAAATACCTGCCTAGGCAAACACTTTAATCACTCTTTTCTTCTTAAAATAGAAACCGCTTTGGTTGCTGCACAGGGAGCGTGTGACGGCACCACCCCGGCAGCCGCCAGATCCTTCCCGGTGTTACTCTGAACTGCTTTGGGGCAACGCTTCGGAGTAAGCGAAAAAGTCCCCGTGCTGCAGCTCAGCAAAGAGATGGGTCAGACCTCGGCAGCGACAGGGAGAACCGGACCCGTGCCGAGCCCCTGTGCACGGCCCTGGCACTTGTGAACACGCGCCGTGCGATGGGTGCCGGGGGGACTCCCCCGGCAGCGCGGTGACCATGCCCGGGGCTCCGAGCCGAGCCG